>WKFP01015389.1:2147871-2284044 GCA_011057875.1 Pterocles orientalis
TCAGCCTGTCCTCACAGGGGAGGTGCTCCAGCCCTCTGATTAATTTTGTGGCTCTCCTCTGGACTCTCTCCAACAGGTCCATGTCTTTTTTATGTTGGGGGCCCCACATCTGAACACAGTACTCCAGGTGGGGTCTCACGAGAGCAGAGTAGAGGGGGAGAATCACCTCCCTTGACCTGCTGCTAATGCTTCTCTTGACGCAGCCCAGGACACAGTTGGCTTTCTGGGCTGCAAGTGCACACTGCCAGCTCACATTGAGCTTCTCATCGACCATGTTTCGTGTTAAACTGAAAGCATTAACGCAGATGAAGTGTTAGACGTGGGAACAGCGCTGAGGTGAGAAGTGCCATGACTGAGGTCCCAGCCCATTGCAGCATGGATGCTGTAGCTGCTGTGGGAAGATGCACAACAGTTGCTCTGCGTTAAACAACCAGTGCCTCCATTTGTGAAGGGAACCATACACCGTTTGCCTTTGACGATGACATGGGTGACTCCTCATGTCCAGGCTGCAATGGGTCCCAGCCACCAGATCAAACTCCTGTGGACATGCAGCATCACTGCATCCAAGGTAGGGTCGGGTGGACACGGAGCATCACTGCACCCACAGTAGTGTTGAATGGACATGGAGCGTTGCCACATCCAAGGTAGGGTTGGGCGGACATAGAGCATCACCGTTTTCACAGTAGGGTTGGGTGGACACTGGCATCCCCTTCATGCCCTTCAGGAACAGCATCAGAAGGGTCAATAGCTCCTTAGTGCTGTCTGGCAAAAAACAGGGAAAGAACCAGGGTGACGTAAGGTACAACTCACCATGGAAATATGTGCCAAACCTGCCCTGGGAGATTTTTGGGAATGTGTTTTCCCAAGCTACCACTCATTATTTTGGACGATAACATATCACCTGATGGTGAAAAACGTAGTTTAGCATGAGGCACCAGCTAGAGCCACACGGGGAACTGAAATGATGTATGGAACGTACTTTGCCGGGAGCTGTAATACAGATTACTTGCAGTTGGAAGCAAGGTCCAGCTCTTCAGAAAAAATGGACTG
Source organism: Pterocles orientalis (assembly GCA_011057875.1). Lineage (NCBI taxonomy): Eukaryota > Metazoa > Chordata > Aves > Pterocliformes > Pteroclidae > Pterocles > Pterocles orientalis. The sequence goes on from WKFP01015389.1 coordinate 2,148,922, forward strand.
ATAAAATACATATTTTAGATCTCCAAATAGATCTTGCCAGCTCTCAAAATAGTCCACAAATTAATCCCACAATTATGAATCCCCCCACTTTTTCTTTGATTTAGCGCCATCCCCTTCAGGAAAAGATTTCCCCAGGTTAAAGCACTTCAGAAAATATTCCGTATATGTGCTCACACATAATTATTTTTTCCTCTCTCCAGTCCCTCCTTCATCTACCCAGGCACAGGAGAGGGGGTTTGGGGTCCCGTATCAGGACATCAGTGGCCGCGGTCTGCTCAACCCCATCCCATCAGCACGTCTTGGCAGCCTGCAGGGTAACCCAGGGGTGCTCAGCGATCAGGACAGGTGGTTGAGGAAAGACAAACAGAGCAAAACTATTAGTTTTCTATTAAGAAAATTGATAAAATTCACAGGGGTTCATTTTAACAACAGCTACTTGCTGCTCTCACATTAAAGGCTACTCAATTAAAAACCCCAAATTGTTCTTCTCCTGATACATCACCTCCTCCTTCTCCTGCTATCTCCCACTTAAGTTTTTTTTCTTTTTCCTTCCCTACTCACAATTTCTCAAGGAGAGAACACAACCCTTACCACTTCTTGATGGTGTAAAGACTGAACGTAACCCAGAATTATTTCCCCATGCCTCGTTTGATGGATGCTCATCCCACGCTTGCACTTACCTCAATACCTCCTTGCCATGCAGGACTTCAGACTTACAAAGACATAAACCACAAAAAACGAAAGAGCAAAGTATTAAAAATGTGAGAATAAATTAATATTTCCTAAAAGTTCACTTGGGGGGGGGGAAAGCATTTTCCCAGCGAATGGTGCACTCATCATCTCTCTGTTTTGCTGCCTGAGAGCGTGGTGAGAAGAGGCAGAGGTCTTGGGGAGTAAAATACACGTTGCAAAGGTTAGAAAAAGTCACTGAGCAAATTTTATTGTCTGGTTTGGGTTTTTTTTGTCAAGATGCTGAAAGTTGAAAATTTCCCCCAGTGTTAATAACAGCGTATGAGTTACACGTGGCTGCTTTACTGGAGTCAAACCAACATGACTCCTGCATGCTCAGACACGGATTTCTCCCCCAGCCAGCTATTTCCCAAGAAGACCCTTCCCAATTTGCAATATAGGTGAATACATTGCATGACAGGAGCCTTCGTGCAGACCAAGCGCTATTTTGAACACCGAGCATTTGCAAAACTTATCATGGGAAGATCTGCTCCGAGGGGAAAACCTGGGAAGCCCTGAGACTGGGTTATTTCAAAGATAAAATTCCAAAAGAATTCCTGCTGGGAAACACAGCGCATCCCCGTAGCAGACCAATGTCCTACTGCAGAGACTCACCCACAGCCCAGATGGGCCCAGATCATCCGTTCTGGTGATTTGGGGGCTCACGAGCAAAAAGCCACCGCTCCAGAACAACTCTGGAGCTCCGCTTTGCCCACCTGTGACCCAGCAGCGCTTATGGACAAGAGGCAGGAGGGTTGATGCTCAGATCTCATTCTTTTCCATCCTTTTCACCATGTCCCAGCGTTTGCATCCGGTACAACTTTAAAAACACATTTGCTCATCATTAGCCCCGCGATTCCGTGCGGAATCCCGTAAATTACAGCTGCTGCTAGGAAATTAAGACGTGGATAGGGAAATCATTTGCAAACCCGGTATCGGTTGCATCTGGAAGTTCTGGAGTGCTGATTAGTTAAATCCATAATTACGAGATAGCCTTAAAGGGGAACACTGCCAGCAGTGGCTTTTGCTGAGGAGGCTCCTGTTGGCGTTATCGCGCAAAATACAAAACGCTGAGAATCTGAGTGAGAAATGTAAAGAAAAAAAGTTGAAAGACTCGTGCTGAAGATACAGCTTCTTCAGAAGTTTTCTTCACAAGTTAGATAATAAATATAAATTAATGACTCCCACAAAGCACATCATTCAGGCAAAAGCCCGCGTTTTTGAGGAATGCTGGCATCTCCTTCTGCAACTACTCAGATCAGAAGCACACGGCTTGGGTTCACTTTTCTACTTTTCCAACAGAAACCTGGACAGCAATGGCAGCTGCTTCTAAATTCTTTCTTGATTTTTTTTTTTAATAAAAAAAACATACCAACAAGGCAGATTCTTTACTCTTCCCAAGAGTGCCCATGGACTGGTGCCCACCTTCTGCCTTCAAAGCACCGAGCCGAGACCCACACGACACATGGATGAAGGGTAGGCAACGTGACACCATCCTAATTCAGTGCTTCCAGAAAAGTGATGGGTTTGCCCTCAGAGGAACCCCTCTGTTGCTAAATTGGGCATTCTACAGAATCAGGAAAATCCAAATACTAAAAACATCTACTTCATGGAAACTCCCAAATATTTCAGCTTGAAAACATCGACATCACCTTACAAAAATGAAGCATTTTGACCATTATTTTAGGTAGCAGAAAATGCAACCCTAAGATCAACTGGAAAGGTAATTTTCCTCTTTGTGAATCCTTTCAAAATTCTTTCACTGAAAATTTTACGAAAAGCACAATGTTCCTGCAAACCATTTCAGTTTCAAAAAAAGTATATTTTCCAATGAAAATTTGATCGACTTATTTCTTTTCTGCCAGCTTTAGCTTCTCTGACTTGTGGAAGAAAGCTCTGGGAATTTCTAGGGGATAATTGTTTTAACCATTCAGCCTCTCCACGTATTATCAAGAGTTCTTTATCCAGGGGAAAATCTCTGCTGACACAAGGAGCCGCTGGGAACTCTCAGGTGCTTTGTGCCTTTGAGAAAACCAAGCTGTTCACCTGAATTTCTGAATACAGCCTTCTCTTCCCTCTGCCTCCTCTAGGGAAGGCATCAAAAGCCCTAAAAAGGGGACATAAGCTGAAGATTCTTGCCAAAAAAATTGCAAACCACCACAAAAAGCTTCTTCATTTTAACCAAAGATTCACCACATAGAAGTAGCTTCCTGTCTGTATTTTTGGGGTTTTTTTTTTCTTTTTTTTTTTTTCCAGGGATAACCAATGCTTTCACCTTTTTTGAACCAACAGCTTTTAAAAACATATTTAGTTATAAATATTTTTCCCCTAAACCTCAACATTCCAGTTAAGTTTTCACCCTGATTTGGGCTAACACCATTGTTGGAACCTACAGAACTGGGCCAGCCTGTCTAAAGGGTGCAACAGTTCCAGGGGCAAAGATGCTCACCCACAGCGCTTGACATGCGAAGAACCTGCTAGATCGGGGCTTTTAAAACAATGGTGACAAACGACAGCATCTGCGGCCGCCCATTTCCCTCCAGATGTGCCAGATTAATTTTACAAAACCGACATCCAGGAGAGCAAACATGAGCCGTTGGCACGACCCAGGCTTTGAATCCATCCGAGCTCTCGCAGCTTTGCGCGTGTGTTTGAGCACCGTGAATCCAGGGAACCACTGGATGTGGGGGGGACACAGCGGGGGCACAGGGGACACGCACGTGCTGTGAGTGAACCCCAACTTGGGCAGGTCCGTGTCTCCTGGGGCTGAGCTGAGCATCCCACCAGGACACCACCTACGCCCACATCAGGAGGGATGGTTTGCTGTGGGTTCACTTCCCTCTGGACAGGCTGCAGGGAGCAGACAGGGAGTATTAGTGCCCAGAGATGAGCAAGGTGCTGCAGTCCCCTGCCCCTCCTCTTCCTCAAGATCTGGGGCTGGATCTGCAGTGCCACCGAGCTGCCACGGGTGTTTGAACACACACCGTCTTCTCATCTGGTTTGGAGAGCATCGTCGCCGGTAACAAGACGCCCGAGAGACATGAGCATCTGGAGGAAGAGAGCGGAGCTGAAACCCAGCCCAGAGGAAATGGGAGTTGGAAGGAATCTGGTAACACTTCACCGAGCCAGCCGAGACCACGGCTCTCTCCTCTGCCCAGGGAATCCATGCTCCCGCTGCCAAACCCTCCTTACCGCCGGCAGCTGACGCTGCTGGGAGAGTGGGACAGGCGAGAAACACAGAGATGATCCAGGGATGGGTCCATCCCTCCCAGATCCTGCACCCCTGGGATGGGCTTCAGCCCATCCTCTGCTGTCCTTCCCTGTTCCATCCGGGTGTCATGGCCAAGGCCACCTCCTGGATCGCTGATTCCCATCCAGCTGGATGCTTCATGCTGAGGAAGAAAGCACAGGAGGCACCAGCGCCACTTCACCTGCACTGGGATCTGCACCACCAGCACAGACCCAACAGGACACGCCACGGTCCCAAAACCCTTGGTTTTCCCTGTCCGTTCTCTGTGTTCCAGCAGGAATCTCCAGAAGAAGCAGGCTCAAAAATAATGCTGGACTGCCGTTACTGCTGTCTGACAACAGTTACCAACCCATATTACGTACTGAATGCACCTGGATTTATTTATAGTTTTAAAATATTTCTGTAATTTGACCATAGGGATTTTTATTTTTATATATTGCATGCACATAACTATTTCTATAGGTCTGTGTATAGATGTGCACACACGAGTTTCACACCCACGTGAGCACATCACCGAGGCTGCATCACGACTGCCGCCAGCTCTTGCTTCAGCTCCTGGCTGTGACCCCAGGTCCCAACCTCACCCACAAATGTCCCCAGATGGTCCCCACCAGCTGCTGAGGCAGCATTTCAGCAGGACTCTCTGCACACAGAGCCAATGTCAGTAACCATCGTGTTTTACCCATTCTACCGGCGCTACACAAGCGCTCTGCTCTCTGCAAACACACATACATACCAGGTTAAGTTTCATTTTGCTAATTTTGGGCTGCAGGGACGGAATTCGGAGCACCCTGAGCAAAGACACGAGGGTGAAGGATTTTTGCAGGAGTGCGTCAGAGCAGGCTGTGCCCATCTGGGTTTAACCCTTACCTGGGAGCTGCGCCGCTAAGAGACACGAGTGCAGCATCAGCCGCTCACAGCTGCGGAGAGTCTCTTGTTGGGTGGCCCTTTACAGCCCCAGCTCCTCGCATCGAGTCACCTGTACCATCTGCACACAGCCCAAAGAGAAAACATTTAGAAACAAAGCTTTGTTCTGCCCAAAGAGATGTGGCCAAACATCATGAGCACGTGGGTTTGCTCCGTTATCTATCATCCACCAACCCATTGCTTTTCCAGGAGCATCTCTAACTCAGGTTTTTAATGCTAGGAGCAGCAATACCCCAACAGAGTGTTTTCCTGCTTGGAACAACTTTCCCTCCTCCGATGCAGTTACAAACCCAACCCAGCAGCATCCCTCCCACAGCCTCGACATCCAGCGCTGTGTCTGGACAGGCGATGCTGGGAGCCCAGGAAGACCTTCTGCATCCCATCAGTGGTCCCAAGGCATGGGGCAAATTCCTCCTCCTGCCTTGGAGCCCACGGAGCACAGGGGATGAGCAGGAGATGCCAGGACTGAGCCACCCATCTCGCAGGGGGCTGCTGGAAGCAGAGCAGAACAAAAGGGGACAGGCAGCCTGCAGGGTGGCTCAGCGGAGAGAGTACATGAACAAAAAACAGGAACAAAACCAAACTTTTTCCCTCCCCTCACCTCTCCCGGAGGTCCGGCAGCTGCAGCCAGGCTTGGGATAATCCATCCAGATGGGGATTCACTCTGGGAGATCTGAACTGGAAAAAGACAACGGGACGATCTGTCCGAGCACCTAATAGACACACAGCTCAGACAGCTCTGAAATTTAGGTGAGTTCATTTGAAATGACACACATGGGCAAAATCATACCAGCTAACCTTTTAACCAGGTACGCAGCATCTCCTCTCCTTTCCAGGCCTCCGAATGGAGAGGGAATTCGGGAGATAAAACACAGCTGCTACAGAAAGCAGGCCCTGAAGAAAGCATCTTGGAGATTGCAATATTTAGCGGCAGTTCCTGCCATTCCCCACTCTCCGAGGACCAGCTCTGTTTGCATCCAGCACAGACAGCTGTGGATTCCTCAGCACCAGCAGCATCCAGCGTAGGGCTGCGCTCGACATTTCAAAACTCCTGCAATGTGCATCGTCCGTAATTGTGTATTGTCTAGACTGGGTTTTACAAATTTAATCTTAAATAGCGTAATTTCTTGATTGGGGGAATTTCTGCGGAGCGAGTTGTGTACACGCTCGCCTTCGCATAAAAATCTGTACGCACATGCCCAAAGCACTCACACCCATCGCGAATAACATCCTAAAGTTAATCACATCCTGATTAAACAATTATAACTTTTTATTAAAGAACCCCGTTGTCACTGAGGGGGTGACAAGCGATGGCTCTGCCTTCCCCCTGCACTGCCGCTCAAGCAGAGGCTGAAAACCCACGGCAGGAGGCACCTGCTGAACTTTGGGGCAAGTTCCTCCCGCTGTGCAAGTGGACACCAGGGGAAGGATTAACTGCCACAGCTTCTGTGGAGTTAAAACTCGAGTTTCTGCTGAATTAAGAATGGCCAGACCCCTCTGCTGCTGGATTCAGGCTGTTTTTCCTCTGGCCCTCTACTTTGCGCAGCACTCTGAAAACAAATGACAAAAGGTAGAACACATTTTATCAGAGAAAAAAAAATCATTTTGGTAAATATCCAGCAGAGCACCAGTTTCAGATTCTGGCATTAGAATACAAGATGAATATTTCCAGCAAGGCCATCAGCAAGAAAAATCTCTGCAGACACCAGCACAGCGATGATGGGCAGGGGGCTGCTGTCCGCAGCGGTGGAAGGAGTGGAGCAGAGCACTTGTTCCTGGGGCTCGTTTCTGATCATGCAGTCACTTCATGGGTGGGTTTGGGGCTTTGCGTTCTGGTTTTTATTCCAAAGCGTTCACACGCAGCCACAGGAGGTGGTGGGGAAAGGAACCAAGAAACTGGTGCGAAACGCAACGCAGGGGACAAACCATACAGTGGATTTCACACTGGCAAAGTCTCAGAACGCTCAAGGCTCAGATTATGTATTTTAAGGTCACATCATTTACTGAAATTAATCACCTAGACCTTTGCCACCTCTGCTGTTCCAACAAAATGCAACAGGAACAGGATTTAAGCACAAGCCTTGCCGGATGCTGAGCGACCTCCGAGCTCATCCCCAGCCCTGCTCGGCCGGGAAGCAGGACACAGGACGGAGTTTCCAACCTGCGAAGTGATCACTAGTTCTGAGTACTTTGCACTTCTTTTATTTGACCAGCTTGTGCAAACTACTTATTACTGTCCACCATCATTCACACGGTTGATTTTTTAAATTTCTCTATGCAAACAGAACCTTCGCATGGAGCTGGGCAAGCCCCACGCTGCCCTCGGGTACCATCCGTCCCACCGCCACTGTTATCGTCACCTTCAGCCCCATCCTCGCGCGCACAACTCAGGGCACCCGCAGACCAGGGCGATGGCTTCAGGGCGTCCCCACACGCCGCTGACCCACCCGGGGCGATGCAAGTTAAACTTTCCACCCACAGCCAAGCGCGGCCGGCTTTTGCACTGACGTCACGATTCAGTGACGTCATATTTCAATGAGGTAGCCCTCTCCTTGGATGACATCAAACGCCCACGGCCCGGGGCTGCAGAGACCCCCCCCCCCCAGCCCTCCAGCGGAGCAGGGACCCGCCCGGTGTCACCCGCGCCCCCGGGGCCGCGCCCACGCGTGTCCGCGCTCCGCCGGGCCGGCAGCGCCACCTGCTGGGGACACGGGGGCAGCGCCCCGGGCCGCACGCAGCATCGCGACAGCGATCCGACAGGGATGCGCCAAGGGGATAAAAAAAATTAGAAATGGAGTTTTAATGGTGAAGTGAGGTCGGCCGTCACAAGGGGGCTGGGAGCTGCTGCCGCTGCAGCTTCGAAAAACTTGGAAAAATGGTATCGACCCAAAATTACACCTGAAAAAACAAGGTTTTGCTCACGCCGGCCCTAAGGGGTGAGGTGGATGCGCTCAAGCAGCATTTCTTCAACACAAATTAAAGCAGGAGCTGCACACCTCACTAGGTTTGGTTCAGGAATGCCTTGAAGTGGAGAAAAGTCAAAAAATTTCCAAAATTCTGCCAATACTCCAGGCCAGTTTGAAGATTATCAAAGGATAATTGAGAGGCAGGTCAACTCAGCTTTATAGAAAATAGAAGGTTATCACACAAACTAATCTATATACAGAGTTCTTAGCAGGATTCCATACTCAGGTGATTTAGTAGAAAAGAGTCTTCAAACTTTCTGCCACAGAAAAAAAAAATATATATATTTAGTATCGAACTTTTAAGAAACCTCAAAGTGAACAGTTAAGATACACAGAACACAACCAAGTTCATGCCAAACTAGGCCAGGAATTAAACTCAGCCTAAATACCCATGTTCCCAAACATGGGCCACGTCAGGTCTCCCACTGCCTACCAAACTCCACGAGCATCTTCAGCTGACGGAGACAAAGGGATGGGGCAGATGAAAGCTGCACCTCCTTGACCACAAGCACCTTTCCAGGCTTTAGCTTCTAACCATTATTACTTCTGATCCTTTCTCTGTTCATTTCGAAGCCGAACGATATTTAGAGGTTATAACTCAAACTCTCATTGAGGACGATAAACACGAAAATAAGCAACTCCCCCAGTGCTGTTCTACTCTTTCTAGCAGCCCTTAGATCAATTCCAGCAGCTCTGGTAATATACACTTATTAATTTCAATAAACAAGTCACATAAAGGAGGAAGGCGAGACCAGCCCACACCAAGGGCTCCCAGCACCCAATACCTGCTGGCACTTCCCAGTCTGCTCAACACAGCCACGCAGGAACATTTTGCGCCGCCACACGCTAATTAAGGCATCACACTGCGAATTAATTCTGTTACGCAGTCCTCAGCCCAATACCCCGGCCAATACGCCCCATCCTGGGGAACCCCACAGCTGTAGAGCCTCGTGGCGTTGAAATCCACCCAGCAAACCTCCCGACCTGTATGCCAACCCGGAAGGAGGCAAGAAGGTTCCAGCTGAAATGATGCTTGAAGCTACCAGCTAGACTAGGACACATGCTATAAAATACGTACACAACCACAGGTTTTCAGCAATTTCTCAGTATTTCACGGCAAGTCCAACAGATCAGCCTTTGCTAAGAACACTGAACGCGAGTCAACTGTAGCTTGGGCTAGCAACAAACTCCAGTTTTCCCAACCTCCGCGCTAATCGAGCACCAGCAGCGTGAGAGTTCCCTTCCAGGGCTCCCACGCAGTTATGAAAGAGATCATAGAACTCAAGAACAGAACTCAAAAAGAAAACAAAAAAGAAGAAAAAAAACCACACAGATCAAGCAGCTGCATCATGAGCACTCACCCTGTGAGATCCATGTGCTCCCGGGACGTCAAAGCAACGTCACCTAAAACACACTTAAAGTATTGCATCATAAATTCTGTTTGGTGCTTTTTAGCTCCTTGTGCTCAATTCTTCCACCAAGTGAAACATGTCGCAGTTACCTCCGAGCATTTATTCAGATCAATGTACACAGTATGGTCAAGGAAGGTACGCTCCGTGCAGCCAAGGAAATCACAGCAGCTCCATCAGCAATACAAATTTGATCGTTTACAGAGACGAGCACCAGCAGGTTATCAAATCTCTCGGGTACGAACAGCGTGAGGTAAGCCATACGGGAGATGAGGCACTTAAACCCAAAAAGGTAAGTTTACAAAATTATAAACAGGAAGAGTTAGTCCTATTGCCCTCTATTCTATTTAAAAAATTATTTATATTCCGTATACAGTGTGGTATGTGCCTTACACCCCCCCCAAAGGAAACAGTTGGGAAGCACGGAGGAAACCAAGCCATCATCCCATGCCATCGGCTACAGGACAGAAAAAGAGTGAAATAATGGTTTTCTAGACAAGCCTCAGTTTTCTGCTTGGAGAAAGTATCCGCGCTAGCAGAAAGTTGACTTGGTATTAGCACAGAAATCAGCGACTGCAGAAGAGAACCACCCCACTGTGTTCAGAGGAGGAATGCCAATTAGGACAGGATTTAAGCCTTAGTGGGATTTATGGTAATTAGAAATGTAACAAATTTAACTTTACAAAGAAATTAATCATGCCAATTAAAACACTTAGCAAATTTTACTGGGAGTTTATACAGTATTATACATATATGGTGCTGATCAATGCCCGATTTATTGAAATTACTTATGGCGCACTTCCAAGAAAATTTACCAAAGCAGCACAGGAATTCCAATTAAGATGCAAAATTTGTATTTGCAATAAACATTTCCTTATCAAGTTCCAGAGAGAGGAAAAACACCCAGTAAAAGAAATAAGGAACTTATGTTCAGGTGGGGCACACCAACATCTAAATTCCCCAACTGCACAGCTTGCTGGAGGCTGCCTGAGAAACAAGGTCAGCATTTTCTAGCAACATTAAAAACCAGACACTTTCAAAAGACTCCAAAATTCTCGGTGCCAAACAGCTTGCATCAGCACACCGTTTGTGACGCATCTGCAAGTTAATGGAATGGTAACTTAAAATACGCTGCTTCCTTCTCCTATGCTTGTTGAGGTGGGGAAGGAAATGGAAATTTCCAAACAGGTGAAGTTATTCTGTATTTTGTGGGAACAATGATCCTAAGTTCACTTAGTCTTATAGCTCAGACTTTCCTTTTAGATGGCCTCCAAAGACCATCTATGTTTTATGTATATTTTACATTTTAAACTCTGTGAACAAATGCAAGCTACACTATGGCTTCTGTTTCTAACGATAAGCCAGTGGAGTTTTGGAGTTTAAAGGGAACTAAGGAAGAGTCACAGTTAGTAGAATAACAAAATTAAACTTGGTAAAAGTAATGAATTTTATTTACAAATACATGTACGAGGATTACAAGAGAAACACACTAGGGAAACTCCATCTCAACAAAAGCAATGATTTATTGGTAATGGCATTAAATGAAACAGACTGACAGTCTCTGGTTATGGTCAAGCAATCATCCAGGAGTTGTAGATAAAAGTGAAGATCTCTTTGATTGCGATAAGGCCTTCCTATGTCTTCTGCATCCTAGTGGCTCTCTCCTTTTTTGCCAACTACCTGATAAGAGGAAAAAAAAACAGAAATAATGTTTAACCAAAACAGTCCTGCCAAGTATTTTTTAAAACAAGTCTCAAAATAAACAAGTGCAACTGAGTTTCCAACTGTTAAAGCATTGAAGCATGCACTACTGGAGCACTTGCAGAAGCTGTGAGTCCCCCTCAAGGGTTAAGAGGGATGCCAGACACACCAGAAACCTTATCTTTAGTGCTCATACAGACAGCAAAGCATCAGTCTCACTTCCCAAAGAGTTAGACAGTAGCTGTAACAGAACAGACCACACTTAAATGTGTTATACACCAACCATCCAACCTTCGTACGCTATATAAAATATTACGGTGGAAGAGAATCACTGGGTGCTCAGATCTGAGTTCGCTCATTTCCCTTGGTACCCTTGCTGAGTACCGCACTGAGAATATTTACCTCCTAATGCAGTTCAAGCCTATAAAGAAGTCTGGAAGTCATCTGATTTACAGTTATTCTTTGTCAAAACATTATTCCTTACCAAGTCTCCTTCCAACCTCCAACTCTGCAAACTCCACCTGGAATCACAGTCAGCTTAGCGCTTCCCTTTTCTGAAAAGATCACCGTTGCCACCGGAGCCTGGCGACCCGATTTGCCAGCCAACAAAGTGTGACTCCAGCACTCTCTACACTGCTATGCGGGGTATCCACTCCCCTTCATTAAGGTAACTGAACACAAAATCCTGAGAGCAGAAAACAATGCCATTTCGGTCACTTTTCTGAAAAGATTCAGACATAATTCTAGTGCTCTTGCAGACACTTGAAAAAATATCAATTTTTAAGCCAAAAGAAAATAAGCCTTAAAGTTTAAGACTTCAAACTGCAGGAGGGACCTTAGGCAGGGCACTGAGTCCAAATTAATTTTCCATCTCTGACAAGGTGCAGGCAGAACTCCCATAGCCAGAGGTTTGAACTGCACGCACGGAGCACAGAATTTTCACAGAATTTCCCATTACTGCTCATAATAGCGCTGAAAATGAAGGAGCAAAACCCTTTCTTGTATTCTAACCCTTTGGCTGACTCCTATAGCAAATATGTTAAGTATTAACCACCTCGCAGTTAAGTGACAACACACTACCCAAGATTCATGCAGTCACTAGTGAAATACAGAACTATGGGGAAAAAAACCAAAACAAACCCAAAGCACCCACAGCCCTGAGCTATGGAAGCCTCATGGACCCACTGGAAGTATCCTTCCTGATCCTTCCCCTTTTTCCATTTCTTGTCAGACTTTACGAGGGACAATCTTTCATTATCCAGCTGCTTTCGGTCAGCTGAGTTATGCCTGTCACAGAGCAATTAAGATCTACTGATGAAAAGTACTTTCAAAAAAACATTTTCACCTCCAAGGAACCTTTGGCCAGGAGCATTTCACCAAGCTGTAAACTCAAACTAACACCTAGGGTCAGAAAAATTTCAGTCTGACAGCACAAGGGAAGAAGAAAAAAAAAAATCAAAAGCCCAATCACTTGCATTAAGATCCAATTAATCAAGTTAAAAAAAAGTTAAATTTGTCAAGAAGCAGTATTTATTCTTTGTGTGTTTCCAAAGCATCAAACTGTGTTCACACACAGATTAAGCAAAAAAAAAAAAAAAAGAACAAGAAAAAAAGAAAAAAGGAAAAACAGTTAAAAGATTAAAGATTAGGTGTTAGCAAGTGTGGAACATCAACGAAAAACATTGCTATACCAGTCTGAGGCAGAGATTGACAACTCGCCCATGTGTATTATCTGTGAAGATCAATCATACCAATACAGATATTTTGTCATCACAGGCCAAAGAAACATTTTCTGACCAACCCACTCCACCTTCCCAAAAGGAAATGGGCCTTTAAACTTAAACCAAACAATTGGCATTATTCTTTTCTCAGAAGTAGACCCATTTTCCTTCCTTTTACAGCAAAAACTGCCATCTAGTGCATTCTAAGGTAGCGGCTACAGCCTGTGATTCCCACACCAAAGATGACAGGTTTGGAGCAGGCTTTTCGTCATCCTTTTTTTTTTCCCCAGGCATCAGTCCAGAGCCTGACAGTGACAAAACCACAACCAACTCTACAGGTCATGACCAAGGAGGACTGGAAACACCATTAGCGAACTTTCTGGAGCAGAGTTGGTTTTGTTTGTTTGTTTTAAATACATATAAAGAAGTCAAGCAAGTAAAATTAGTAGGATCCTGTTGGTGAACCCTCATCAGGCCGCGCATGTACAAACACTCACCAACTCCTCACTGTGTCTTCCCTAAGCAGGTGCCCAGTGCCACAAGACAATAAGGAGTGGGACTTTGCAGCCCACTGCGGCTTGCCTACTTTTTACCAAAGGCTCGCAACAAGAACAGAACACTGAGCTCCACTACAACATTGAAAAAGAGCCAAGTCTTGGTAGAGCATTTCACAAGCTGCACCTCAAGCAGCTTAACAAAATTCAACACAGGCTGAAAAATTAGTTACAGAAAATGATTTGTAAAATTATTGTGTGCCTTTTAAATGTCAAGTTCAGGATAACAGCAGGACGGAAATTTGGTAAGGTGGAAAGGTAAATAAAAGTGTTTAAGGTAAGATTTGGAGCAGGGAGCGGAGGGGAAAGATGAGCTGATGAGTCAGAAGGTAGAGAAGGCTTTTCCTGATGGTAGAAGGTGCAGAGAAGGTGGCTCTTGCATCAGTGCTGAGATTGTGGAAAGGGTGAAAGAGATGCTAGATGAGTAGAGGGAGCAAGGAAGGGAGTAGCGCAAGACCACTTCAATCTTATTATTACTTTTTAATTTCTTCTGCCTTTTTAGTTCTTTAGAAATGGGATGTTAAGCTGAAAAACAAACAAACAAAATGTTACAAGAAAAAAAAAGCAGCAGCATGTAGTGCAAATAAGCAGTTCTGAGCAGAAAGAAAGCACTAATTCAAGAGGGAAAAAAGAAAATATCCCACAACCTGTCAGCAGTCATCTACACCCCAGCCTCAAAACTGAGCAGCAGTATGTTTTATTTATTAATACCAGAAATAAACAAGAACTACAGTGGACATCAATGGTTGCATGCTCTTCCACAAACAGCATGTTTACAGGCTCTCCACAAGATTCACAGGAACCTAAGCTATCAATAATAAAAAAACTCCAGAACCCGTATTTTTACTCTACACTTTTAGCTGTCTGCCCAACAAAGCAGTCCAGCTGCGCATCTCTGCGTTCAAGATTTGCTTCTGATGCCCAATCTACCACAACTCTGATGCAGTCTACTGCAGCAGTTCACGTGGTCAGTTATGCCTTCAATCAGACCCTGTGCGGGCAAGAAACACCAGCAGAAACTCTACTGGTGTTAAAGATTTTTTAAAACAAACAAACGTGCCTTTAAATCAAGCTTTCCAAAAGCATTTCAGAATGTATCAGAAACTGCTAGGAAGGAAATATTCATCCTGGTCCTCTGCTCTTCAGGGCCTCTTCATTTGAACAGGGAAAAAAACAGGTCTCTCCCCACTACTCTGGGCTTAACTCACTACACTCCAGCCAGCTTTAAGCATAAATATTTTCCTTAATGACCTCCTTTTCCATCACTCCAAAGACTTCTCTCCTCCATACAGAGGGAAAAAAAAAAATCAAGTTGTGAAAAGGAGCAGGATACACGCAACAGACTAAAACAAGCTTGAAAAAGCAGCTTTTACAACTTCACTCACTCAGTCCAGCAATAGCAACTATGTGGAAGAAAAGGAAAGAAACTTTTTACAGTGAGACCAAGCAATCACTGCCACAATGTCGAGGGGATGTGGCAGAGCCCCCATGGCTGGAGGTTTGCAAGATGCGACTGGACAGGATGCTGGACAACCTCACCTAGGCTCCCTTTCCCAGGCAAAGCTGGATCAGACAATCTTCTGAGGTTCCTTCCAACCTGGGCTGTGCTGTGATTCCATGTATATCCAAACTAACTTGAGGCCAAAACCACTAATGAAGAACTGACTTCACTACACCTGCTTAGTACTTTTGTTATTTTTCCAGAGTATTTGACAGTGTAAGTACTGGTAATGATGCCTCACTTATATTAAACACATGAACTGACTCCCTGCTGGAGAAGAGCCGACTCTTCTTGCAGTGCTGCTGATGTTAGCAGAGCAAACATAAGTCTCCTTCAGCCATCTGAAGGACATGGGACCTGCAGTTACATACCTGAATAGCTGAGCAGTAAGCTGCAGTAACTAAAAACATGTGTTCACATCCCACCCCAACTGGGAAGCAAAATACATTAGTCTGATCCTTCACAGAAGTCATTCAAACCAATGGGGTTTTTTTTTTGGTTTTTTTTTGTTTTTAACTTTGAAACCAAACATGCACACAATCAACTCAGCAGCTATGTGATCAATCATAAAACCACGTCTGGAATCACATTCATGTCCACATCTGAATTCAAGCCCTTCAAATAAGATATTCAACAGATTCTTACAAACACTTCTCAAATTCAAGGGGAAAAAAAAAAAAGCATTCCTCCACCTTGCTACTCACATTGCAATACTGTTTCTGTTATAATTAGGAGAGAAATAAAAACAGTAGAGACAGACTGAGATGAGAGAGTGAGACAATGAAAGCAGTGAGGAGATGAAAAGTAAGGTTTCCCAGTTAATCTACCAACTTAAATATAATTAATGCCCTACTCTATATTAAGGTTTCATAACTGACAGGATCAGTGAAAGAGGGAAACAAAACCCCTAAGAGCACTTCAACTCTGCCAGACTACACATCCCGTTTGCTATGATGAAATGTTTTACCAGCCCAATATTAAAACTACATGTTCAAGCAGCAAAACTGAAATACTACATATAGTGTTGATGAGTATCTGAATCGAGACAGGATTAGCCACTTCATAACCCAGTAACGCCTGCTCCTCTTTTTAAGGCCATTCTGACCAGTTCCCAGCAGAATGCCAACACCGTGGGACTGTCTGGTGTCTACACGACTCATAGGTTTGCACCGCCTCGCCTGCCATTTAAATGGGCGTCGCAAGACAAAGACAAACAAACTTTCAGTACTTTTGAAAGCAAAACTAAATTTGTAGAGTTTACAGAGAACTGAAAGTGAGACAGAGATCAAATTCTGAGTCAGCGTAGGAGTCCCATCAACCTCCCAACAATACCAGAAAGTACTGCAGATTAACGATGTTAAAGTGCTAATTGCAAACTCATTGCGGGGGATGCCCTAATACAAGAAGTACTGACAAAACTCCATACAAAGGAAAAATTAAGCAGACTGTAAGTCAATTAACATATTTCTAGTTTTAAGATAATTGGAAGTGCTGTACTAGGAAGGTCTAAAATTGATATCCAGTTAGTTTTAGTACAGTAGAACAACTTTTTCAATAACTCCAACCTTCACTGAAAGGCAACAAAACCTGTCAAACTTCTATTTATTAACGTAATTATCCCCTGCAAAGATATTAAGTTTCACATGGAGAAGTTAAGATCAAGTTTTGACGTTAAAAATCCCAAGTACGTGACATGTTGGTGAGCATCAGTGGTTTTAACCTTCTAAAGTTACAGGTAGTTTGGACAATAAATTCTGTGGGGCTTTCCATGGTACTGGTCACTGATGAAATAGTTTGTAGACAGGTGTTACAGCAGAGTTTGCTCTTTTACAAAGGCTACTAAGTTTTAAAACAGTGTATTTTAAAAAGAGACTTACTACATTTTGAAAAAGTTATAAGTAGCTTTAAAGTTTCAATCCTTTCAAACCTGTTTCACGTTCTCAAAAAAACCCAAGAATTATGAGTGCCTTATTGTTCAGCACTAGCGTGTCTAAGGTCTTACCACAAGCAGCTGTTTCCTTCATTTCCTCTTTAAAAAGCAGATAAATTTAATGTAAAGGACACATTACAACCAAATATTTTTCACATCTCAAGCTTACTTAATGTCACCCAGTGAATAAAATCCTTCAGCAAAGCAGAAGTCAAACACAAGGAGTCTACCTAATTTGTACCTAAAACTGCTTCTCTACTTCCAACACCATCAGAAAGCAAGTTTCCAAATCAAGATATAAATCTCACAGCTGCTAAAAGAACCAACATAGTCTACAGTGTATATAATTTGACAAGTTTTCATATATACATTCTTACTAGTTTTTACAAAGTTACTGAATAAAAACTTGTAAGCGAGACTAAAGCTCTGTAAGATAAAGTTACACACTTTCTTTTGGGTGCCAAAACTATCTTAAGTTGTATCAGTGTAGTAACAACCAAGTGTGTTTGTTTCGTCAACCTATTTTAGAGTAGGTTTAAAACGTTCAAAAGTGATTTTAAGAAAGACACTCACTCGTTTGAAGTCATTCATATTTGTTGCTTGGACTGGAGTCCCAATAAATGTGAAGTATGTGATCCTTGTTGTCTCTTCATCACCATGATTGGATTGGACAAACAACTAAAGAAAAAAAGCCCAAACACAAAAGTTAAGGTAAATTGTCCATCCCTGAATTAATACAAGAAAAACATTAGGTGCCCAAGATTTTTGAACTAACCAAACGTAACACTTTATACCAATTATAAAAGCCTCTCTAACTGCAGAGGCTACTGTCCTCTATTTAAAATACTGTTGACATAGAATGCTATTATTTTTCTGGTAGTTTGTTAAAAGCTCGCACAGCTTGGATTTTCTCAGCTTCCAGTTCTGACCTGAAACCACACTCAGCAAGCAAAAAAGGATTTAAGAAGTCACAATTTACTGAAATCTGACCTGAAATGAAGTTAAATATCAATTTATCTATGCCTGCTGAAGCCCCGAAGACTATTCACGTGTAGTTTACTACTACGGCTTGCATCATTACATATTTCACAGTATGATACCTGATCTATGAAGTTATTTTAAAGTTTCAAACAACTATCAAATTCATTTGAAATATGAACTAAGGAATTATTGCTGGAACCACTGCACTTTTCAAACTGTACAAACGAAAGAACAATTTCTTCTGCGTGAAGTAGTACTAGTAAGGAACTTGGCAGTCAGAAGAGCAATGAGATGTTTGTGGATCTTCCCACACTTTATTGTAAGAAACGAAACCAACAACCATGCAAAGTGCTCTAAAAGCCTATGAAGTTTTCAGCCTGCACAGACTTCAGAACAGAAAGTCTACTTACGGTTACACTGTTAACATTCTGAAATTTTACATAGCGAAGCTGGATAATGCCATCTTCTTTAATATCATCTGGTGTCAGCTCCAGGGCTTGAGTTGGTTCACTTCTTTCTGCTTCTTCAAAATCCATGGATCGAGGAAGGTTGATGAAGATTTTTACGTACTTTGGACCTTGCCCTGTATTAAGATATAGGAAAGGTGTTCGTTTGTTTAAATATATTTTCAAAATGCTGCTCAAGAAGCCCTCGCTTATCACAGTCTCTAGAACTACTCAAGGAAAGCATGAGCTTCTATAGCTGTAGTAACTTAAAGTCGCACTACTCGCCTACATGTCAGAAACAGAATTTCACAGATAAATACAATAAAGAGTCTAAAAACAACAAGTCTTGTGATATAACATCTGAACACTTTATGTAGTTTTATAATGTGAACGGAGTTACCATAAAAACTAAGCTATACCTTTCAGTAGCTCTCACACTAATTCTTGAATGAAATGTAAGTTTCTCTTTGCAGCATATCAAACTACAGCAAATATTTATATTTGTGTCGTATCAAATAGCCCTGCTCAAGATCAGTGACAAATGAACGAGATCATTTGTTATGCAATTCACCCACAAAAAATTCATTGAAGCTACTGGGGGATTCTCAGAAAGTAAAAAGTTCCAGGGGCAACCATATCTTTTTTAGAAAATTCAGCTACACATGAGTAAAGCTTTGGTTTCAAACATATGATTAACCAGACATTTCACTCACCATTATCTGGCCCCTGAAGTTTCATAGAATAAAGCTTGACAGGTTGACTAAAAGCTACAGTAATAAGCAGCTGTGGAGAAAAAAAAAAGTTGCTGTTAAGTGCCATTTTCTTAATTCTTAAAAAAACAGAACAATAATTAACTAGAAATAAGTTTGAGTTTTGAAATAAAATTAAGTACTTAGCTTTCGCTATGTGCCACACATGCACTAGTCTGTCACTTGAAAATACCAGCAAATGCTACTCGGCTTGGAAAACTTTCCATACATAAAAGGATGTGAAACCAGAAAGACTACAACAACCTCTGTATACTAATTTTACTTACATCCTACTACATCCTACTACATCTCTCCCACTCTCTTACATTACCATAACAATATAAAGCAGACAAGTTCTTTAAAAAAATGCTTGCAGACCAGGGCATCATTGATAATCTCTCATCTAAAAAAAAAACCCACATCTGCTGTACCTGCTCGTCACAGTCTGATTCCAAGTAGGTAGAGTCCTTACGTAAACAATTATCGAATCCATGCTCATCACTCTCATTAAGACATTCACAGCCGGCTTTATTGATAAATGGCATTAAATCCATCTGAAAGCAAAAGCATTGCTGAGTGCACAATAAGTGCGCCATGAACACATCTGGGATCAGTAAGCATTGTAACAAATGAAATTCTTAATTCAACAGATTAAAACAACAAGACACACAGAAAACCTCAGAGGTTTATATCAAGAGACATTACAAACAAAAACGATGAATACTACAGTATCGGATGTGCCCTGTTCATAACAGAACAACATTTTTCCTCTCCATTCAAAACCCACAAGCTTGCTGTTCTGAGAATAAGAAACTGGGCACAGGGAGAATTTTTCAGGTACAATTTTGATGAACAAGACTACAGCACCATAAGTTATGCCACAACACAGACAAACTGACTATAGACTGGAGCTAGGATCAACTTAACAGAAAAAAAACTAAAACAGAAATGGGCCTCCCGAAAATATACTACGTACTGCAGAGCAAATAAAGACCACCACTGTACTGCTTACTGGGCTTTATATGCAAAGGTAGGGTGTGGTTTTTTTCAAAGGTCATATATTACCCTTTGGGACCTTAACCTATGCCTTTCAGAAATGTCCTGGTTTCAGCTGAGACAGAGTTAACCTTTGTCTTTCGACATTCCCATAGTTCCACAGAGGATTTCACAATAATTACATCTGAGCACTTACATTTATAAAGTGATGTGCAACAGTTAGCAAGTAGCTGAACTGCTAGAAATTCAAATGACCTCTGCCCTCACAGTTTATTTATACGAGAAATATTCAACTGGATTTGCACTCTGCTTACATTTGCCCAATAGGATATGGCTAGCTATGAGCTTAACACTTAACCTCCAAAAAACCCCTGGTTTTGCATTTAACAACATTATTTTGGGTTCTATAGATGCTCATCACACCCAAGTTTAATACATTAGATTTGCTAATGCACAGTACAGCAACTAGCCGAGCACTGCACTGTGACACACGATTTAGATGAAATGCAATACACCACACCACTGTGTTTATACTTTTGGTAGAACAACAGACAACCTCATTTAAGGAGTAATACTACACCAAGGACTGCTTGGAGACCACCACCTAGGACAACAGCTCTGGGAAAGTGTTTTGTCACATTAGAGTTCTCATTTACATGTTCGTCAGTACAGCTGTCAGACAGGCTTACGATTTGCAACGCACAGTTGCCTTGAGGTAACATGAAGATATGCAGAACACGGCGAAAATGGTTTCCTGAGAGCACCCATATTTCTAAGCAGATTACTCCTTTATTTAAATTTTTGCCAAAAAAATTCAAACATCCCTATAAAGTTTTGATCCACCCATTAGACACAGGTAAACCATGCAATGAAAAAAATCTGTTTATGAGTACCAATTTTTAAATTCTTCAATAAAATTCTAAAATCAAGTTTTAGTTACGAGAGATTTTGATGCCATGTTTAAAAAAAACGTATTTAGAACTGTTCACTTTTTTACAAGTTACTAAAAATTTACAAGTTATTTACTTAGTTTGCATTATTTGTGAATGCCTGTGCAGTAATTACTGGAGTGACATGCAGTACCCCTACAGAAAATGATACACATGAAGCATTAAACTGAGAGCAAGAAGTGATTCTTGCATGCCGCTCAGACAAGGCATGTAATCTTTCTCAAGTATTCCAGTGACACTTTTTACTTTATATCCTTGCCATTCTTTTACAGGCAAGAAGAAATCTAATGAGAACATTTCTTAGTACCATCCACTTTTGCAAACATTAGCAATTAGTCAAAAGAAAATATATCACGAGATACCGTTTATCTTACAATACCCTCCCAAAGGCATCGTAGTTTCAGGGCAAGCGGCTAGAGGGGAAGATGGAGCTGAACTTTTATGAAGGTTAATTCCTTCGGCAACACAATCTCTCCCTCCACTCTCTTTCTTTAAAGAAAAAAAATGAAATAAAGAGGATTAAAGAAAGAGTAGCGAGCAAAAAGAAAAAAAGGAAAAACCTAAACAAATCTACCACCACATAGAAAAAAACCAGAGGATTTCTTAAGGAACAACCAGAGCAACTTTTCAATGTTTTTGACAGCCTTGTCTAACAATGTCTTTTCCCATGGACATTTTTATACTTTAAAAAATATTTCAGGAAGATAGATTGGGATGTCTGAAAAGAGGAAACAAGCAGAATAATCAGCTGTAGCAAAAAGTTCATCATAAGACATGAAATTCATTTTAATGACAGGGCTCTGAATGGCGATTTTTCTTAAAACACTTTAGAATTCTCTAACCATACTTCCTAAGTATATACGTGTTCATTTTTTAATTTTGTCTGCAAAAATGAAACCAAGCTAAGTGATCTTCTCAAAGCCATGAGGAACTTGCAGTTTTGCCAAAACTAGGATTATTTGACTTAGATATGTTTAAAAAGCAAGAGATGTTTTTTAAAATGTTCAAGTTATGCAAAACCAAAGAAAAAAAATCTTAAGAGATGCATACATATCCTTTTGGGATATCTGTATCCTCACTGTTTCCAGGATCATTCTCCAGGTGCTGTTTAATTTTTTCTTCTAAGCCTACAGCATCTGCTCCTTGATACTGGTCGATTCGCACTTTGTTTCGGAAAAACAGAAATGTTGGTGTAGCCGATATATTATTGGTAGCAGCTGTTCCCTAGAATGCAGAAATTAGTTACAAGCATTACCTAACAGAATATTACCAATATTAGACAGAAACATTAACTTGCTTCACCTAGATAAGAATGTACACACCTGATACTAATCAAGCTGCATCACCTCAAACATCACAAACAATATTTGTTATTTTATAAGCAGCTTTAACTCAGACAACATTTTAAAATTCATTTCAACTCTTCAGATGCTCCTAATCCTTTACACATTGGGGCATTCGCTGAATAGACTTCACATTGTCAGTAGATTTGTTGGTAAACCATAGCAATGGTTTAGCATTTCTCATTTGCTCTCCAAAGGAGAGGGTAGTTTCACTCAACACTTCTATTTTACAAGCTTTCTTTACATCTGCATTCCTTCCCCTCCCAACCCACATTCACACACACCCAGGAATTGCAGCCTGATGCTGCAGAAGGTGAATTCCATTTGATTTCAACTTGTATTCACACCTGTCATGCACCTATAGTAGTTTTTTTCCAAAACTTTCCATAACTTGTCATTTGCAAACATTCAAGATACTTCCTTTCAACACACCCTTGTTAACAACCCTTAAGACAATCAATAGCTCAGCTGCAACACTGCTGTCTGTTTAAAACAGCTGAGTAGCACTTGAGAAGAATCTAGTCCCACCAATCGTATCAGTTTATGGCATTTTTCATTTTGCCAAGTAATTATGCTAGTATTTGTTTGGAAAAACTCTTTAATTCATACTGGTGCTATCATCTACATTTAACCATATTATCTAAATCGTACAAGCAGCAGGAACCACTAAACTGTCTGTACACTGCTTAAATGAAGGACACCACAGTGGTAACCGCAAGAATACTTTTCTAAATAAAAGTGCTGTTTGTTTACATCTTTGTGCATATCCCAATTTTGGAGAATTTCACAGCAGGGCTATTCGTAATTCACTAAACTTGTCAACAGCCATGGGATACTACTCTTAATATACTGTCTGAAGAGTTTTTCTTCAGGTTTCCCATTCATTACACTATCTGCTCTCTTAAAACTGCAAATATGTTTTTGAATACCTACCTGGCATTGATGTACATCTACTTCCAAAAAAGTTGCCTGGGGATATTTGTTACTCAGAGCATTGAAAGCTGGGGCTATCCTTAAACAAGGGCCACACCTGTGAAAATAAATACAGTCTTAAGTTAACTCAATCTTTAAAAAAAAATAATATCTGCCCCAAATACAATTAGCACATTCATGCTCTGACTGATATCCCTGGTGCGTGTAAAAATAACCTTCCTACCTGGCTGACAGATGGCGAGCAATCCTGCTGATACAATTAAGAGTGACATTTAGAAACACATCACCAAGTGTTAATTCCCACTTCCTCAGACAGTTTCAGTGTCACATGATTAGCTTCACCTATTAATTAATACTAACTTCATATTTTCCACCTAACAGGTTTAGCCCCAGCTAAACAAAGTCCTGCTAACTAAAGTGACATAAGGGAGAGCAAAGAGTTGCCTGCTCTTCCTGAATCTAGCACTCCATGTTACCTCCTGTGAAAAAAAAAAAAATAAATAGCATCTACAGCAAAATCCACATAGCACTTGAAATATTTAACAGTAATAATGTATCAAAGCTTTAGCAGGAGCCACAAAATTCCTACTACAATGAATCTCACCTACTACAACTGTAACCAGCCACTACCGTACTTACTTGGCCCTGGTAGAACAGACCTGACTTCTGCCAAATGGACTGTATCACCTCAGCTGAAAATTTGTATTTGTTGATTATTACACCTTTGCTGGCATATATGAAGCGCACAGGTGCAACTGTTCCCACAAAGGGATATTCTCACCACCCAGCTTGCTGTGAAAGAAACAATTAAACAGCAAAATCTGAAAAAAAGCCCCAGCGGAAACTCCCTCCTGCAGCTTATCAGCATGAGCCATACCTAAACCAGAGAGAGCTCTGTCGATGTGAACCTGCCAACACGTACAGCCACAAAAAAAAAAAAACCAAAAAAAAGACGAGATCCGCTTCTGGACGGGGTGTGGACCCGCCGCAGCATAACAAGACCAACTCACCGATACTTACAGGCTAGGACATCAAGCCATTAATCTAACTAACACACTGGGTTGTCTATAAGCAAAACTTTTTCCTGCGCAGAGGTGTAAGCAGTGTTACCACCCCTACAGCTACAGGTGAAACTGCCTTGCCTGAACAAAGGAACTAAGCACAAACACAGCGTGCAGACCCCCTTCAGACACACTGCCAGGGATCCTTGGGGCCTCTTCAACCCAAGCACAACATCTTTCCTGTCAGACCTTACGTGTTTTGAGCTCCAGACAGCGCCTTCCTGACCTGAAGCTGGATTTTAAGCCAGTAAGACGCTTCTCTAGGCCCCAGGGAGGGTCTCCTCAGCCCACGAGGCCTCAGTGAGGGGCCTGGGGGCAGGGGCGATGCGGGGAGGGCCCCGCCGCCCCAGGGCCCTCCCCGCATCGCCCCTGCCCACCGTGAAGGGAAGAGGGAGCTCGTATCCCCCCTTCATTCACTCACCCTCGCATGGTGAATTTCACCACAGCCAGGCGGGAACCGGCAGCGCTGAGCTCAGGCTGGAACTCGGTGTCGTTGGCGATCACCTTCACGCCGACCATCCTCACCAGGTGGCAGCGAAGGCCCGCAGGGAGTGAAGGGGAAAAGCTAAGACAGCGCGGTACCGGCCTGGTTATCTGCAGCGTCACGGCGGGAAGGAGGCTGACCGGCATGCACTGCTCGGCTCAAGGCGCAAGCGCAGCCGCCACGCCGCTCCCGCTGGGCGGACATCTTGAGGGCGGGGAGAGGTGCCGCCATTTTGGGAGAGGGCAGCAAATGAAGCGGCCGGCGGCCATTTTAGTTAGGGGCAGGCGCGCGGTGGATGGTGGGAGGGGCGCCATGTCGGTGTAGGGCAGACATGGCAGGCAGGCAGGCGGCTGAGGAGGAGGAGGGCAGCGGTTGTAGCCTGGCTGCGTAGTCCTGCGGGCGGGAGAAGGGCTGAGTACCACAGCAGGGAGCAGCGATAGAGCCCAGCTGGGCTGGGAAGGGGCTATGTGAGAAACCAGGAGGTGATTAGTGTAAGTTGTTACACAAAAGAAGGCCCGTGGTAACAATTTATGATCAGATCAAGGACTGGGCCCTGATTTATTACTCAAGGGGGGACAGCTACAAGTTATATCCCTGATAAAAAAGAGGGGCTTTAACCGGTTAGGACCAGTGTTGCAGTCTGGAAGGGAGCCAAATACCTACAAAGCACACGCAAGGCACAGGGGTAAAAAGTTCAGTGGTGAGGAAGACGTCTTACTTCATCTTCACGACCCCTGATGACCACCACTAGAAGATACTGCGATTGCCTGGGAGGGGAGGAAATATTTGCATGTGTATCAATAATGCTTATGTATAGGTATATCGAGAAACCTAATAAATATGTAATAATTATCACTATAGAAGACTGAGCCCTATGCCAGAGGGTGTGCACGTTTGTGACAGAGTGCTCCCCCACGCTGCTTGCTCGTGCCTTAGAATAAATTTGTCCTGCAAGACTTACTGTAGGAGTGAGTCCCTTATTCTTCACAGCTAGATGCTGTCCCTTCCACAAGAACAGGGAGAACCTGCTCACAGCCTTCCTGCACCGCGGCCCACACCAGTGCTTGGCCAGGGCTCGTTACAGAGAGGTGGAATTTAAAAGAAGCTGTGTTTTATCCTGTAAGTGTTCTGCTAACAAGGGTTGAAACAGAGGAACATAGGTCTTGCTGTGATTTCTGAGGAGTGGAGCAGCTCTTTGAGGAACTCTGGATGCTGAGGCTGCGAGTACCAGATGTACCAATCAACCATGGGGGTGCCAAAATTCCCCATCCTACCTGCCCGGCAGGCCTTGTCTGCTGCGCCTGAAGCTTACTAGGGTGTGTTGCCTGCTATTAACAATATAAATCAGAGGAACTGCTGCAGCTGGAAGGCTGCTCGTTCCCCAACAGCTACAGGTGTGCCCAGGCAGTTCCGAGCTTCTCCAAGGATGGAGACTTCTCTGGGAAACCTTTACGTCAAGGTAAGGAAGTTCCCCTTCAGTAAAGAAGGTCTCCCTGAGCCTTCTCATTGTGTACATTACTAACACAGATAGAACAGTATAATTAGTGTTTAACAAAATGAAAACATTTAACATTTTTATTAGCACCTTAAGAAAACGTAATGCTTTCCGTAACTCAAAAAGCACCCGAGCCTTCTAAAGCAGCTAGTTTAAAACAATCTCTCTAAATATGAGAACAAGAAAAAATATCTACTCCTGTTGAGACAAAATCCTGCATGACTTTGACCAACATTGTCTTCTGGAATTTGTTATTCTAGGACAACTGGGGAATCTCCATTTTCCCAGCTGAAAGCAATTCACATGCTAAATCGGCTGCTGCTACAGATGGGCATCTGTTCTTCTTGGATGACAGGGCTGTATGGAATTTGCATATTTCTACACAGATCCAGTGATATATTTCAGCATTCCTTTTATAATAAAACATATACCAACATAATAACAATGTTTATCTGTACTTTTATATTCCACAGTTGAACTGAAATTGCTTACTACTTCAGCAGCAACAAAAATTTGGAGTTGCTTTGTCATTAGGGAACTGGTGGTATGGAATGCATCTGATACCCGGTCCCCATATAGGTGATGCGTTATGTGCCAACTGTGAACTGATTTCACTATTTTAATTGCTTCTGGCCAAGAGAAAACGTCCTCCCTCATTTCAACTGCAGAAATAATTTTCCCTTTCTGTCCTAAACGGCTGTGATGTATCGATGTACACGGTTAAACAGCTGATAGGAAAAATACCACTGAACTGTGGTTAGCATCAGCACCTTCAATGATTTGTATGTAATTAAACCAATTATTCACACATACAGAAAGCTAACAGTAAAAACATTGTTTTGGTTTCAAAGAAAATAAAGAAAGTCAATAACCTACCACACACCTTAGCATGGTCCGCTGACAAGGCACAGAGAACAAATCCAGGTTATCTAGGTCGCTACCTGCTTTATTTCACCTAAAAGTTGGAAAACACATAGGGCAGGAGTTCCCTCAAACTGTGCTAACTTAAAAAAAACGCCCTTGCTTTGTTATTGACTATATTTTGTGGCATTATGGGGATGACACTTCCCTTTTGCAGACAGAAATTAACATAATTTTTGCTTTCAGTTTCCTGATACTATGATTTTTTACAAAGCAAGGTGTGATAACAACTTAAAAAATAAGGAGACATAAACGCAGAGCAAGGAGGAAAAAAAAAAACAGATCAGTGAAATGTTTGTATTAGCCACGTTCCAGGATAAACTAAATAAAAACAGAAAATAAAGCCATTTTTGCAATGTCATTACCCACAGCTTCTCCACATGTGCGTTTGCGCCTATTTCCCCTCGAGCAGGCGCCAGAAACCAGCGTTTTCCACGCTCACAACCTCCTCCCAGCTCTCCTTGATTAGGCCCTTCACTAACTGCTACATTAAGTCCTTCCTCACAGTCCTCGGGAGCGGCGGGACCGGGGCCTCCCCCTCAGCGGGCCCAGGCCGCCGGGGACCGGCTCAGGGCACAGCCCGCAGCAGCCCCCGGTCACTCTCCTCCCGGTAGCTCCCCCGCCCACCGCCGCCTCGCCCCTCTCACGCAGCCGCCGCGCCTCTGCCGGCCGGTTTCCATGGCGATGGCGGCTGCCTCCGCCTGCCGTCAGTCACGCCGGCCGGGGGCTTTGCGACAGTGGCGGTAGGAGCCACGGCAGCCGGCGGCGTCAGCTGGTCGCCGCACCGGGAGCGGCGCCCGGGGACCCTCCCCACCGCCCGGCGGGGACAGGTGAGCTCCCACCGGCTGCCCACAGCCCTCGGGCTGGGGGAACCCTGCCCCACGGGCTGCCGAGGCGCCCGGCACGGCTCCCCGGTGGCTGCCCCGGTGCGGGGGGAGCCATGTTGTGTGGGAGGGGGCGGTGGGGGGGGACCCGCCGCGGCCTGTGGGCTCCCGGTGGGAGCGGGGGCGGGGGAGCCTTCTTGCGATGCCAAATTTTCTTCATGTTGCGGCTTCTCGAGTGTGTTTCCTTTTTCTGTGAGAGCTGGGGACAGGATTTGCTGTGGGTGACTGGCCTTCATGTGATCATGACAGTTCTAGAGGGGAAAAATGTCCGTGGATTTAATGTGTCCTCAAATTAACTGCCAGGAAATCCTGCAAATGGCTTTCAAGGGTGTCTGTTACCAATAATGAAGGATTTGGAGTCCCAAATTTGTTATTTCATCTTGGTTTACAGCCTTCTACGTATACAGCGAGCGGTGGGGGTTTTTTGGGGGGGATAAGCGATCTTCCCTTCATATTGTTAAATGACTTTAAATGAGGTGTTTGTAGTCGTTCACTCAGCAGGAGCAAGGGCCAAACAATCGTCTTTCATTGGATTGGTACTGTTTATAAATTCAACAAATACAAACTCGAGTTCCAAAACAGAAGCTGAAGGATAACCAACACCATAATCCCTTCCTTGAGGTGCCAGTAGCACCAGTCACCTGAAGATTCAGGAGGAGTTTATGTCACTAAGTTATCTTTCCCTTTCTGTTTGGGAACACAAGTTTGTGTTTGAGTTTATTTCTGATCTTGAGTGTATGGCGAAGGTTTGACAGTAAGGTTTACGATGTTTTTCTTTAGATTACGGCAACACGCAATGGCCAGCAGAAGACGTAGAGCCCTCTGACAAGTGTTGTCACGGGGTGCTTGCAGTACAGGTGTGTTCTGTGGTGCAGCACTGCCGTTCGTTCGGAGATAGCTGTTACAGATCAATTCACTTAGGGGGATGTAGGCTGCACAATGCTATACAGAAAGAAGATCCTGATGTCCAGAAGGAGCAAAGAATGGGGTGATGAATTTTGAATTAACAAAGTACCTGGGGATAAAAGAAGGCCAGGTGCCATTCATTTTTCAATCCTTGATCAGCATAAGGAGAATGGCAGTCTGGTTTGTTAGTCATTACTGCCTGCATTGAAATCACCCTTTCACTGCACATTAACTTCAGTGGAGAGTAATGGTTTAGACCAAGCTCAAAACAGCAGGTTATTCTCTCCTGCAGGGATGCTTAGTCCTGTTTATAGGAGCAGGGTTGGTGAGGTCAGTGTGAATATTCATAGCAGGAAAATTAAGTGTGCTGTGTTTACAAAACTGGGGCCTTTGAAAAGTCCTTGCACCTCTTGGTTGTGTAGGGATACAGCAGTGTTCCTCGGTAGCTGTTGGGAGATATTTTTGTGTGTATTGAAACAAGTAAAGTTAAGAATCCAAATGAATGTAGTCACTGGTTTAACTCACCAGCTGCTCTCCCATTTTGCGCATGTATCTGTGTGTGCATCCATGTTCCTGTGCATGGGGGTGGCATTAAATCTGCTGGCTTACCTGTCTTTGTGCTAAGCTGGCTTCCTGACTTTTGTGTCATCATGAACAAATGGTTTATTGATTGTACAGCTAACAGAATTGATTGCTTTCTTCCCCTCTCTATTTTAAGAATATTTTTTCACTAAGAGTACTTCTTTTTACGAGTAGGTTTTAGCATAGTGTTGCAATGGTGGTTTTTGTAGTTGCAAATCATAAAGGTGCAGTGGTAACTGGATAAAGGATAAAGGTACGGCTGTTGTTCTCCAGGTTTTGTGTTCGGCGCTTATCAGATGCGAGCTGAAATTATAGTGGTTTGCTGCGTGTGTGAAAGCATAAGATCTGACCTGACAGATTGTTCCATAGCATTCTGTGTCTCACAGTTATGGTCCAAGATTTCTTTTAGCTAAATAAATGAAGAGGGGATTTATTTGCTGAAAAAATATTGTCTTTTCAAAAGCTTCCTCGGCCTTCTCAGCTGGCATGGATTTACAAAGGGCGAGTTGTGCGTAACCAACGCGATGGCCTCCCTGATGGGATGATGGGCTTGGTGGATGAGGCAGAGCAGCCAGTGTTGTTTATCTCGACTATCGTGAGGCTTTGGCACGGTTTCCCCTAAGATCCTTACAGACAAGCTGGTGGGGTGCAGGTGTGGGTAAGTGGGCTGAAAACCCAGGGGCTGGTTGGGCGCAGAGGGCTGTCCGTGGCTGGTGGGTGGCTGAGCACTGGCACGGGTTGCACAGGGTGAGGTTGGGGGTTCTCCATCCCTGGAGACATCCAGGTCTAGCTGGCCTGGCTCTGGAGGGTGTGATCCAAGGTGCCTGCCAACCTCGTCTGTTCTGTGGGTCAAACTCATTTTGTTAGGTTAACAATAGCTTGAGAAAGCAAAACTGTTTTGTATTTGATCCCTTTGTAGTGAGTCAAAACACAAAACACATTCCAAAAGGCTCTGATAATGACTGACAGGCATTCAGAAACAAGCAGAATTTAATTGACATAACGAACTTTACTGACCATTTGTGTTTAATAATAAAGTTGTCTGTTTATTCACCCGAAGAAAGGTGTGATTGTCTAAATATGTGGGTTCTGATAGCAAAAGATTTCTGCAACTCTGGGTAAAGTTCTTAATTTTTTTTCTCCCTACCTCATTAATTCTTTTTCTCCATCCCCAAGTAATAAATGGAAAAAGTAATCTGTAATTAAATTTAAAATCATCAGATTTATATAAAATTCATTGGATTATTCAACAGAGAGGGTGTGGAGTCTCCTTCTCTGGAGACATTCAAAGCCCGCCTGGATGCGTTCCTGTGTGATCTGATCTAGGTGTTCCTGCTCCGGCAGGGGGATTGGACTAGATGGTCTTTCGAGGTCCCTTCCAATCCCTAACATTCTGTGATTCAAATGGAATCCATGATGTTACAGAAATGAGCCTTTACCATAAAGTCTTTATGTAAATGGTTTTAGGAGGGGTGTTGCAATGCCTAAATAATATCTTCTTGAATGAAAGGTTCTGTGTGTGTGAAAAATATTAGGCACAAAAACTGCTCTTCACTTGAAAACACGCAATCCACTTAGAAGGTTTGTCCTGATACCGTGGATGGCCGCTGTCTCTGTCCTTACTGGTGGCAAATCTGTATAATGATGTAATTTAAATTCTGCTGAAAATACAGAATAATGGCATTAACGTGTGCTAAGTATTGATAGGGAAAGGAATATGAATTATTCTTAAACTTTCTGGTTTGCTTTGTTTGAACGTAGCATGATTACATTTGTTTGAAAGCAGATGTGCATTTGTCAGCCTTTAGCGGTTCATTTTGGAGCCGTTACATACTGACGGCATACATGATGCAGAAACAGTCAGTTCACGGGTGTGTTTTTTGGCAGATTTTGTTGTCCACACATATCGTAACGTTTATTTTTTGTATGCATGTGCGTTAATTGAAATAAACGTGTTTGGAAAGAGCTCTGCTTGGCTTTGGCTGTGCTCGGTTAAAGCAAAGGTAGATTTACTTCTCTTTTTCCTTTTTTCCCCAAAGAAGCTTTCCCTTCTGGCCTGCCTCGTATCCTGCCCGTGTGCTGGGTGTACCTGGATCCATCTCCCCAGGAACCGCGCTCGAGCACAGCACATCTCCGATCCTGCGTTCTGCTTTTCCTTTCCTTCCTTTCACGCTGTTGTCTACTTGTGCAGCCTGCAGCATAATTATCCCTACTCCTACAGGCTTCAGACTGTAAATTAATTTTGTTTGGGTGCTTTTTCTGGGTGTAAAAATCCTTATTTTAGATGCTGTTTCAGGGTAAATTACTTGAGGCTTACAAGATATGTAGTGAGGTCTCGAGGCTTCCCATCGTGACTGAAAGTTGTGGGGAAACTTGAGGAAATTACAAATAAAATGTTCCTGTTTCAGGAGTGGTTTGTGTGCAGGTGGAGGAAGGCTCATGGATTTTTTTGCCTTGGAAAGATAAAATTATATGCAAAAACTGGGTGGATGGGAGTGCTCATCATTTTTTAACATACTGGAATTGGTTCCCAAGAGTGAGTTGTGGCAGAAGGTAACAGCCCAGATGATGAAGGCTTGGAGTGCTGCTGTGGTTTGTGTGCAGGATGTTGTTGTTTACGTGGTGTTCTGGTTTGCTGCATGGTAGGCTTATTTTGTGTGACAGATGAGGCAGAGGGCCAGAAAAATGACATGATTCTGCCTTTAATGTGTTATAGAGCTCCCTGACCGGGCAGCTGGCCTTTGGCTTTGTCCCCATGGCTGTCTGACCTGGTTGTTCCCCTGAGATTGAACAGTAAGCCACTGTTAACTTCCACATTTTCTGTGCATCTGCCTTGTAACTTCATCATCATAATTTGAAATGACCATTATGTGTCCTGTCTGTAATTTAGTCTTCAGAGGACTATGGCTTGATGAAGATGCTTATGTGAGCCTTTGATTCGATGTTTAATGTTTGAAGAAATCAGTTTAATAGCTTTACCCAAATGGGAATTTATCCCAGATTATGAAACGACCCTAAATACCAGCCTTAAGCAGTGCAGCTGAGTCACCTGGCGATTCTCTCAGATTAGCAGGTTGTTTTGTTTTTTGGATTGCCTCCTGATCTAAAGAATTGCTTTCTTTTTAAATATGAACAACAGGTGCATGTGTATGTAACTAACGAGATTCTCTTTTGACCATATAGTGTGAAAAAACAAATACGAGGGAGAGAGCAGATCCTTTGTTGTGGGGCAGAGGATGGAAACAAGAACCTCCAGTGTCTGAAAGTCTTTTGAGGAAGGTCTTTTCACACATCCCTGCATCAGTTGTGGTCCCTTTGAGAGAGGTAGTTTGGAAGTGAAGTATATACAGACACACCCCCCTACGTATGTGCAATAACAAACTCATTCTTCCAGTGTGTACTTGTGGGAAGCAAACTGGGCTTCTGGCACTTGTGGAAGTGATAGAGAAAAACTTAACCGTCCAGTGAAGACAGTGCAGTGTTAAGCAGTGTCTGCTGAGTTTGACATCTCCATTTTCCAGTTCAAAGTTCCAGTTCCCTTTTCTGCAAAACTAGTTTATTCTAGAGAGGTGGGATGTCATTGGTAGTGACTCACTGGGTGCTTTTTGACCATTTGTCGGTGGTACAGTGTTTATTTGCTACTGTAGCTTGTCATCATTGATGTAAAAAAATTATTGATTGTTTACAGCCAAGAAGGGAGTTTTGGATTTTGCAGGGGAAGCACTCGGTGTTCACCAGTGACAGAGAAGGGTTGTGCTTTGTGGGCTGACTTCTCCAGCTGTTAAAATGAACCTGTGGTATTTTCTGAAAATGAAGTTTTTAATGAAGGCGCTGCGGTACCATAATAAAAAGCTAGAAGGAAAGAGGTAGTTTTTCTTTTTTGCTCTCTCTCCTAGTGGTTGCTGTGAAATGTTCTAAGAATTCTCTTTCTCTTGGATAAGAGTTTTGAAATGTGAATATCTGTAGGCCTTTAGAAAGAATTTTGCTGTTGATGTTTTCAATGCTTTCTCATTTTTTTTTGCATGGAAATATAAAACACTTGTATGTGCTGGTACTTTTGTATGTTCTGTTACACTTCTCATTTGTTTTGAAAAATCAGGTTTTTAACTATATACTTACAGTGCTGTCAATAGTCATAGTTTGGGAGAGTATTGAACTGACTGCAAAATTTTTCAAGGAACAATTTTGTCCTCTGGGAGGGGAGCTGCTGTATTTATTCTCTATTTATTCAGCCGTTTGCATCACCGGAACAATCGGGTGACATTTAAATACTGTGACTTGGTCCCTGAACTGTGAGCAATAGGAAAAGAGAGGAACGAGGAGAGGTTTTTTACATTCCTTATCAGCATTTTTATTCATAGATTTTTCAGCTCCGAAGTTATTGATGGTTGCTTGATTAGAACTTGGGAGATCCCTGCTAACTGTTGTGTCTTCCAGTCGGGGGGAGAGAGAGGAGTGCTCTGTGCATTACCTACAGGGGCTGCAGCGGTAGCATCTTCCAGGATCAATTTGGGCAGGTTTGCCTTTCTGGTCTACAGCAGCGGTGCTGCCAAAGGGAGCTTTTCACAGGCAGTGAGGGAAGAATGCTTCGTAAAGAATTCAAGTCCTTTAATGCATATAAAGCCAAGAAATTTCCATCTCTCCCCACCTTTACCAGTGCGTCCTTTGTGTTATTTCGTTACAAAACTTGGGTGGTGAAGGAGTTAAATGGGTATTTTTGTTCGGTTTTGGTGAATGTTGTTGTTCTGGTTTGATTGCATTTTTTGGTATTGCATCCAGACACTATTTCTAGTTTTCACTATATTTTTATGGTTATGTCACTGTCATATATTGTTTTAGAATTGTAGCTCTTCAGTATGGTCACTGTATTCTTTAAATTTTTAATTTTTTTTATGGTTCTGTACTGTGATTATCCAGACAGAACAATTGATCCAGCATTGCATAACAATTAGCACGGCACTCACAGGCATGTTTTACAACTGCTCGTTTCAGTGTAGCTTGTAGTACACTGCAATACATTAAATGCTTCGTTGTAGGTCTTTACTTATACTTGTTCATTAAATAATAGCTCTTAATAAATTAAATAGTTCTTAACGAAGGTAGCCCAATGGGATGCATGAAATGAGTTGGCATAAACGGACACTTCATAGTGAGTGATATTACTGCCTTCATGATACGGATTTTATGAAAAGCCATAATGTATCTCTCGCTTTTGGAAAGTTTGAGGCTTGGTACGCCCGGCTGCCCCAGTAAGCTGTTCTACAGTTTGTAATACTTAGCCATTCATTATTCTGCCCGTGCTCTCCTCCCTGCCCCCATTTTTCCATGGATGTTATCGCGTTCGATTCCCCTGGCTGCAGAGGTGGTTTGCGCTAGGAGCGTGGGCAGCGCTTGTCAAAATTAATTAAAAAAATACTTTGTTGAAGAAATTGCACTGTAATTTTTGTATGGTGAGAGATGCCAGTATATTGAACGCCGTGGCAGTCGCTGGGCAGTGGGTCAGGGTGACTCGATGTGTTTGCTGGTCAGTTCCCCATAGCCGTCGCTGCTGCCGGATCAGAGCATCACAGGGCCACGAAGGGCAACTGTGGTTGTCACCCTGGGGAAGTGGAGCTGTAGCAAGCCTGGCTTAGATTCAGAATGGCCTTTATTTTTTTCTTTTGTCATAATTCAGAATTTTTTCCCCCTCTTTGGAAATGCTGTAAGATGGGTTTATGTATCTGTAAACAAATGCAGATACTGCTGGGTCCCTCAAGCTAGTGGAACATGTATGTATCTATAGAAAGACAGGGAAATATGAATTATTTAAAAAATATTTCTTGAGTGAATCCTGCCTTTGTTTAATATGCTTACACTCCTCTAAATCAGAAATTCTGCTCTGGCTTGAGCTGTGGTAAGTTCAGAACATAGTGTCCCTTATGTACTATCTGTTTGAGGTTTTCTTCCATTTACTTATCACAACCCTTTTGCCCACTCCTTTATCACAAAATGCTCCAAGCTATAACTTTAACTCAAACTTTTACCATGGCAGTGTAGAGCAACTCCAACTCTGAATCTGTAATAAGAGAGCGATAGGAAAACATCAGCCATTCTTTACATATTTTCTCTGCTTGATGGTTGCACATCACATTTTCCGGTTGTTTCTGAGAGAGTTAATAGTATGAATCTTACATATGTGTTATATTTTGAGCATACCGATGGTAAGTTTATATAATCTAAATTTCATCTTTTTTAAAAATTAAATTCAGGCCATACCTAAAAAGTACACCCAATGCAATCGTGAGCTCAGTCGGTTAACTGGAAAGCAGAAGCAAGTCTGGTATTGCCAGTGTCCTTTTCCTGCACATGGGATTTATTTGTTCCCTTCCCTGGGGGTGGGCAGAGAGTTCCCAGAGCTGCTGCTTGCGTGGCCCCTGCCCAGCCGGAGGACTGACAATCCACTGCCAAGCTCAGCAGAAGCAAACTCCAATGATTTTATACTGTGCTATCCTTGAACCTAAGTGGTTGGCAAGCTCAGAATGTTGCAAACACAAACAGAGGTTTGTTTTGGCGTTTAAGTCTCCTGCTTATCCTCCTAACTGTTTTTATTGCTGCACCTTCATGGTGTTTTCTTTTTTCTCTGAAGTTACGATTCAAGTGCGTTTGTTGTTCTTTACATCCCAGTCACTGAGAAAATTTTGGCTTTGTGACAGATAAAAACTTCTCCATGTTATTTGTGTCAACATAAGATACTAAAGGTTGTTACGAAGATAGTGTTGCATCTACCCCTTGTTGGATAGGGGCCAGAGTCTAGTTGATATGGCAAATCGTGGTGATTGAATTGAAACCACCTTCAGATAATGAACAAACACATTTAGTGCTGCTGGAGTTCCTCACCAGGCTTCTGTTTGAGCAGCTGGCTGGTCAATTGTCACTTTCTATTTCAGTATAAATTGACTCTTTAAAATTAAAAAAGTCAGAGTATGAATTAAGGAATAGCATTAACCTTAAAAATGTCTTCCACCTCTAATTTCACCTAATGGAGGATACTACATATTCCAACATAAATATCCGTGTGAAAAACTGTGTCAGTATAACGCTGCCCCAACAGAACGGTGTTTTGGAAAGTGTGTGGTCACCTGTAGAAAGCTTCAGAGCCTATTTTTGATTAAGGTTGTTGCATTCTCAAATGGGGATGAACTCTGCTATCAAGCATATAATAGGTGCGACAACCCTGGGACCGTAAAGCATTTGTTATTTCAAAGATATTGGAAAAGGAATTATTTTGGTGAAAGTATCCATATGTGTAGGGAAATGCCACTTTGAGAAGTGTCTTGCAAAATGTGTAAGAAATCAGAATAGTGAAGTGGCAATATTATCCCCATTCACGGCGTTTTTCAAGTGACTGTTAAAGAGTGGTATTTGATCCATCCATGAAAACAACATATTCGCTGGTGGGAGTTTGTATAAGATGTTTATGAAGTCATTTCAGACTAATATTTTAAGTTTTTTCTGACGATGAGAGTTTGCAAAGTGCAGGAATGGCGTACCTGCTGGGACATAATGTTTGTTTATCTGGATTAAATTGGCAGAGGTGAAAGCAGGATGGCAGGGAACAGCCTGGTGCTGCCCATTGTCCTGTGGGGCCGCAGAGCCCCCACGCACTGCATCTCCACCCTGCTGCTCATGGAGGACGTGCCCATGATCGTCACGGGCTGCCATGATGGACAGATATGTCTTTGGGACCTTTCCGAAGATTTAGAGGTAGGACTAAGATCTGTATAATCTTAATTTCTGTTGACCACAACGACACACACTTTAAGCACAATGTGATTTTATTCTTCGGTATTACATCCGTTCTTCAGTTCTTTTTATGCCCTCTTCACTTATCCTTTCGTCCTCCCTCTCCTGAGGCCTGGATTGACTGCCGGGTGAATGCTTCCGATAGGGAATATTTGGGATTTTTGCTCTAAGCAAAAACTAAGCTAATTATTACTTTCTAAGCTAGTTATTACTTTCAAATTTAACTTACTACTGTTTTGTGAAAACAGATTCCAGTGATCCAAGGACTGTACTTGGAGAACTTTTTAAGGTTATTTTATTCAACTGTTTTTTTCCATGAACACTGCAAGAGGAAGCAAGGCTGGTAGCAGAGATAAAGGTTGATGATTAATTGGTTTATGCCAGTGGCTGCCCAAGTCTAGTTGAAATCTGCAAATGTCTGCGTTGAATGTCATCTCCTAGTTTGCCTTAGTACAAAGAGTTTTAAACTCTTGGAGTAGAATAGCAAAACAATAGTTTCTTGTAAAAAGCAGCATGTTTCGGAGAAAGTTTATATGAATATCTAAAAATCTCAGTGTCTGTGAGCTACACCCTTAACTTACGTTTGTGTCTAGTGTATTTAAAAGGAAAGGAAGGGGGTAAGCAACTAGTTCTTCCTAGAAAGGACAAAAAAAGGGTAGTGTTTTATCTTTAATCTGTGCATGGGCTTTATGTAAATTTATTTATGAATATATAGGGTTGTGAATTCTAGTTGATTGGGCGGGGAAAGATTGTTGCGGCAGAAAACAATTTTTTTCATTCAATTTCATTTGTGTACTGTAGCAGCATTCTGTGCAAACTCTTTCGAGATTAAATATCTGCTGCTGTGCTGATGAAATGTGTGTATGTATATTAACACATAATACATGAAATGGAAATCTGGAGTATGTATAATCTGGTTAAGTAATAGAGCCTATGTTATTTTAATTTCCATTTTCTGTCCTCGATTCTAGATTAATCCCAGAGCTCTGCTGTTTGGTCATACAGCCTCAATCACTTGTTTATCAAAGGCCTCTGCTTCCAGTGAAAAACAGTACATAGTGAGCGCGTCCGAAAGCGGGTAAGTGTTCTGAGCATTTATTAATGTGCAGATCCGTTTAAATAACAAATTACGGGTAGAGGAGAGATCAGGTTGTTTACATACACAGTATTTTTTACTTGGTATAAAGTCTATAGATATCCCAAGTTCAGTTTCTCTGCTTACTCAAGATGTGGGGAAAAGCAAGCTGGAGTTGTAGTGTAGCTTCCTGGCAGGAAATTATTCCTGATCCATGTTTTAAAACTTGGAAACCTGGCACACAATTTATCTGGACTTCTGTTGCAGTGTTTGATTTTTATCATTAAGGAAAAAATACATCAGCAAATCCATTTTATTTTTTTAAGAGCTTTTATTTACTGATCAGAGTACCCGTTTGGAGGGAGGAAGGGGAAAGGAATTCTCATGCAATTGACGTTAATGGGGATTGCAGTCAGGTAATTTAAAGAAAAAAGAAGTCATACTCTGTAACTTTTAAATAAAATATACTTTGTATACTTACATTTTAGTCTTTGAT
This sequence comes from Pterocles orientalis, assembly GCA_011057875.1. Lineage (NCBI taxonomy): Eukaryota > Metazoa > Chordata > Aves > Pterocliformes > Pteroclidae > Pterocles > Pterocles orientalis. Next base: position 2,187,694 of record WKFP01015389.1, read on the forward strand.
TGTTTCTGGTGAACCTTGGCATTTCACTTGTTTCCACTCATCTTTGTAGGAAAAAGAGGTTGTGTAGGTTCAGACAGAAGGATTGGAACTTCACTTTGATTTTTTGAGTTTCCTTTATCTAAATGGTCACTAAAAAATGGTTCAAAGGTTATATTTCTCCCAGTGTCAATGATTTTTTTAAACCCTTGGAGACTGAAATATTTTCCACAAAGTTTTAATCTGCCTTTTGTATTCTAGGGAGATGTGCCTGTGGGACGTGAACGATGGGAGATGCATAGAGTTCACAAAGCTAGCCTGCACGCACACAGGCATACAGGTGAGTAACTCCTGTGTGTGTCAGAGGTCCTGTCCTGTATTGCAGAGCATGGGTATCTTTACATTAGTTAGCACAACAAGGCTGGTTTGTTTATTTTTGAGCTTAATAATGACTTTATATGCGTACTGAAAAAATGTATCATAATGAATGAGAGAGGCTGGCAAGAAAGAAGCAAAGGAGAACACTTTGGGGGGAGTACTGACGGGGAGGTGGGAGCGTGAGGAAGGCTGGGGCAGGCTGCTGACAGTCCCAGGAGCTGGGTGTGTGGGGCAAGGATTGCCTGGGGCCGATAACGGGAGAGAGGAGCTTGGCAAAAAGCTCTCCTCAGCAGTGCAGAGCAGTAATTTTTAAACATACAGGCATTAGAATATATTTACGAAATTATGGTTTTGGTGAGAAATGAAGTAATCTCTGTCTGACATAGAGTATAACTTGTGTACTTTGTTCATATCCATTTAGTTCTATCAGTTTACAGTTGGGACCCAGCGTGAAGGGAGACTGCTATGCCATGGGCATTATCCAGAAATTCTTGTTGTGGATGCAACCAGCCTTGAAGTTCTGTATTCTTTGTTATCAAAGATATCTCCCGACTGGATCAGCTCCATGACTATCATTCGCTCCGATAGAACACAAGGTAAATGTTTTCGTTGCTTTCATTACAGCTCTGCCTCCCTGTAAGAGAAACACTCTTTTCAACTTGGGAGTTGAAAAGTTCCTCTGGGGAGGAACTAGAATCTTACTTCTTGTGCTCTTGGGCAACACCCAGCAAGCACTAACCTTTCCCAAAAGTGGAGCACACATGGTTGTTTCTAGTCCCTGAGAAAGAGGCGAGGTTAATATCCGTGCAGTGCTGTCTCTTGCTGTGGAACCTGTGCTGTGCATACGTGCCTCCGGAATACCACTGTGCAAATGAGCGTGTGAGTTTGAAGCAAACACTTCAGGAGTGTTTTGATAAACTTCACTGTTGGGGTACTCTCAGTATATTTTTGTACTCGAATCTGCAACAGAATGAAGATGTCCTTGTACTTACCAGCCTGATGTTTGTTTTTCTCCAGAGGATACTGTTGTGGCAGTGTCAGTGACTGGCATCCTGAAAGTATGGATAATAACCTCCGAAGTTAGCCGGATGCAGGTAGGCAAAGGCTTTTGAATTAATGTGATTTCCTGTTGTGATGAAGGGAGAACTTCTGTTGGTGCTGTTTCCCGTTCTTCCGGCTGCCTAATGATATTATGGTTTTTACCCTCTTTGCCATTTGAAAATGAACTTCCTTGGTTTTGCTTTAGTGCGTCTTCAAGCTGCCAGTAGAACTCCTAATCTTTCTCATTTTGGACTTTGAGAACTTATTTCAAAATTAAAGAGTAGGATAATCTCCCAGTTTCTACAAATCTATTTTTTTATTTGTACCATGTGTTAACATTTGTGTTAATATACAAATATCTTTCTTTTAATGTTGCCTTCTTTACAAGTCCTTTTCTTTCATTGTCATCTTATAGAATATTTCATAGGAGTTTTGAGTTCCAAAGAGAATTTAATAACAAAGATTTTTACAGTGATGTTTCACTTTCCAAACTGATACGGATGCTGTACTGTGTGCATAACTTCATTCGGTACATGCAAAGCTTTTGTATGCAAGAGCTTGCAGTATGAGTACTCATTAGTTGAAAGAGATGATAGTAATAAATTCTGCCTTTGCTGTACAGAGTAAAGGTGTAGAAATAAGTCACAGAGTTAAAGCTTGCCCTGTACTGCCTAGGAAGTGTGTGTCTTTTCATATGGTGGTGGCATTATGGAAGTGACTTTATCGCAATAGTTTTTCTTTTAAGATAAATTTCTCTGGCTGCATTTCTTACTATCTTAAAGATATCTGTACCTAATTTAAAAATTTTTTTCATTGTATCATACTATATTACTATTATTAAATCTATTTAGTATTAAGTTTTATTATTAAATGTAGCATTTTCTTTGAGGAAGTTATGACTTGGAGATGCCTGAAGGGTTTTCTGAGAAGAGAATACAGTCTTTAGGAATATTAATTATTAGGGATTATCTACAGCTCTCTGTTATTTGGTGGTTCCTGCCTTCCTGTGTACCAATGAATAAAAGTCTTCAAGGAGATTTCCTACATGTCTCGTAGACCTCTGACAAATCAGCTATTTACAGAAACCTCTTGTAAAAGATATAACTTATTATAGATGTTTAGCAACTCTGGAAAATTATGACAGATAAATGAACTATTTTTATGAACTTATTTGTTTCCAGAATTTTTATAATGCAAGAGCGACAGAGTTTACGTGAGCTTGGAAGACCATTGTAATGGATTCCTTGCTTTTGACCCTATCAGAGGACAGAGTATTAGCTGTTATGAAAATAAGAATCACAGAGACATACCTAACCAGGAGCTTCACATTCCAGCTGTCTGGGACATGGGGAACCTTGAGAGAAAGCGATGTGAGCTGAATCTGCTTAGTTTCAGCTGACTGTCTGGGTGCAGGGTAATTCATTGACAGGGGGGATGCTAAATAGGCACCACTAATCTGTCCAGCTGGGGAATTTGTTGGACTTAAGTGACAAAAGAGGATAGCACATGCTCTAGCACATCTTATCAGGAATAATGGAATAAGAACTTCTGCAAGTGTTTGGTTTTTCTGTAGAAGTTGGCCATCTGGCGTCTTACAAAACAGCACAGTCCCTTTTCCATCACGTGGTCGCTGTCATGTCTCTAAGTTCAATTTGAGCAAGAAAAAAAATGAGCTGAGTATTTTCTTGTTATCTGATTTCCATCCACGTGTTGTTCTGTGTTTCTGTGTTTTCTATGGGCTCAGCTCTCCAGCTCTGCTCGTGTGCTGGTCGGTACTTGCACCTGGTTACGACTAGTACATGTGCTTTCTGAACAAAAGCGATAACCTCCTGTTGGTGTCATTTTTTGCCTGTCTCTGCAAACCAATTCCTTACGTGTCACTTCTTTAGTTCTGCTCTTCTGCATAGGTGTTGCTCCTGTACTTGTGACAGTCTGCAGGCTTCACTCTTTATCACAGGGAAGTTGGTATTCAGCATATAACCATGGGAGTGTCAAAATAAACCATTTATTTCAGTTAATGTTTACAGAAACTAGCTCGTGACTTGAGCAAATTTTAAACCGTCAAGAAGTACCTTCTTTGAAGGTGTTGTTATTACAGAAGGTAATATAAACTTGAAATGGAGACGTAATTTTAAATAAAAATGCAATTAATTTAACATTGGGTTTGTTTGTTTGTTTGTTTTTTTTAGGATACAACACCCGTATTTGAAGAGGAGTCAAAACCTATTTATTGTCAAAATTGTCAAAGCATTTCTTTCTGCTCGTTCACCCAGCGGTCGCTGCTGGTGGTGTGTTCCAAGTACTGGCGGGTAAGGACGGCAAGCAGAGCAGCACCTGCCTGCTGTGCACGCTGATTTAATTACACTGCCAGTAAGACATTTAGATCGCGATGCTCTAAGTCCTTCTAATGTGGCTATATTGAAACTGAAATTAGCTGCTGTCTGGGCATTTTAATCTGTAATTGGTTAATGACAAAAGGCTTTTCTGTTTCTTGTCAGGTGTTTGATGCTGGAGATTATTCCCTCTTATGTTCGGTCCCTAGCGAAAACGATCAGACCTGGACTGGGGGCGACTTTGTGTCAGCGGATAAAGTGATTGTGTGGACGGAAGATGGACAGAGTTTCATCTACAGATTACCAGCCAGGTAGTCAACAATGACATATTCCATTAATTTACTTTTGTGAGATAAAAACATGAGCAACTTGGAAGAAATATTGAGTATCTTTGCCTTTTATTTTGTTACAAAATCATATGGATGTTGCAGAAACTAGTATTCCATGAGCACATTTTAAAGTGTGTGTCCCCTAAATGTGTCACGTAGAAACAATGTTCAGTAATTTGGATTGCCTCAACCAAGACTGCTTCATTATTTTCCGATATTACACCGACTCTTCTTCGGTTCCCAATGGAGCTGTGTAATGGGAGGAGGTACATTTTGCTGTTGAACAAGTTTAATAAATTAAAATAAAATATAATTTAAATATTTGCTTAACCAGGTCCAAATAAGGAAGAAATAAGATATTGCTGTACAGAGTATAAGGTAAATGATGGCTGTATTATTGTAACGTAACTCTTTCAGCCCATTAAGGGAAGGCACAAACAGCTGAGTGTTTGTGCATAAGTGTGAAAATATTGAATTAGTCTAAAGTTAGGTATCAAAGAGGTTAACTGTAGAATGACAAAAGTAAAATAAAATTTTTCTAGTTTCCTTCTGACATCTTCATGACATGCAAACATCTCTGTTATGAGTAGAGATACAGTTTTATCTTGAAGGTTCTTGAATATTCTCATGTAAATCAGGCGAGGACTCCTTTCTCACCCTCTTACTTGATGAGATGTGGGCAGGTCTGTCTGGTGATCTGTCAGAGGAATCCTTGGGTTTGGTTTGTTTTCATCCTGACTCTGAGGCCAGGTGTGTCGGAAGTCCAAAGCAGACCTGAAGCCAGGCTTCCTTCATTATTTTTTCTTTCAGTTCTGAATGTGTGGGGGAACTGAGCTGGACACATTTGGAGCAGCTGTTAATTGACAAGGCATACCCTGTACATTAAAATTAGAGTAATGATCTGCTATGCACTGTATTAACAATTGAAAAACATACTGTTCAGGGGCTTGGGGGTTGGTTTTGCTTAGTATTATTTAGTTAACTAGTGATGTAGTGGTCACTCCCTAGTAATATTAGGAATTTTATTCCTTTCTCTTTGTTCTTCAATCCAGCTGTCTGCCAGCTAGTGATTCATTTCGCAGAGACGTGGGGAAAGCAGTAGAAAATTTAATCCCGCCTTTATTGTACAGTGTGTTGGACAGAGCAGATAAACAGGTAAGATGTATTTCTTTGGGTTTCTTTTATGGACTGCGTTTCTCCTCTAGAGCAGTTTTTCAAAGTAGACCTTTAGGATTTCCTTTTTGCCTAGGGAAAGCAGACAGACATTCCCTGCTGTTTGGTTTGTTTCTTGTTGGCTTTCAAATAAACGCAGAGGTTAGTCTCTGGTCAAGTGAGTCTTCAGTTGCTATACATCAACAGTTTATCATTCATCAGCACCTGGAGAATCAGAAGTCAAGTTGTGATGTGCATGATGATTAGGCAATAACCGAGCAAGAGCTTTTAGAATCACAGCTGTGAATTTGAAAGCTTAAATCCTTGCAAAGTAAAGAAAATCCAGTTTCATAGTCCAAAGTCCTCTTTGAGCTATACTTCATTTTTCTGCCACACTGTGAACTGTGTCTGCTATGAGCTAGGGTATCCGAGGCTGCTGCACGATGTGTCTGGTACAGTATTAGACCTATCCTACTAGGTATAAATAACTGCCTGATTTGCAAATGCTGCTGCTGCAAGACTACTGTAGGGATCCCTTTTTATCTTAACCATTGAATCTGTTGCCAAATTTGTACACTGAAACTTGTTTTTTTTCCCTTTATGTTGTCAATGAATATGAAAACAACTTCTGCTGTGGACCGTGTTGCTTGCTGAGCAGTGGGTCTTCCGCTCACCGTTGGAGTTAGAACCTTAACAATTTTAGAATGCACACACACATATATGTATATAATATTCTAAATATGAATATATTTGCAGCAAAACCAAACATATGTAAAAATATTTTTTCCTGTCCCCTGCACCTGTGACTTCTTTTGTAACCAACCACAGTTTCTTCTGATTAATGTTGCTGTATTTATTCTTTTTCCTGTAAGAAAGATAAAGCACAAACTAGCTAGTTTTTGTCCCGCTTTTAAAAGGTACAGTGGATTATGCGGGGAAAGAGAATTTTGGGGTTAGTACATGGTTGGCATGTGTTCTGAAGCTGTTAATTTTTTTTTTAACAGCTGCTAATATGTCCTCCAGTTACTCGGTTCTTCTGTGGACACAAGAAGTTTTCCTATAAGCTGTTGATCCAAGGAGACTCCTCAGGGAGACTGTGTATCTGGAGTGTTCCTGATACTCTTGAACAGGAAGACAGTGCAAAAGGTATGTTTATTAGCCGTCTTGTTGCCAAGTCTGTTAATGGGTATCTCTATTATGTGTTTTGTTGCTGGATAAAGCACTGCTGTATTTCCTACAAATCCATGAAGCTGGTTTCTTTTAGTTGTTAGCTTCTTGTAAGAGTTATGGTAACTTAATTTTTTCATCTATGATCAAAATCTTCATTTACTATGAATATTTTTCAGGTATTAACTTTCCTCTTGTAGCTTAAATGATAAACTTTTCCAGTTCTCACATGTTATTTCTGTGTTACACGGTCAGTAAATTATCTCCAGTGTGTATCTTTTACTTTGTTCAAAGTGGTATAGCGTGGTGTATTTAAACTTTGAGATCTTCTCAGGAAAGCATTCCTAATTTCTGTTCTTGGTTTTTATTTTTTTTTAACCATCCTCACCCTGCTCTCTTTTTTTTTTTTTTTTCCCCTTCTTTTCTTTTTCAAACAGGACTGCAAACAACAACTTCGGTGTCCCTCCAGGAAGCTTTTGACAAACTCACTCCTCGCCCTGCTGGGATTATAGACCAACTAAGCTTAATACCAAACATCAACGAGCCACTGAAAGTCACAGCCAGCGTGTACATCCCAGCACACGGACGTTTAGTCTGTGGCCGTGAAGACGGGAGCATTGTTATAGTTCCAGCGACACAAACTGCCATAGTTCAGCTGCTGCAGGGAGAGCACATGCTCAGGAGAGGTACGGATGTCAGCTTTGGAAAGCATGGCTGGGCTACAGTGTGTGCCTGTTGCGAGATATGCTGAAGGACAAAATAGTTTCACAAAGTCACCGTTAAGTCATTTTACAGGTGGAAATCATGTCACCGTTTTCTCAATGGTTCTGATGTGCTGTTAGGTAATGAGAAGCCCAAGTGATAAAATTGAGTGGGGCCAGCTTGCATCCATTTGGAGGGGAAATTGGGGGTCCCCTCACTGGAAAGCCTCAGATATTTCTCCTGGGTTTCTGAGATGCAGTAGCAAAGATGTGGCGGGGGACATCTGTCTCTCTTCCGGAAAGGTTCTGGGTGCTGCCTTCAGCTGGGACATCAGTGTGCCTGTGAAGATCTTCTTGGGAAAATAACACCTCTACAAGAGAATTCCTCTTTGCGTGCCGTGTAGCTGGTTGAGTGTTATGTGTTGGCCTGCTGTTGTGTATTTTGATTACCGATAATGTTATTTTAATATTTTTGTTGTTGTAGTTGCAGAACAAATACTTAGGTTTGGATTTTTACAAATGCTGATAAATGAAAGAGACGTAAATATTTTTCTGTAAATATGGGTATTAATTTGTCAGTTATACACAAGGCTGCTTCCTTTATATGACTGATTTATTTTATGTAACTTTATACAAAAATAACTTGTTTCTTAGTGTGAAGTTAGGTTGCCTCAAAGTTGATAAATTATTCCCTAAAAATGGATTGGTGGTTTGTACCCTCATAAAAACACAGAAGTGGCTGTGTGCATGCTACGTAAGTTTTGCTGTGCTTACTAGAAAGTGTAATTGCATCGAGGAAAAAGGTTCAATTATATCATGCAGCTATTGCATAGAATACTTTCCAGTAAAGAAAAATTATGAACATTTAAAAAAACAGAGTTAATTCTATAAGAACTTGTGTCAAAAATTGCAGTATGTCTGTATTTTTTTTTTTTATTAAGAACAGTATTTTGGATTGTTAACTGTTCTGTTGAATTATATTTTTCTCTCTCTTTTTTTCTTTTCTTTTCCCCCTTTTGCCCTTTACCCAATTTCTCAGGTTGGCCACCTCACCGGACTCTTCGAGGTCACAGAAACAAAATTACATGTTTACTGTATCCTCATCAGGTTTCTTCCCGTTATGATCAAAGGTATTTGATCTCAGGTGGTGTGGATTTCTCAGTCATCATATGGGATATATTTTCTGGAGAGATGAAACATATCTTCTGTGTACATGGTGGAGAAATTACACAGCTTCTAGTTCCACCAGAGAACTGTAGTGTAAGTTTTCCATTGTATGTCTGATACCCTGTCTCACACTTCCCATAGGTGGTACAGCTCCTCAAATCCTCCTTGAATATGTGAAGGTGTTTAGCTATGTAAAGAATTAAAAATATTATTTTATGATATTCAGCATTAGCACTTGGAGAGGATTTCCATAACGTGGAAGCAGTCCTCTGGAGGTGTTTGGGAACTGATAGGCAAGCATTCCCCACCAGCAAGCGCGTAGATTTTAGAAGCAATTTCATCTTTTGTAACTTGGATGAGTAGGTAGAATGCAATGGACAAAATGACATTGATTTACTTGAGAGCCATGGTTTCCTTTGTTTGCTCAACAAAACAGGCTTCAATACCCATTTGCTCCTTGTGATGTGCAAGAGATTGCATTCAGGAGAATTTTTGCAGGTGAAATTCAGTGAGTTTAGCCATAGACTTATGTGCCTGGTTTTGTTTATAAAATAAGTTGTTGGGATTATTAAATGCAAACTGTCTGCGTTATGATTAAGATTTTTGGTTGGTTTTTTTTTTTTCTTAGGCAAGAGTCCAGCACTGTATTTGTTCTGTTGCTAGTGATCACTCAGTAGGTCTTCTGAGTCTGCGGGAGAAAAAATGCATCATGCTGGCATCCCGTCACCTTTTCCCTATCCAAGTAATAAAATGGAGGCCTTCTGATGACTATCTGGTGGTAGGATGCTCAGATGGGTCTGTGTACGTCTGGCAGATGGATACTGGTAAGGTTACGTTCAAAAATGTTGGTTAAACAATTTTTTTTTTAGTATTTGGCTGTAGTTCGGTATAGGTTGCATCTGAGAGAAGAGTTAAAATTTTTCTGTGCGTTTATATTTGGAAATTTAGTGTGCCACATATTCCCAAAATTTGTAGATTACATAAGCTTTTGTTAAATACATATATTAGTATTTGGATTAACTCCTTTAGTTTTGGAGCAGCACAGCTTGCTGTGGCTATCCTCCCATGCACGTTTTCGTAGTAATCTCTAGAGACACCAGCTCAAATGCTGGCTGCACGTGCAGCATCCTCTGAGTTTATTAGTGCCCATGCTTCCTCAGCAACCTTCATGAAAGCTTGGTGTAGAAGCTCAGCACCCTGAACACCTACAGTGGTTTCCTCATCTGCAGAAGGAAGTGTTTGGTTTGTTGCATTGTTTGTTTTGTTATTGGGTGCATTTCGTTAAAAAGGGACTGATGCTTAATTTAGAAGAAACTAAAAGTAAGCCTTAACTGTATGGGCAACAAGGCATCAAATAGCTTTGTTGTAGGAAATCTTGTGATATTTGAAAGGGAGAAAGCGAGGAAAAAATGTTCAAAATATGTGCAGTATGTAATAACCTTTTAACTCTTTAACTCCCTTAAGAAAAAACCCACAAACCTGCAATACTGCCTGAAAGTTATTTTCAGTTTGTTGTGAAAACTAGATGAGAACTGTGGTTTTTTTGTTGAAGCTCTAGGAAGCAAAGAGGAACCTGAGATCCATCATGGAAAATTTAATACATACAGGTAGCTGGGTGGGCGAGGGAATTCCAAATGATGGAAAACAGCCTTCCTCTGAAAATGTTGGGCAACTGCAGTCCTCCCTCCCTGGTCAGTACAGAATCACACTGTGGGTTTTTTCAACTTCTCTTAATTTTTGTTAGTGTGATTTTTCCTTACACACTTCAGCTTCAAGGAAACTTAGGAAAATTCCATCCCTTTAGGAATTTTAGTTCTAAAAATAGCTGTTAACACAACGGAAACTTCTATGCGTTGCATCCTGTGGTGTAAATTATTTTCGCCCATTGTTATTTCTGATATTTTGGACCTTCCAGATTGTTTCTGCTTAAACTCATGCTTTTCAAAACGTTTGTAGGGGCACTGGACAGGTGCGTGATGGGGATAACGGCAGTGGAAATCCTGAATGCCTGCGACGAGGCAGTCCCCGCGGCCGTGGACTCCCTGAGCCATCCTGCTGTCAACCTGAAGCAAGCCATGACGCGGCGCAGCCTGGCGGCTCTGAAAAACGTGGCACATCAGAAACTGCAGACTCTGGCCACTAACCTGCTCGCTTCCGAAGCATCTGACAAGGTAAGTCCTGTTTCAGTTTGTCTTTAATACAGTACCCAAAACATTTATTTCCATAAATAATTGAATAAAATATAGGAAGTCTCTTCGTCGTCATAACGGAAAGGTTCATATCCAAAGCTCTCTGAAATTTTAATAGAAAGACCTGAACTAACTTGGGACAGTCCTGGGAGTTCACTTCCCTTGAACGGAAAGTATCAGCCTTCTTCAGCATCATTGTGCAGTTTTCAGCGATGATGGTGTTGCCTAGAGTTACATTTTAAAAGCATATTTCACTTATGATTTTTCTATGTTGTGCTTTCCTCAGTAGTGCCTTCTCTGTCCATAGCTCTGTACGGCTTTCGCTGTTTCTGTTGATTCAGTGAGAACAGAGGCTATGCACCAAATACATTCCTCTCTTTCTAGATAGGTGGTAGTATATTTTTTAATATCACCCAACACAATCCCTTCCACGTCTTTCTGGACATTGCTCCCCAATTTATGTTACTGTTTGTGATGCTTTATGTAACTTTGATGGGAGCAGTGCTGTGGTCGTGTCCTGCTTACATTTGCCCTTATTGGTGATTCTGATCTGCTACCACTCCTCAAAGCTTTTTTCCTAATAAAGACCTGTCAGAGTAGGCAGATATTGTAATTATTCAGTGTATCGATGCCATTTGAAGATGTTCCCCCAGCCCAAACAAGAAGAGCTTGTATTCCAGGCTGGTTTTCCTTTCCATTGAGGCTGTGCCCAGCAGAGCGCAGCAGAGCTCTGCACCGGCAGCGCTGCCCTGGCTCCATCGCCTGGGGTTTGGGGTGGTTTGCCTCCTTCTGTTACATTCTCTTTGGAAAAGAGGTGTCACAGAGAGAGGACGTTCCTTAGAATGTGTTTCTGAAAATGTCTGCGTGCTCAGGCTTGTGCTGCTGCTCCTGCTGCACCTGGTGTGATGTTCACGTCCATAAGTACTTGTGTTGCATCTGCACGTGCTGTGCAGATGGACGCATTTGATGTGCAGGCTCCTCGTGTCGAATGAGGGTAGTGCTACCTGTATAGCAGAGCTGAATGGGTTCTGTATCAGAGGGCAGTGGTGGTTAGTAGCTGAAATATTTTGGTTGTATTGTTGCTTTTAACTTTACCATTGTGACTGTTACCAGAGACCATTTAATTAAAAGTTATCTGCATTACATTCTGAGAAAATAACTAGATTTTTTTAATAAATAAGGAATATGTCAATCAATCAGTGCATTGCAGAACAGAATTTGCAGCTGCTCTTTTATCGACATTTAATTATTTCTATTCTGGTTTCCATTATGCATGATTTGCTTCTTGTGGCAAATTTATTTAATAAGCATAGTTCAGTCATTATGTGAGTTGAGCACAGGAACAGCAGGAGTGGGGTTGGGCTGTTTGCTCTAGCGCTGGTTGTGTTGCGCCCTGGCTGTTTGGCATGGTGAGCCAGCCTGCGCTGCAGGTCCTCCAAGAAACATAAGAACAGGGAGCGAGGAGGATGGTCTCTGTTTCTTTCATAATCCCTGCAACCAAATGTCAGTTTTCCTTGTGGTGGTGCCTTAACTTTGTTACGCGAGTGCAGTGAATGGTAATTTGAGGAAAGATGGAAATTACAAATTATTTTGTTCTAGTGGAGCAGCAGATGGTGTTGAAGGTTTTGCCAGGGGTGCATTTATTTCATTGTTGGAGTCTTTTGATGTGTGTCGGATATTGCTCTGTGTGTGCATGTGCCTTTGGTATCTGCTTGGTTTGTTTGTCACAAAGGGAGTGCATTGGAATAATGTAAAATATTGATGTATGCTTGTTGTGAATCACCCTCTGAAAGTGAGCGAGAACTAGTGAGAGCAGCAGCCAAACCCCAGTAGTTGCACTGGCTTTTCTCCACTTCAGCAGGGCACAGTAAAAGATTCAAGTAAGCAAAATATTACCAGCCTTGAACTGAGGGTCTGCAAATTAAATAAAATATTAGTGTGGCAGAGCACAATATCAAGTAAGACTGACATAGTGCATCGCTTTGTATAGATGCACTTTCTGCACATGCTGTGTAGGCAGGATTAAAGGAGCAGTTTCTTGCTCTGCTTTTTTCCCTCTTGTAAAACAGCCAAGGGGAGAGACAGTTCTTGAGCTGCTGCAAAGCAGCACTCGGAAATGGATTGTGAGGAAGTTGTGGCTGGGTCATCAGCTGCTCTGGATGGCAGGTCAGGGAACCTCAGCCTCTTTTGGACAGAGTGGCTTCCAAATAAAAGAAATTAAATAAATAGAAATATATTCCAAAATAAATAAAACAAAGCTCGTGTAAAACTTTGGAGACGTCAGTTTTTCCTCTGAAGGTTTTCCTGTAAAAAGCAATCTTGCGCTCTTTGGGGATACATAGTAAGTGGTAGCCAGAAAAAGCCGAGTGCTTTATGAGAGACTGATGGGTGTGAATGAGAACCCTGAGAATTGCGATAGTATGCTGATCTCAGAACCAGGCTCACACACTTGGAGCAATAATTGAACGTGATGTGGTGGTTAGTGTATTCTTTCATGCCAACAGCATGTGAGTGGCTTTACAGCTGTAGTGGAAATGGAATATATAAAAGTTACTTCAGTTTTCAAACATGTGCTGTGAAATCTGGGCAAAACTTACAGCAGCCGAGAAGCTGTGGGGCTTGAAATTGTAGAATCAAAGAATGGTTTGGGTTGGAAGGGACCTTAAAGATCATCTAGTTCCCACTCCCCTGCCTGTTTGAGGAAACTAAGGACTTGGGGGTAATTTTGTGTTTGTTATGGAGAGAATACAGTTCTCACAATACTTAAACTTATATTAATGTTCTTTTATTCAATCTCCTTTTCTGATTTTTTTTTCACCTTTTATTCCAGACTATTTTAATTTTCTTTTTCCTTTTTTTTTTCCTTTTTCCCCTTGGAAGGAAGGGAAGGAGGAATAAGATGGGCTTAAGCAGTGGAGTGAACAAGTGACATGCTAATTGCATATCTGGACAAATTTATTGGTAGCTTATTTTCCAGTGTCATAAATTGATTGCAAGTATCCAAATATGAAATATTTAATATTTTAAATAACAAAATACTGAAATGTTATTGTTCCTTGGAGTATAGCTATTATCTTTCAGAATTCATGAGAAAGAAATGTGAACTTCCATCTCTTCTAGAGAGCTCGATTTATCTGGTAAAATGTCGGTATGTCAGGGGCGTAACCCTTGGTGACATGTCTGACATTTCTGCCACTGTGAAACTGGTGTAATATTCCTCACTGATATTTTCGTAATATTTCTTTATTATAACATGTTTTATATCCAAGTGAGTTTTCAAACTTTGATTATGTGCAGCTTCATTAATTTGTGAACTAACTTTGTGAAAACTGTTAAGTAATCCAATCAAAATTTCAATTTTTTTTTTTTCCTTTTTATTGTTTTTCAGGGGAATTTACCCAAATATTCACATAACTCCCTGATGGTTCAAGCCATAAAGACCAACTTAACAGATCCAGATATCCATGTGCTTTTCTTTGATGTAGAAGCGCTGATTATTCAGCTGCTGACGGAGGAGGCCTCCAGACCCAACACTGCGCTCATTTCTCCGGAGAATTTGCAGAAAGCCTCTGGCGGGTCTGACAAAGGAGGCTCCTTTTTGACTGGTAAACGAGCAGCCGTCCTCTTCCAGCAGGTCAAGGAAACAATCAAAGAGAATATAAAAGAGCATCTTCTCGATGATGATGATGAAGATGAAGAGTCGATAAGACAGAGAAGAGAAGACGGTGACCCAGAATATCGCTCTAGCAAATCTAAACCATTAACTTTGTTAGAATATAATCTAACCATGGACACAGCAAAGCTTTTTATGTCCTGTCTTCATGCTTGGGGCCTGAATTCTGTTCTAGATGAGCTCTGTCTTGACCGTCTTGGGATGCTGAAGCCCCACTGTTCCGTGTCCTTTGGCCTTCTGTCCAGAGGAGGCCACATGTCCCTGATGCTTCCTGGCTATAACCAGCCCGTGGGCAAACCCTCGTACGACGGCATGGAGCTAGGCAGGAAGATGTCCATCACAGAGGGACTGGGAAAGGGGACGTACGGTGTGTCACGTGCCGTTACCACGCAGCATCTCCTGTCTGTCATCTCGCTGGCCAACACACTGATGAGTATGACCAACGCAACTTTTATTGGAGACCACATGAAGAAAGGTCCGACCAGGTACGGCAGAAATTCACTTGAACTTGCAAAAACTTTCTGTCTGTCTCTGTTTTAATGCAGCATTTTATTTTGTTTGATTCCCCTGTGGGGTTTGATGTACTAAATGGCTATGGAAGCCTTTGGTACTCAGTGCAGCTGAGTGTGTTTCTTCTTTCTCGGGTGTTAGTAGTTTTCTATGCCCAGGTAACTCTGTTGCTTTGAATGGAGCTACGGAACTTACAACATTAATATAACTCCACGTTCTACTAACATCTGTGCCGGTAGGTCTGAGAGGCTGTTTTTGTCCTCCTCCTTAGTGCTTATTGTTCTTAAAGAATTTTTATAAAGAGTAAGTCGAATTCTGAATAAACAAAATCATACAGATTAACTTTTTATCACTGAAAAATAAGCTCACCTAGGAATTGTAAATGAGATAAAAAACAATTCAACAGAGAAAATATATAGGGTTCCTTTTCAAAGTTTGTTCAGTCAGTGTCTTTAGCAAATAATCTTGTTTCTTCTCCTCCCCCTTCATGTCCATTTTGTGTTCAGACCACCTAGGCCAGGCACTCCTGAAATGTCGAAAGCGAAGGCACCCCCTGCGGTTTCAAGTCATGCAGCCCAAGGACAAATCAAGCAAGGTAAAAAATACTTGCTTTGGAGAAGTTTGATGTGTCATTTCAGCTCTTGACACTGAAGTTACCACCTTACTATCAAGTGATTAAAAGTATTGCTAGCTTCTGTATGGGAGGACAAAGTAGTGTACTATTCTAGATAAAAATTGTAGTAACTGAGACCTTCTTATGTATCAATACGAGGTGCTGACACTGTCATGAAGTCATTCCCTGGCCATGAATTGTTGCGTATTTTAAGTGCCCCCAAATATTCTGGTGTGGAGGTGACAGTAAGAGGTAAGGGCAGATAAGCTACTCCTCCTAATGCCCAAAATAAAGTAAATGAAACCCACCGTGATGTGACCAATACTGGCTTGAGCTCAAAACGAAGGAGCACAGGAACTGTTGGGAAGAGGATGGGAGCACTCCTGGGAGCTCTCCATGCAAAAAAGGGGCAAGTTTGTGTCTGAG
Source organism: Pterocles orientalis (assembly GCA_011057875.1). Lineage (NCBI taxonomy): Eukaryota > Metazoa > Chordata > Aves > Pterocliformes > Pteroclidae > Pterocles > Pterocles orientalis. The sequence continues at coordinate 2,203,349 of WKFP01015389.1, forward strand.
GAGGAAACTTGCCTATCGGCAACACTTGTGGGTATTTATTCTTTTCCTAAATAGAAATATTAATTTACTGCGATCTTCGGTTGGAAATGGAAAATCAGTTTTAGAAGTGGTATGTGTCAAGCTTTTTTCATGATCAAGGGTGCTACATAAATAGAGAAGCATCAGTCAATAGCAGCAAGCAGAAATAAAAATCAGGTCTCTTGTCTCAATATGTGGGGCTTTTTTTGGCTCTGGTTTTTGGGTTTTTTTTAATTATAGCTCTTTTTCTCTTTGAAAGGTAATTATTTGAAAGGTCAGGATTTCTCAGCAATATTGTCTATATGGCAAATTCAATGCAAGAAATAACATTCATCACAGAAAGGGTCTGTGTCCATATTTTGTTTTTAAAGCTATGGCTCCATTATAGTTTTTCCTTCCCAAATGACAGCTATGTAATTTTTCTTTAAAATAGCTTAGCTAATTTTGGTTATAGACATACTTTAGTTACCCAGTGGAGATATTTTATAACACAGTTGATAAAGATGAAATTCTGTGTTTTGTCAAAAATATAGGAAAATACCCCTGTTCCTAAATTCTTGTCTTTTTCTGTGTCTGTTGGCACGTCCTGCATGCTCTTAGGGAGGACGGGTTTGTTTTTAAGTGGTACTCTTGGGTCAGAAGTTTCCTTGGTGTCTTACCTGTGCATCCCATTGCGCACTGCTTGCGGTGTCTTGGTACTTATACATTTCTAGTGCTTTTATTCTTAAAAATCAATTAGAGATACAATTAATGCGTTGTGTGCCATGCTTGATCTCCATCGGTGTGACCTGTATTTGTCCCGAGATGACGTGCTGCTGGGCCAGCTGCTGCCATTAGCTATCGATGTAATTACTGACATTGAATGAGAACAACAAAATGAGGCAAAAAAGAAACTTCAGACTTTAGTTTCAGTATGGAGTGGTCTTGTGCCTTTACAATCTTTGCCATAAAATAAATAGCTTTTTTTAATACACCTACTGAAGCTCGGTGTGGCTTGCACGACGTGATTTACGCCGGTCGTGCCGCCGCTGTACGCGTGCCACCGTGATGCATCTGCCTGGAAAGTACGGGAAAAGGAGTTTTGGTGCAGATGTCCCATGGTGACAAAAGTTCACGCCATGAAAAGCAAACAGACCATTCCGAAGACAATACTTCATCGGTTCAGGAGCCTGAACCCATTGTTGTTCTGCAACGGAATAAAAGCGGGAGATGAATTTGCAGATGCTTGTGCATGACATATGGTAATTTCCCTATAGGAAGGAAGTGTCAGAGGGTGACCCCTAAAGCTCCACATTGACCCTGGGTTGTAGCATGCGTATGCCATAAGGTCTGCGCGGCTTTTCATGTGATAATATTAAGTCATGAAGCATTAGTGGAACTATAACAATTAGAACCGCTTTTAAATTGCGTTTTCACCAAGAAATGACACCGTTTGCAAAATAAGTGTCACGTAATACGCTTGAGCTGTGCTCTTCTGTGTTCCTGTGGTCCTGCCCTGTGCGCTTTCTGTGCTGCTGCTTTAGGTTCTTACTCTTTTCCTTGGTACAGGTTTAAAATTATTTGCATGGGTTCACATTTGAAACGAACCTGTATTAAACCATCAGTAATACATCCTGTGACATCTTAGCAGAAGATGGGGCAGCGCAGGTGGGAAAGGGGTTATTTCTGGGGCTTTTAATGAGTTGTTCCAAATCTGTCTAAATTTGGGAAAAGCACAAGAAGAAGAAGCAAAACTCGTGGTTTTAAAATTCATAGTCAAACCAAATCCAGGTACCTAAAGACACGTTTGTAATGGCTTTATTTGCTGGTACTCTTGTTTTCAGAAAGCGCGAGCTCCTGCTAGGGAATCTGCTCCTCTGCAGTTGCATGTCTTCCTCTCACTGGCATTACACTTCTTGTACAACTAAATTTTTTTTTAATATTATCACGGTTTTCCTCCAGTTTTGTTTTTCATTCTTTGGTGATACTAATCTATTTTTCGGAAGCTGCTATCCTCACTTTCCTATTTTTTTTTCTCTTTATTTCCTCTTTCCTCTGCAAGTTGCTCCTGCTGTTCCTTCTAGCGCTGAAGCTGGTCACTCTGGCTCTGACACTGCTCCTACTTTACATTCCTGTTTCTTAGTCAATGAAGGTATTCTTTCCTCACTTTTCTATCTATTTGTCTTTTACTTTCAACTAATGTCTCTTATCATTGTTACAACATGACTTTAATTTGATCTCTGTATGAATTTTCCTTTGCAAAAAGGAGAGGCAGGGAGGGAGGGTTGTGTATTTGCCATTGACACTGGCAGAGGGTGAGCAGACCTGGTATGTGTGTCTCGGACTGTCTGTTCTCAGCTCGTGTATATAAAAAATGATATTTTGGATGTGAGTGTGAGTGCCGCTCCTGGGTACGAAGGGTCAGCCCCATCTAGAGCCCTCAAAGACCTGCTGGGATGGGCATGGGATGGGTCTTCCCCTTCTGGGGTGCACCAATACTGCTTTTAAAATGAAACAAACAAAATAAATTTCATGTAATTTAAATTGGTTTTTTGGCATTTATGACAACTTAGTGTTTATTTAAACTACTTGGGTTTTGTGTTGGGAAAGGTTTTTTTTCTAATAAATATTTATCAACATTTATGAAAGATGTCTTTTTGCCAAAAAGATTGGCACCAAAAAAAAAAACCCAAACAAAAAAACCTCTTGTATCCCTCTAGGCATGTTGCTTTAAATCGGATTTTTTATGCCCTTAGTAATATGCTATAAATTCTTGCTTTCATGCATCTCAAGTAGCAGAAACAACACCCTCTTAAATTGGAAATTGCTCTTTTTAATCCATTTTTCTTTAAAGAAAATTGGCATAATGATTTCTTGTAGCACCATGAAGAACTTTGTCAAAATATTTAGATTTTCATGCCCAGTATTGCTGACAATTTAAAAATATAGATCTATATGCTCACCTGAACTATTTCTCCAGTATCACAAGTCAATGTAGGGTGTAACACTAAAAGAATTCCTTTGCCTAGAGTACTTTACAAGCGTTTTTACAAGCCGTGTTGTTTGAGTTCGATATGCTTATCTTTGCTGGTTTAACTGCACGGAACTGCAGGCTCGTAGTGCGAATGCAGCTGAGGTGTGAGCATGTTGAAATAGGATTTAGATGGAAAGATAAAGAGAGCAAACAAACATGTGCTTGTACGTATGTACCTTTTAAAACAGGATGGAAAATTCAGTGTAATCTTTCTAGTGGTAACTCTTATGCCAGGTGTTCTGTGATTAAATTATATCCCACTTGCACGTAGGACATTAAATATCGTTAAATATCATTATAGGTGATGCGAATCATGGTTTGAACAGTGCATCTAAATCTTGAACTCAAAACCATGGCTTATGCTTTTGAAAAAAATTGGCCATAATACTTTTAGAGGCTTTTTTTTGTATTTAGTATGTATGTTGAGTATATTCTTAAGGCTGCAAATTTAAAATCCAAGTGTGTGAGTAGATCCCAAAATGTTTTTTTGGAGGCGAAGGGGAGGAAGAGGGATGCTTGTGTTCAATCTGTCCGGATTTGAGGCAGTCTTCTGCCGATGGCTCATATGACCTTTGCATGTGTTTAAGAGATCCAGCCAGTTCACAAGGCATGATTTATGCCTGGAAGAGCTCATTCCTACCCGATACAGACAGCAATTGCCCTGCCGTCAGCTGGAATCAGTAAAGACGGGGTGCAGCCTGTGATGGGGTGAGCCCCAGGTTCCCACAGCAGAAGAAACAATTCTGTTGTTCTGCTGCAAAATTGGTTCCATTTTTTTTTTCCCTTGTTTTCTCTCCCTCTTTCTCCCACCTTCTTCTCGAGACCTACTGCCTACCAGGCCAGCGGCCAATGTAAATTTACGTGATGGCATTTTGAACTGAAAATTGTGTGGGTGTTGATGGTGTTTATCTTCCTGTTGTGGTGTGTTTTCCCAGGGTGGAGCCAGCTCGCTGCGATGCACTGTGTGATGCTCCCCGATCTGCTGGGACTGGATAAATTCAGACCTCCTCTTCTGGAGATGCTGGCTCGCAGGTGGCAGGATCGATGCTTGGAGGTGATTTCCATAGTGATTCTGTACTGCTAGGGTTTTTGGGCTTTATGTTGATCACATTTTCCCTTAATATAAAAAAACCTACAATTCTTTTCTGACACAAATTCCTGCAGTTTTTATTTCAGATTCAGTAATTTGATTTTCCAGTTAACCTGTTAAAATTTTGAAAAAGTGATCATGTCTAAATATGGATAGTTTTTTACCTTCTTCATGCTGTACATTTTTTAAAAACAAATTATCGGATTAAAAACTTCCATTATTCTATTAAGAATCTTACTAAGATTTAAAAAAAACCTACCCGATATTTTTCAGCAGACTGCTGAGTTGCTTTATTTTTTGGAGCGTGTATACAGTAGCCAGGAGCTGGTTTGTAATCCAACTGTTTGATAAATGACCAGTGAGCCTTAACACTACACCTGTGCTGTTGTGGCAGAAAATTTGTTGACTGTGCAGCTTTCCAAGTAGGAAAGGAGTGACCAAGCTGGGCTGTCCGCTGCAGGTCCTCAGCGGTCCCGTAACTTAACTGGGAATAAGTTTTTTGCTGCCTGATTGCCTGTTCCTTTGCTAGGTGGGATGTACTGCGAGGTGGTTCCTTGAGACAGTGATTACTTTGAAATTCAGGACAGTTTATAAGCAACAGAAGTCCAGTTACTGGGTATCCTGAGGTGTCAGGGTAGTGTATTTGTATTCCATTTGTCCACAATTTTTTGATTTACCATAATCAAATTGCTTAACTTCCTTGTGCATTAAATCTTTTAGACCAAAAATGATGTGTGTATTTGTGTGTGTTTATGAACTTTCAAGTGGAAAAAGTGATATTAATGGGGGACAAATAGTACAAGACAGTGTTTCATATTTGTTGGTGTAAAAGCACACTTTTTTTAACCTTGGGAATCCATTTTTATACATTTTGCTTTGCTTTTGTTGTTCAGTCTTCCATAATATGTAGTAAATGGGGAAATCTCATGTAAAAATATGTTTTTAGGTGGTGGTTGTTGTTGTTGTTTTGTTTTCATATTGCAAAATGTCTTCCTAAAGCTTAGTTGAGTTTTCTGTACAGGTTTTTTCTTCTGTTCTTGCTGTACTATACTGAAAGCATATTGATAAATATTTGGAAATGGGGTTTGTCTGACGTTCCTGTTGGCTCTACAGGTGAGAGAAGCTGCCCAGGCCTTACTACTGGCAGAGCTGAGAAGAATTGAGCAGGCAGGTCGGAAAGAAACCATTGATGCTTGGGCTCCTTATTTACCCCAGTACATGGACAGCGTTATATCGCGTAAGTAATCCTGTGTTACGCTTAAAAATAACTTGGTTACTAGATAAAAAAGGCGTTTTGTACACAAAATTATGATCAGTGCCACCAAAAATCTCTGGTTATATAGAAAAGTTTCTTGTAATTGTCAAAGTAATTTCACAATCATGATATCACTGAAGGTCACTGATGTTGATGAGGTAGATCAAATGCTGCAGCCCATCTCCGTGGGACCAGAGTGTGTTTTGCAAAGGCTGTCCCTGCTGCTGGGCATGAGGCTGTGGTTTGGAGCTTTCAGGGAAGAAAGCTGCCACAGAAAGGGCTGATAAAATTGCAAGGTATTAAACACGATGATATTTCTGCTCCTTCTTCTCTGGCAGGACTAAAAAAAAAAAAAAAAAAAAATTTGGTGCAGAAAGAATTTAATTCCAGAGCAAGGAGGTCGTCTGGGGTGGGGCAGGCTGATGGATTTGCAGCAGAAATGTGGTTTTATTTTTTATAATGTGGTAGAACACTGACATTCCTTTTCAAAGAATGTATCATTAGATTCCAGGTGTTGTTATAAAGGGATCCTTTGGCATCCCCAGAGTACACGAGGGCTCTGCAAGGAGCTAAGGCGGGGCTATGCAGTGTATGTCCGTCAGTGTCTGTTGAACGATTGATGTGACTCCTGCCCAGTTTCGTGTTCAAAGCCCATGGTTACCGAGTGCTGCAAGGAGATACTGGGTAAAGAGTATTCTCCAGATAAATTAAATAGCTCCTGACCACTATTTAATCTGTTGTATTTGTCTCCAAAAGACCTGTTTTCATTTTATTCATTTTTATTAAAGCAGTGGTTGTACAGACTTTATGTTCTTGGGAGATCTGTCAGCATCGTGAGATAACTCCAGTTATCTTGCCTTATCGAACATTGTCCAAACGCATCTGCCTTACATAACAAACTAGTAAAAATGCGTATTTGCCTGAATGGACGTGTTTGCTTTTAAGTTGTAGGTGTTCATCTTTCATAAAATTTGATTCTTTTTCCACTGAAGGATGTGGTTTCTGCCCTGAGAAAGATCTCTCTTAAATGCCCATTGATTTTTGAGAGATGTGTAATAATCTTATTAAATCTAAACTGAATGCAGAAATTACATGTAACGGGGTACTTGAAAGTGCTGTTGAGAATTGGGTGGTAAGGCTAAGCAGTTGTTAATTACAGCCTCTAGCCGGGCAGTGTTTGCCTCGTTACGGGATGTTGTTGCACAGTTAGATGTGCAGCCGAGCAGTGAATAACGACGGAAAGCGCGCTGGATATCCGTGTCAAACAGCCTTGATTCATACTGAGAGCTGCTTGTGCCATTCTGTATATTAGGATGTATTTTTTAATTGATCATCTCCTGAGGTCGGTTACGCTCAGTTTGTCGAATACAGCTCTGGTTGCCCTTTTACTCTCAGGGGTAGCTGCCACATTGACTGTTGGTGATTACTAATTTCTTTTCTCTGGAGTGATAATGAATGGCCTTGTTGGGTGCAAGGTTACGGACATCATTGTGTTGGTGAGGTGTGTCTAAAGCACTCTGCAGTGCCCGCTTCAGTTGGTTGACTGTTTCCAAAAAAGGAACTTACTTTACTGTACTTGAAAACAACTGTTTTTTTCATATTCGTGACAATAATTTGCTATTTCTGGTACTCCCCATTACTTTAACAATTACCTTTGAAAGTAAGAAAATTACCTTTTAAGTAAGAAAAGTAAGAAATTTTAAGTAAGAAAGTAAGAAATTACCCTTTTAGAGAAGAGTATGAAGTTCTGTTTTACATGTGTGTCAGTTGGAAGAAAAATGTTTTATTCTGCCTCCTGACCTATGTTTGTGCTCAGGTTAGAAGTATAGCATGCATTTTTATAGCAATGATCAGGGAATGACTGATTTAAGAAAAAAACTTGAGTAATTTGTACGCATCCAGTTCAAATATTTATATAGCAGTATTTTTGGCCTCTGTTAGTCGTTAGCAAATCAAAGCATCTCATTTGTTTTGACACTAAACTAGGGTGTGTTTACCTAACAGAACAAGTTTTAAAACAGAGGAAGAGAATATAAAATAGAGAAATCAGCTGAGTATGGCTGGAGGAATGACTTGAATGTAAATGTTCAATAATGTGAAAGCACTGATATTGAAAACCTTTCCAAATGGGTCATGACTAGCAAATTGGAATTAAATTTTTTTTATATTAACATGTGAATTAAGGTTACAGAGTTTATGGTTCTGCTGAATGACAGGGCTGAGAAGGCGTGTAATAGTGTTCTTGTCTGTATGGACGTACACAAAGATGCTGATGCTCTGGAGAAGAAGAATAATTGGGATATCGTAAAGGAGAAAAAAAATAAGGAACTACAAATATTTCTGTTGTGGGTAAAGTGTATATATTAGTTATACCGTAAGACATAATTTTAAAAATGACATGTTTTTAAAGGTTTGGGGAGGAATTGAAAGGGATAAGAATTACTTAGAATGGCCAAAATGGATGCCAGGGACTGCTGAAAAGTGTAGTTTTGTGCTAGAAAGGTAAGGAGGAGGAGTACGAAACATAAAGAAATATTGCTTTGATTCCTTCATATTCCACTTCTCCCAATTTTCTCTCTTGATACAGGGGCATAAATTATTGTCGGCATGTTTTTGTCCTGCATGTTATTACTCTGCAATAGTTCCTACGTGCATGATGTAGAAACAGCGCTGCTTTTACACGTTAACAGGTTCGTTTTAATTAAAGCAGGTGTTGATCACTGACAGAAGCTTGCTGCCTATATAAAATACTTTGTGTGTTTAATTGGCTCTTGAATGAGCGTGCAGTATGTGCAGAGATGAAATCTCTCGCTGGATTGTATATTCAGCACGCAGATCTAGGAGAAATTCTGGGACGCGACCTTGCTCGTGCAGATGGAGCATCTGGCGTGGCTCCCAGCACTGAGATGAAATGAAGGACAGGCAAACCTGCACAGGGTTATCTCTTAATAATCTTTTAACTGATGCAGGAGAGGTTATTGTCCCCAAGCCCATCTTATTTCCTCCTTTGCGGGTCTGCCAGCACCGGACCTGCTGCACCCTCTCTGCTCCGAGCAGCTTGCTTACAGCTGCCTGCGCGGCTTCTGCATCTCACAGATAGCAGTTCAGGTGTTTGGACACGTTAGGCTTAGTAAGAGGGAACAATAGATCTTTGTTTTATTTGGGCTTTTGCCCAGGATGGGCATGTCAGCTGCTGACCCCCCATCGCACAGGGATGGGTGCATGGGTGATTCTGTGAGTTAAACCTAGAGGTGGTGAGGGTGGTGGTGCTTTTCAGGGAGGAAAACAGTTAAGCTTTCAAAGCTTCATCTTGCATCTGCTAAGATTATGTCATGCGACTGTAAATATTTGCTGTGGCCTTTCTGCTCCTCATTTTCACAGCGTACAATTGTTTCTGAAATGGTGCTGCCTTTTTATTTTTAAGACCAAGGACGGTCTTCAGTGTAAAAACGGATTCTGCAAATTAAATTCCCTTTTTCAAGGGATTTCTTTGCTGAATATTATGTTTCTGTTTTGTTCCTTTTGTTTATTTTTACCTTTGTCAGTATAAACTTTTTCTTAACATGCTGAAGGCAGCCCCTGCGAGCTGGTGGCGGTGGGTCCATCCACCAGGCCTTGGAGGGATGGGTGGATTTGTAAATATATAAATTCTTAGATATGCGATGTTACTGCAGATGGGAGAATGGCCACCATGGCTTTAACGGAAAGCAAAAGGCTGTCTTAGCCCGGCCTTTGTGTGCGCGTGGGATGCGGCTGGAGCCGGCAGGCAGCGCGCGGGGCACTGGGAGCTGCCGGGATCGATCGGAGTGGAGCGCAATGAATTAATGCGGGGCAGGCGGGCTGCTGGTCATGGGCTCTGCAGAACTCCCTTTGCAGTGCCTTCTGCCCAGAAATCAGTACACGCATTGCTCTTGCTTTCCCTGTTGCTAAAACACCATTCATGTAAAGGTTTGTGTCAAATTGTTGTTTCTTTTTAAATTAAAATCTTGAATGTGGCAGCACAAAATTGAAGAAATGTAAATAGATATCCTTAAGCTGTGTCTCTCTTTGAATAATCTGTGTTATCACTGGAAAGCTAAATAAATACGAAGTCTACAATAGGGAATAATGCTGTTGTCACAAAGCATTTCTGGTAAGCTTGCCTCTCTTCCAAAGTTTTATTTAAAGCCAGATTAATTGAGTAAAACTTAATTAAACGTCCATCAATTCCGACAGGAGTTTTCATTGAGTGAGGGTAGTTTGACTGGACTCCGAAGACTTTGCTATTTATGTATGTGGCTGATCATCTTCCTCATGCAAGGTTTGGCTTAAAAGAGCACCAAGAAATAAGGCAAAGAATTTTGTGCTGCAACATTTTATTAAATTATTATTAATTTGAATTCATGAATTCAAATTGTATTAAATTAATAATAATAAATAATAGATTTGTATTAAATGAATAATGAGTTCAGGATGCTGCAGTAAACTGTAGATTGTAATAATGGCGTAACTTCCTAGTAAAAGTGTATCTTACTTAACTTTCCAATATTTTCCCTTTGGAAAGGTGTAGCACATCTAATATGGAAAAAAAGCTTCTTTTCAGCAACTCAGGGCTAGAAAGTAAGGAAAGAGGTGAGTCAATAACAAAATAAATCAAAGGCTGTGACTTTTGTCCAAACCTAATCCTACCATTTAGGGACTGCTGGACCCTTGGCTTCCACCAGCTTGAGTATTCAGCCACAGAAAATACTCCTCTGAGACAAAAGCTCATTGATCAGACCCTTTGTACTACTGTTTTCAAAAGGCATGCAAGCCCTGCACTCTGGGAGCAGGAAGAAATAAAAGAATTTTAAACTATGGAAGTGATATTTAGGGAACGGCTAGCTGCTTGCTGTGCCTGTGGAGATGAACAGCTTCTTGGACTATCTGCTGTGGAAAAATGTAAAATAGGGCTTAAAAATAAATAATAGTAAGTAATATAACGATACTATTTATTAATTATATTTTATATAACCATTTTATATACTATTTTAATATATTAATTACATTGCTTATAATTATTATTTATATTATGAATATAATATGACAAATAATAATAAATAATGAGCCTCCCCACTCCCCCTCAACACCCTGGCCGTCTCCAGGGGGTTTACACAGACAATCTTAGAAAATAGTTGGTGCTTCACGATGTAGACCACAAAGTATTTTGGCAAAGTGGTGCTGGAACCCTGGTGTCGGGTGGAGGCTGGTGCAGACCCTGAGGGCTCCAGCAGCCGCACCATAGCTGTGAGCTCCTGGTTTCCAGGAGTGTCCTGGGTAAGGTTCGTGTGCCGTTTGTGATCGTGTGGAATCTCTGTGCGGCCATGCCAGCTGTTATCACAAGGTAGAAATAATTACTTTGCTGTGAATACTTAGTATTTAACAACAGTACTAAAAATAAAAGTAAAATCTGAAATACTCATGAGAAGGTTAATTTTTCTGAACTAGTTTAAAGACAACCCACAGCTAAATGGGTTTCAGGTGTGTATCTACAAACCTTGTTGTACATATCCGACATGGAGAGATTACTCTCGTGTGATTTATTACATCTCTTCATTTGTCACATTCTTATAAAATCATTAACATGCATCACTTCGATTCTCAACTGTTTCCATGTAATAACTTCTGCGTCTTCTCCAAAGGATAGGTTTGGGAAAAGTCTGCGTACCATGTGAAGGGGAACCAGAAACAGTCACTCTTTGCTTTATCTGTGTTCCACAGAGTTACGCTGCATGGTTCAGAATATCAAAAGATAATTACTTTTTTTCCCCTGATCCAAGGATGTTATGTACCACAGTCACTGACCTTTGGGGGTGTTCGGTTGTTCCTTTCAGCTGGAGTAACTACGGAAGCCATCCAGACTGGCACTGCAAGCCCGGATGCCTTGGGGACAGAAGCAAAAGTGCAGGAAGAAGAGCACGACCTGGTGGATGATGACATCGCGGCAGGTGAGCATTAATATCGTGATTGTTAATTTTTTACATACTAGGTACTGTGCAGGGGAAATGGAATACTTTCTGACAAATAGCATACTTTTCATGGGAGAATGAAATACCAAGGCTGCTTATGAAGAAGTGTGTGCTATTGGAAATGAAGTATTTCAAAAGTAGAAGAGGCATAGACAAAAACTAAATACCTGCTTAACTGTAACTAATATTATTGTGTTACTTCTGAGTTGCTGTCTATATTTTAATATATGTGTTTTGAGCTTCTAAGTCTGCCTGCAACCAACATGTTTCACTTGCGGTTCTTGAAGAACAAAGGCTTTATATGATTCTTTATAGTTATCCCTTAAATAATTTACCCTTGGTAAAGATCTGATGCGAGTGTGCTACCATCAGTCTGCTTGATCGAGTTTTTCTCAACAAGTAAGAGCCTCTAGTTGGTCTCACGTAGAATTCAAGTGTATTCCATAGATTTTTACTCTTGCTCTAGTTTATTCTAGACTGGCAGGTAAAGTCAAGAGTTCTGGTCCATCAAGGCATATTCTGAAATGACAGACCATACACAAATAGTGTCCAAAGCGTTTCTGTTGTTAAACCAGATGAGCTTTAAACAAGTATCCTGAGTAAAGATGAAATTTTGTTTTACAATTTGTGTTGATAGAATACAAAAAAACAGTTTAGAGAAAATTTAAACTTTTTTTTTAAATGGTTGAGCTTGTTTCTATTGATTGGGTGCACACCGTCATGCTGGCGTACAGTGGTCAATAGGACTTTTTTTTTTCCTGTTCAAATGGAGGTTCACCAAATGCTTTCATTTATCCAAATAACTTTTTAAAAGGATCATTTTCACATCAGTCCTTTCAGAGATTAAAGCATTTTAGCTTAGCTGGCTGAAAAGCCCTGAAGCCTGTTTCTGGAGCATACTGCAGTAATGCAATACAGCACCTCTTCAGCGTTTAAAAACACACGCAGGAGGTATTTAGAAAATTAGATCTACCTTCAAATGCACTGAAAATACATGCAAGAAAAGTCTTCCCCTGTAGTGGTAATATTTGTTGTTATCTTTAATATCTGAAAGGCTTTTCTGGATAACTAAAAGTAGAGCAAATATTTTGCTTAAATTCACATGTGAACAACAGCATTTTTTTCCTGGTTGGGCAGAAAATCTGCTGGCTTCCATGGTCAACATTCTGGAATTCATCATGATGGTAAATTGGCTCTTTCAAAATTTTTCTATTGCAATTTGAAATGTATTTGTATTTTCAATGTAATTTTAGGATCCAAGATAGCATCTAATTTTTATTTTAGAAATCCAAATATGTTTTTCCAGTAAATAAAGGAAGAACAAGATACTTTACAAAAAAAACCAAAAACAAAACAGAACATCAACAACACAGTATTGTTACATTCTTGGAAATACAAATATTTATGTTTTAACCCAGGTGCAGCAGCATCTGTAGGGGCAGTAAAACAGGGACGTGGCTGAGCACATTGCAGGGGTAAATGGTCAGGTGTCACCAGGGCTGTGAAAAAGGTTGTCCTGTAGAGCATCACTGCCCCTGCTGACAGATTTATTTACTTACAAAGAAAATGAGAGAATGGCTTAAATAGACTGTCCGTAAAAATCCACTGAGCTGGCTGTGTGGATTTGTTTTGGAAATGAAGAACTGCAAAGAAGTAACTTTTAGGCTGCAGAAGTGTTTGCCTCTGGGCTGTGCAACGTTATCGTAGTAATGGAAATAAATAATACTGAGGCACAATGTGATATATATATTCTGAATATTGTATGGATCACTCTTGTACCTAATCAACAGAAACTTTTAGCAACTGTAGAATTGAGCTAGTTCTAATTAATTCCCAGGGTAACTGTGGATGTTTCCAGACTTGGACGAATGTCCTATCAGTGCCATTTGGTATTGCGTGTTTTAACGTGTTTTGGTGAAGAATTTGTTGCTGCTGGTGCTACATGCAGTGAAAGAAGGCTCTGTACAGTGCGGGTGGGTGGGAAACTGAAGGCACAGGCTGCTGGGGATGCTTTGTGCCTGCTCTCAGGAGGATCTGCTGTCCTGAACAGAAACAGCGCCAGCAGCTCAGGTGAGCTGCCTGGCTTGGAAGACTACGACACTCCAGCACCTTAAATGCCTGGTTACTGGACCAATGTTTCTGGTTTGGTATGTCCATAAATAAAAACAGCAACAGGTGCCACTTTCATTCTGTTCTACCTGAGCCAACGTAAACATTTATCATTTTAGGAAACCCTGTGGTGTAGCAGAGTCAGTCGCTGCATTGGGATAGCAAGGAATTGAATTGAAATGCAGTTTATTCTTAGAGATCTGTCATTCCCAAATGCTGGAAGATGGGGTACAGGAGCTACTTTAGCTGCAGAGATGAGCCTTACTGTTCGGTCCAGTCCCTGTTCTCCTGTGTGCTGCCCTGACCTTAGTGCACACAACGGGAAGAAATAGCGGTCAGCCTTCTCCTCATTCCCTGGTGATCCTCTGCGCACAGAGAGAAGGATCTCTTTGAAAATGTCTCGTGGCCGCGTAAGGCAGTAAATAAATGCTTTAAAAATGCTCTTTCTTTGGCTGTGAGTCAAGCAGAGACTTCCAGTGGTTACAGCAGTGCACATACAGAGGTTTATATGGAAAATAAAATCTAGGAATGCTACTGATAAATGTTCATCAACTTGAAAATTGAACCTTTTGAATCTCTTCTGTCAATATTCACGAATATATTGTTTGCATATATACTGTTTGAGTAGTGGTTTTTTAAGCAGGAACTATCCTTTAACTGGCAAAGTCAGAAGCAAGAAATATTGCTAGATTGACCCTAGTTCCTAGGTGATGTATTGTTTTTTTCATGTGTAATTATGATTTTTTTGTTAAAAGGCTTACACTATAACAGAAGAAAAATATTTCAACAAACTGGACTGAAAGTTGTGGACAGTCATCTGTTAAGTCATATAGTATGCTTGTTTTTATTTTTAAAAACTTTTTAATAATCTGTTTTGCTTCTGGACTGCTTTGGTTTCTCTTCATTCTCTTCCTTACTGCTGGAGCTGGACTTTTTTGCAGCAGGAGCGACAGGTGCCAGTACCCATCGCGTCCCTCCCGTTACCAGCCAGACTGCCACTGGAAATTTGGGGTGGAGCAGAGGTACAGAACAAATGAAACCATCTGCCATCCGCAGCAAACAAGCCAGCGGCCCACTGTTCAGCACAATAAGGGTGCCAAAAGAGTCAGTCTCTGGACAAAGTTCCTGCTGGGTTTCTTTTAAGTAGGTTAGACTGAACCTGAGCACCTTCTACAACCCCTGTCACATTCATTTGTGCGTCTCCAAAGCCCGCTGCAGAGAGATCAAAAAAGCTTTTAATTTGTATTTAATCACTCATTGGAAAACCATCTTACCATATCATACACTGGCTATTGTGCAAAACACCAGAAAAAGTGAGGTTTTATCATCTAAAGCAAAGTTCATCCCTTTTGGATGCTAATTCACACTGACTCATCTCTGTCCTGTGGTCTTTTCTGTAACAATTGAAAATGCAATGCAAATTCGCAAGCACAGGTCATTTAACATTAAAAAGTTAATTTTTAGGGGTGTTTTCATGTGTACTAACTTCTGAAGCACCTTGAGAAATGTGTCTAACAGCTAATTGCGTACCAACTTAACTGAGAATGGAGGTTCTTGAAATTTCTAACTAGCAGTCTACAAGGAAGCATGAAACTATGGGTGAAATTATGTTCTTTTTTATTTTCTTTTTTTTTAAGGGAACATAATTCATGTGAAAACACAGGTTTTTCCAACAAAGCTGTGTCTTTTTGAAAAGATCCGGGCATCTGTCAGTCAAGCAGATGTCACCCCATAAACACCACCGAGAGCTCTGCAAGGGGGCTCCGGGCTGGACATCTGTCTGAGTGGCATCTGTCAGCCTGGGGAGGCTGCTGCGGGCGTTCGTTAAGCAAGTTCTGAACCCTGCCTTGTTTGGGGGGCTGCTGGGGTGGTTCCTGATTAGCAGCAAAGCGTGGAGCAGAAGCTGTCAGCTTGTGTTTGGTCATAATTTTTCTATTGATTAGAAATACCTAACATTTTAGACCCTATGAAGGGTCTAAAACGACCCTAAATTTGAAACAAATAAATGGAAGTGGGTGGAAAAGCTAGCAAACTTGAATAAAAATTTCAAAATTATTTCCTTAGCCAAAGGCAACGCGCAGGTTTTAAGCTCTGAGTTAGATTGCAGCGTTGCACTACCTCTGTGGGAAGCAACGTGAGTTTTTTCCAGCTGGTGAGCCGAACACAGACCACCTCGGCCGCGCGTGCCAGCCCCCCAGCGTCCGGCAGCTGCTTGGCTGCCAGCTGGAAGGTCTGCTCCGGGGATGGAAGGAAAGGACGTGCAAACCCCTGGCTGCAGTTCACTGTGTGCTGCAGGTTTTGTGCCGTTGGAGACTCACAGGGGGGCAGAGCCGCTGTGGCTGCCTGCTCCGGGGGGTTGGTGGAGTTCAGCATCTCTCTGTACGAATACATTTACACTGGGATGCACTCCTTTAGAGGCCGCAACTTATACCTTAGGAGCAAGTAACTTGTCAAATTGTTAAGTGCTTACTCCATTTATCAGTTATTTCAATGTATTACACGAAAGCCGTAGGCGCAGGCAGTGAGGTTTTGGGTAGACTCTGTTAAATATTATTTAGTGTCGCACAAGGAGCAGGCTTTAACACGCATTCATTTACAAATGCTTGCTTTTGTATTTGAAAAGATAACTTTTTCATTTGGTTTTGTGTGCTTTCTGGTACCTGCACTGCTTTGGTGATATGCAGCCTGGCTTCACAGGGTGTATCAGAGCAGTACCAGTCCTCGCACCGTCTGTTTGGTGTGTGGAAGGGGGAGGTCAGCATCATTGCGTGTGTTGTATGTCAGTACTTTGGAAATCGATCTGGGACTCTTGGCTGAGATTCTTCTGTTGTTTTGGTGGCAGATGTCTTCTTCCAGTGCTGTGCAGTCTCCCTTTGTGCCACGGTTACCCTGAAAAACTCTATTAACTTGGGAAAAGTTACTTCTCTTTGTCTTAGAAAAACATTTCTACCTTCATTGTATAAAAAAATATTTAGAATAATCTCTTGAGGCGAAAAGCAACACAGGCTTTGACCACGGACCCAGCACTTGCAGAAGCTCTTCTGCTGTTGGCATTAAATGGCTTTTAGCTGTCTTTGCTGGCGTAAAGTGACCATTTGCCTGAGGAAGTGAGTTCTTACAAATGTCACCATAAGAACTACTGCTGTCTAGGAACTTCCATGCAGAAATCATTTTCCCAGAAGCTTGTGAAAGTTATTACTACGTGAATCATTTACTTGGTGACCAATATATTGTTAAAGATAATGTGGAACTTCTTTGAGATTTTCTTTAGTCTTGGACGCGACTTGTGAAATTTGGGAAGGTTCTTTTGTTTGGTTTAAGTTTGACGGTGCCTGTGTGGAATGGTAGACAGTGATCTCCAACTACAAGTGAGCTGTTTTCCATCTGTAATCCAGTAAGCGCATTGCAGAATATGAGTTTACTGAATCAACAGCAGTAATAACAATTACGAAATTGCTGTGTTTATTACTTCGGTATCAAAATGCTGTTGCCCTGAGGTTATACTAATTCTCAAGGCAGTCAAGAAGAGGTGTAAAGCCAAAGACCTGAAACCTCTTGTGGTTTTTTTAATTTATATTTTGGTGGTCTGTACTGGTCTGTGTGGTGTGCCAGGGTGAGATGATAAATATTCATCGTAAATTCCCTGTCCTTCACCTTCCAGCCCAGGGAAAGTCTCGTGTGGTCGCCTGGACGTAGTGTGTATCTGTTGCATCTAATTTGCCCTTGCATGAATCAAAGCGCTCTGTGAAAGCTCTGGCTCTCTCCGGAAAATCTGGTCTGGTATAAAATGTATAGCAATTTCTGGTAACACGTTTTAATAGCAGCTGGTTTAATAGCATTTTATAGCATTTTTCTGAACCTTCTTTTGCATAGCCAGGTTTTCAAACTGGGAGGTTCAGAACAGCAGTTCAGTACATAGTCTATGAAAAACTTGATGGAAGTTTAAAAAAATAAATCAGCAGTACCTCATTCTATTGGAAATGGTTTGTTTTCACCTTTCAGCTGTAGTCCGGACAGCTGTAACTGTTCAAAAGTAAAATATAATGTAAACTTACTGAACTGTGTTAAAAGATTATAATTTCAGTAGTACTTCTATGCAAAAACTTTAATTTTACCTACTTATGCAAGAGAGAAGATGGCTAAAGCTCATACGCTTCATTCTTTTACCAGCCCGTGCACTCTGATAAACAAATAGATCATCTAGCATTCAATGGGCCAGTCGCAGCATATAATAGCTATTCAGAGGCAATTAAGCTGCCTTTTTTCGTGCCGGCATGCGAGCCTGCCCTTTCACAACCTTCAACTTGATTTGTGGTGATTCAAAATTAACTTAAAAGTCTTGTTTGCTGACAGCTTAAAGCTTAATTGACTGAAAGCTAAATAGAGTGTGTTCTGTGCTCAGCGCCCTGGATACAGCCGTGCGTGCATCGCGCGTGCCGGAAGGCAGCGCCGGGTCCCTCCTTGCCCGCGCCATCACCCCGCTGCCTTCTGATATTCCTCCATTTCTATGGATTTTCCTCAGTTTCTATGGATTTGCTGCAGGTGGGGGGCTGGCATGGCTCTGACACTGCCCTGGGGCTTCCTCTTGCTCCCATGCAAACCCGCACCTGCCTTCCAAAGGGATGCTTGGTTTTGCAGGTTGTAGCTGTATTAGGTGATAGCTAATTGGAAAATGAGAATTATGTCTTGTTGGTTTCACTGTTTGATTCAAATGATCCCACTGAAAGGTGAAGTCTACTGTAGTTTGAATAAAATTTTTATGACTATTAAACAGTTACTGGTCTAAAGAAGCTAAAAAAACAACAAAGAAATATTAAAATGTGTGTTTCAGAGTGTTAGTGGAATTCTTTTCCATCCATAGGTGCAGGGGAGATTGTGAGTGTGTTTGTGAACCTAAACTGTCCTACCAGGACATACCCAGAGTGCAGGGCTGGATGCGAAGGCTCTGGAGCGGTGCTGAGAAGTGTCTGCCAACACGCTGCTTTGTGCATTAATTTGGAGGAAAAAATTCCTGATCAATTGTAACCATCATCTCGGTCTAAATCCTCTTTGTTATGCTGTTAAAAGCCTTCCTTTTTCCCTGAATATTTCTGTATAGAAAGGCTCATGTTGTTGCGGGGTGCTGCCCCAGTCGTTCTTCCCTCGGTTCTGTGGATGCAGGTTTGGTGCCTTTGCAGCTGTAGGGTCCCCCCACCCCTCCCAGCAATGGATGATGAAGGCATCATAGCAGGTGCCTGCAGATAAACATTTGGTGGTGATTTTTGGTGTTACAGAATGTTATTGAGGATGTAGCAAATAATTTCAAATTAAATAATGTCTTTAAGCAGTGGGAATGTGTTTTAATCTGTCAAAATCAGGATCATCTTAAAAGCAAATCGCCTTTAATTTAATGATATATGTGTCAGAAAAATATAACCACACCTCACATGTTTTCTCCTGTAAGTTCTTAAAGTTCTGTTCATGTGCAATTGAATTTTAATATGTAAAAGAACCTGGCTTCTGGTATTGCTCTATTTCCTATTGACTTCTTGGCAAATCATAGCTATCTAATTTCTTCTGCCTTCCTATTGATTTCCAATAGCACCAGCATCTTTTCGTGAAGCATCAGAAAAGTTGCCGTTTGATTTCAAAATGGCTATAATGTAAAATAGTTTTAACATTCCTTTCAATAAAATAATAGTAATCCTGCAGAACGTGAACTCAAGATCTGCACTGTTTTACTGAGGTCTTACCTCGACACAAAAACAACAAATTTATTTAATTGTCTCTTGTTAACAGCATATTAAATGCTGAAGGAAAAAAATATATTTACATTTATCTGGCTTTAGGAATGTGCAAATTAGTTCCTTGTAATCCAAACATTAGTAACATAGTCTTCCACTATTCTGTAATATTTGGTTTCCCCGATGAAATGACAAATTCTGCATAATTTTGTGGCAGAGTTACTTAAACGCTCAGAGTCGTCATACGGTTAAAAAGCTGTAAGGCAGACATCACTGTAATTTTCATTGAATTGCATCTACCCGAAGGGCTCGGGTAGAAAATGTGCTTTTCTGCACAGGGTGTGTACATTTGGTGGCCACCATTCTCATCTGTTGCAGTTTGCTGGAATTTTCTCTTTTCCTGCGCTGTTCATTTTATGACGGAATATTTCACCGTGCTGCAGCTCGGGGAGCACAAAATGGGTGAGGATGCTGCTTCCTCA
Organism: Pterocles orientalis; assembly: GCA_011057875.1. NCBI lineage: Eukaryota > Metazoa > Chordata > Aves > Pterocliformes > Pteroclidae > Pterocles > Pterocles orientalis. Next base: position 2,223,026 of record WKFP01015389.1, read on the forward strand.
CAGGCTGAGACAGAAAAAGAGCCGAAGACAAAATGGATTCTCTGCCATTCGGATGGGGAAGCACTGGGGCACATTGTGTTCCGTTTGAAAGTGCTGATTTAACACATCAAAACTTCCCCCCCAGTGACACTGAAGCGATTATAATCCAGATTTTTAAAAGGTATGATGAACATTTGAAATGCTTTCAGTTATGGCTTATTTATGTAGACAGTAATGAAGAGAAATATGGATTTATGGAAATTACAGTGCAAAACCGCATCTAAAAATTGGAACAGCAAGGTGGGGGACAATTAACACTGGTGTACCCGACGTCTGTGGGTTTCAGATGTGCTATGAAACAATCTGGTGTCACTGTGGTAGCGTTTATTCTCAAGTTATTAAATACTTTGGGCTACATGGCTTTCAGCAGAATTAAATTAGTTTAAGATGACAATTGCTTAGCGGAGCTTGTTGGTGAAAACACGCGTCCTGAAGAGGACAGCTCGTTTGTGCTCTTGCTTTTGGAAAGTGAACAGAGCTTCTCGGCTCGGAGTTCATAAAGCATTGGTGAACAAAGGAACACGTATTGCTGAGAGAAGACGGGTTAACCCCTGTGCCTGTGCATCCTGAAGTTAAATTTATTGTTGCTTTGCTTGTTCCAGGTATTCAGTAAGTGTTCGGGGTGGGTTTTTAGTACCTTACAGCCAACAGCAGCTGCTCATTCTGCATGGTCTCATTATAAAGTAATAATTGGCACTCAAGTCAGTGTTTCCTACTGCAAAAAAAAAAGTTGCAGTGAGGCCAGATAAGAACCTATAACTGCATGAAAGCACTTAATACATGTCATCCATCCCTAGTTCTAGACTGAAGGCGTGAAGCAGCCAGGGGTTTAGGTGATGCTAGTTGGCTTTTCCGAGGCATGGAATGTTTTTGGTGCATCCTGAGTGCACTGGTAACCACAGATAGAGCTGTACTACGCCTTTGTCTTTTGTCTTGCTGTAAGATGAAGTCAAGTACATTAAACACTTGTTTTATTAACATTTTTAGAGCGTGCTTGGTGCGTGGCATGCTTGGCAGGCTGGCATGGGGTTTGCAGGGGGGTGCTGGACCAAGGCAGCACACAGCTCCCGAGCGGTGTGAGCATCCCGAAGTGCTAACGGGTGGATGCTGAACGAGTTCAGGCGTGGAGCTTTTTAGGAAGAAGATATGATGGCTAATGATTATTTAACGGTAGATCTCAGAGCCGAGAGGCCCTCAGAGCTAGGTGAGTACTGCAAAGCCTATTTCTCAGAGCCTCCGACAGGTTTATTTGGCCTCACCTTGGGCAGAGCAGTGCTGTATTGATTGCCTTGGTGTGGATTTAAACAGCTATTGGCTTAAAATAGCACCACCTATGCAGAAGAAAACCAGCGTCTTAACCCTTAAGTCTGTCAGGAGCTGCTAGTAATGCTTTGATTGGGGCCAACAGGTTCCTGCCAGGTTTTGTTGTCCTGCACACCACCGTTGTTAATTAACGAGCACGTTGTGGTTTTTCAGTAGTGCATGTTTTGTGGTGTACCTTGGGGATAAGCGATGGGGATTCATGCGTGGGGTCTGACCTGGGGTCGGCGGTGGGCTCACACCCTTTAATTGGAGTTAGGGTCTTCAATGAAGGATGTAACGGAAGATTAATTTTTTTTTCAATTTTTGTAAATCTTTTGGTGGCTGCAACAGTCTTTTCTCAAAATCATATTCTATACTCACCTGATAAATGTTATTATTCACCATGAGAGGTTTTATAATTCTCTTTTTCAAATTCTCTCCTTCATGAAATCATACTGCTGGTATCACACAGGGAATATACCCTCAAAAGGCAAACCGGAAAATGTCTTGCCGTTAATAATATAAAGCTGCGTGACTTAATGATGTTTAGTTATTAAATTTGTCTGTTGTAAGACGTCCCATGAAATGTTAGAAAAATAAAGTTTAAATGTTTCCAGTTTGTACAGTAGCAGCAAAGCTCTGTTATTTCAGATACTTTGCTGCAGACACAAAAAGAAAATAGAAAGACAGGCGTTATCAAATAGGTCAGGGAGGAGACCTTTGAGGGGAGAAAAAACAAAACAAAACCCCCAAAACCAGCTTTCCAGTGCAGCTCTTTTGTTCATCCTCAACTAAATTTACTTTCAAGTGATTTTATCAAGTCCTCTTTCACTATCTAAACACGTACGTATGTGTCTTTTTGAAATGTGTACCTTATCAGCGAGAATAATAAAATGTGCAGGAAACTTTCATAAAATGCACTGGGTTTTTCTTATGTGGCTGTCTTCCCTGTCTTAATAGGTTTTTAGGGGATATTTTTATAAAATACAGCAAAAGATTTAATTTAAAAAAGTATACTAATTGTCGTGATACTGGAACATCTATTCTTTTTTTGAGTAAATTTGGTTCAAACAGCTGTATGTGGACAGTGCTGCAGTATAGTTTGGTTTTAATCTTTTACAGTTCTCGTTTCAATTATAGGAGTAGTAAAAAGATCACTGACAAAAAATGTCTTAATGAGCAAGCCACAGTTTGAAATCTCTGATTCTCCCTGTGTGTTTCCTGGAACAGCCCAGTGTGAAGTGCTGTGTAAACAGCAAAAATGAAAATGGTAAAAAAATGCTTAATAACCATAGAAGACAAATCTTCTGTTTTGGGGACAGCAATCGCAGATAGTCTCTTTAACTACTGTATTGCCAGATTTCTCTGTTGTGCTCAGCTGGCATACTGACTGTCATGGTGGCAGGCAAGTTGGAAATTATTTTTTTTTTAGTATGGGAGAAAAAATGTATTAGCTTCACAAAATACAGGAGTTTTCAGTCTACACTCGTGTTAATCTCATAAACGTACTGAAGGCTATGGAATTGCTCTGGTTTGCCAGAGGTAAGGGACACAGCTTCAGGAATGTGTCAGTTTTCTGTATTTTCACATACTTTTTTTTCCCCTGTCAATGAGGTCTTTCCATGCTATTCAGCACTATCTTTAGTACAAGTGTTCCGAGTGCATCTAGTGAGAATTTCCCCAGAGCATCCCTCTCCCTGCTCCGCGCCGGGCTCCCGCAGGACCCTGCTCTGCTGCACCAGCGGAGGGAGCTGTGGATGCAGGAATGGCTTCACTGGGAAGCATCAACATACTGGTAATAACGGGAGGTTAGTGCTGGGTAACCGCAGCTTTCCTAAGGTTAGATAAAACAGATTGTTTCCTGTCTTTCTGCATTTTCCTCGTGGTTGCTTTCTGCTATTTTTATTGTGCTTTTTCAGTTCTGATTTATTGTGAAAACTCTGCCTTGATCAGCTTTCAGGAGATGCTCAAATTACAGTAATTGTTCTTCTGTGTAGAATCTTAAAAACTAGAAACGTGCACAAAACAGTAGCATGGCTTGGGCTGGTTTAAGAATCCTGAACAGTTAAAGGTAGAGATAAGCATCTCTAGCCTGTTATTTTTTTGAAGGTTTTGGCTATTTCCTCGCCGGGTCACAAGCAGAGCGTTATGTAAATTTATTTCCTGTAAGAAAATAGCGTGATTGACATAAACAAATATTTAAAATTATTGACAGCCAAGGTGAATGGAGGCAAAACTGTATTTCCACCCCTGTAGCTCTTCTGCATTGGTTTGTTGATTTTTTTAAAATATCCTGTACAGTTCAGAGAAATTATTAGTTTCAAATGTGAGCAGTTTCAGTGGCTGTTGCCAGTAAGTTCTGACCCTACCACATTCTGGTGTGTGTTCTCTTCCTCCCTGGCACCTGATGGAAGGACTATGAGGATTTTCTGCATTTAACTAGCTCTGTATTTCTTTCAGGCCTGAAAGGGAAAGAAAGGAAGAATTGAAACCTTATCCCAACCTGCCCAGTTACAAACCTCCCTGCCAGAAATGAACAGAAAACTTGACCAAGGAAATGCAGAGAGGGACCTGGCAGGCGGGAGGGAAAAGTGCCAATGCTTTTCATGGAGTTCAGTTTGCAAGTTTCATCTATAGCTAGTGAATTCTGGCTGTGCATGGCTGGCACAGGGAAATAGGAGCTGTGACAAAAACCAAGAGGGCTTTGGTTGTCTTTTTTACTTTATACCCTTAAAATCCAGATCGGGACGCAAGGTCTGAGTTCTCTGCCACGCTTGGTATGAAGTACCTTTGTGGTCTTGAGCAAATTATTTTATTCATTTCAAATATACATATTCAAAATATTGTATATTCTAATAGGCTACTGCTGCCAAAAGCCGGCAGACCCTACCTTGTGCTGGGCATCCATGCTGTACTGGAGCTCAGATGGAGATTTAGCCTTGGCTGTTGGAGCATATGGCAATGAAAATGGGGCTACTGCTGCACCTTTCCTGGGTTTTTTCACTTGAATTTATTTTTCAGCAGAAAAAAACCTAGGAAAGAATTTTATGCGCATTAAATGTTGTTCCTAAATCTCAATAGTTACGTTTAAGTTACTGCATGTAATTTCAGGCCTGTGATTAACCACGTTGCATTGTCGTTGGCCGTGTTGGCCAACGCTGGTGGCTCTCTGGGCTCGCCATGGCGGTGGCCCTTTGGAGCAGGTCTGGGGGTCGTTTTGGTGGGCTGGGGCTACCAGAGGCCACCCCTCTGTACTGGAACGACCATGGCAGCACAACACATGTGGACGGCGTGTTTGATAGGAATAAATGGGTCTGGCACCAAGAACCACGAGCATGCGCCGGATAGCAGGATAAAGGATCTGGTAGCAGTCCATCTCGCATAAAACCTCCTTCAGCCTTAATTCAAATCCATTGATTCCTATTCCAGTTAAACCTGGAGAACTTAATTTGTCTTCTAATCCTTTTATTGTAAGCTAGGATAAAATTAATTTTACCCAAGAACTGTGCAAAGCCAATTAACATGATCTTTAGAGTTATTTAGTAAAGTGCTTCAAACTGTTAAATTTATCCTGACCTCGTGGCTGCACTCTCTGACTGCATTTAAATGAAGTAATCAATATCTCCTGGCCCTTTAAACAATTTCAACTTCTGAAATATTTTACCTATGTTTTAAACACTCCATAAATATGCCTCGTGCTATCTGTAAAGCTGTCACCTCTAAGCAGTCGTGGATGTTTCATTCTCAAACCCGAGATATTTGGGAATTATTAAATACAGTCATTTTGTCTGAAGAAAACCCAGCTGGGGAAATGCACGGACACCACAGGTTTCTCCTGGTGTGCGGATCTGGAAGCGTGTTATTTGTACAACTAAAATACAGAACGTTTTTTGTCCTTTCTCCAGTGCAGCTTCTGTTTTCCACATAGAGCTATTTGAGGTTATTAATTTTCTCCCTGTGATAGGGTGATCAACTGTCCTGTCAAGAAAATGGATCTCTGTGTCAGCCTTTAGCATGATTAAATGGAAGCACGTCGCTGTGAGAAAATACCAAATTTTCATGAGACAAATGAAACTGTAGAAAAGACTACTTTTACAGACATTATTTCATTTTAGAATCTCACAAAAGGCTGTCAGTTTATTTGTAGGAAATCTTTACAATTAATTGGGTGTTTCTGCTAGTAATTAAAAAAAAGCCAAAAAATATTTAAGGGATTTTTTTTTCCCCTCTCACCTGGAGGATTTGTGGAGGGATGTTGCTGGGAGAAGGGTTAAGGTTTCATGGGTTTGGGGTTTTTGGTTTGGTTGGGTTTTAGTTTCTGGATTTTGGAGGTTTTTTTGAGGCAGGAAATCCCACAGTGCAGCAGTGAGCAGGATAAAGGCTATCACCCATCAGAAAGCTAGTGAAACACTCTCGGAATATTATTTTCCAACCTGTTCTGGTTGGAATTTAGTGTTGTGTTAACCAGCCAAAAGTTGTCTCCTCGGCACCAGCGTGCTGGAGTAGCGGGATCGGCAGTAGGGATGAGCTCCGCTGCAAATCCAGGAGTTTTCCTGCTGGATCCTGTATCCCAGACTAAGCATATCGTTGCGAGCCATGCAAGGACAGTCCTGGCTGTCTGGGGTGCGATGAAGGCGCAGAGCTTGCGGATGCCCCCAAGTTTGGTGTTTGCTGTTTAAAGCTAAAACATGGAAGTTGGATTGAATCATACGCGTCATTGGAAGGATGCTCCAAAAATCCATCCGTCGGGATGCCACGAAGGGTTAACTTCATATTGCTGTAATCAAATGGAAGGCAGGCGGTGCCCCCGTGGTTTAATTTCCTACTGGAAGCAGCACATGTGTTCGCTCTTCCTTCCCAGCCTGGGAGTGGCGGCAAGCACGGGGGGTCAGCGCCTGGCCCATTGATCAGCATCCCATGGTCCCCAGCTCCCGCATCTGCTCCGCCGCCCGATCCCCGCACCCGCTGCAGCGCATTAGGATAGAAATCCATAACCTGGGCTGTGCTCATCCAAGCAGGGGAAGAAACTAAATTAAACGGTATAAAACAATCTCGGATCGGGAGTTTGTGCCAATTCATCTTGATCTCAGATGTCACGCCGGGCTCTGTTGGAGCACCTGGGCTGGGGGAGGCCGCAGGGAGCTGGGGGGCAGCCGCCATCTGTCATTAGCAATGCCCTGCGGCGAGGGCACCCCACGAAACGGGCCATGGCGGGCGCTGCTGGTGCTCCTGCCGGCGGCTCTGCTCGCCGGGCTGGACACAAGCGTTAACCCAATGGTGGGAGGCAGGTGAGCTGTTGCTCAGCAATTAAAACTCTTACATTTTTTTGCTTTGTCTGTTACAGCCGATTTTCATCCTTCATCTGAAGGCAGTTACTATTGATTTTTTTTTCCTTTTTTTTTTTTTCCCTCCTCTACCATTGTGAAGCTTCCCGTTGTTTTTCTCTTCCTCTGGCTGGCACATCGTTGTCACAGCTGCAGCACAGCCTGGACAAGGATGCTCTTCCAACACAGGGTGTGAAATTTGGTTAGCTTCCTCATAGGGATCGTTGTTCTGTTTCCTATGGAGCCACGTGAATGTCATCAGCAGAGACATGCCGTGCGCCTCACTAATTCCCCCTTCGTTAATCCACTGCCTGATCTGTCTCATTCGGTGCCAGGTGGTGCTTCCGACTTCTCGGCAAAGGTGTAGCAGTGGCGTGCTGGAAGAAGGATTAAAACTTCGTTATTTTTGCAGACCATAGGGTAGGGCTTTCCTAGTGTACTGTGAATTAGAGTTGTAGGTAAAAGTATTTCCATTCCCGTCAATTTCTTCTAAGATTTTGTTTCTTTACTCCAAAAAAGATAAATTTCATCTGCTTAGTGAAATTAAAAAATCCCTGGGCTATAGTAGACTAATGATGTAAATCTCAATTTTATTTAAAATTCATAATCCAGTGAGGTTTTTTCACTGTTTTTAAGAATGTTTGTTAAAGTACTGCATGTAACATTCTAATGTACAAAAATACTAGTTACATTTAATGGCGTGTACCGTTAGATAAAATTTATTGAGAACCTGAATGTGATGATGGATTCTAAAACAAAGGGATGCTTTTATATAATACAAATAAGTTCTCCTAAAAATCTGTCTTCTTTAAGAAAAAAAGTAAAGTCACAACTTGTTACGTGAATTTAAAAATAACAAGAAGCAAACCAAAAATCACCTTTCACAAAAAAACAGCGAAACGCAGGACTCCACAGACCTCTTGTCAGCTGAACAAATAAAACTATGACATGAGACAGTTTTCTCGTGGCTTTTTTTCCCTGTTTTTGACGGGTGTGTATCATTGAAGGCAGCTGTTGCAATAGGTGGTATTTACACTCTTATCATGTGTTGTAAGTTTTGAGAAGTAAAATGGAATCATCCCCAGCAACTAAAAATCCTGGTCGGGGCAGTAACCGCCCTGAAGATGTGATCGGAGTTAAACAGAAACCTCTTATTCTCTTTGGGAAGCACAATGTTGTTTGGAGTGTTCCAGAACAATCCCTGCTTTTGATTTTTCTCATATTTCCTACTTTTCCTTTTAGGCTGCCTATCTGGTCTCCCACAAATGAAAAAGATCTCCACGTCCTACGAAGAGAGACGGAAGCAAGCCACGGCCATCGTCCTTCTGGGGGTCATTGGGGCAGAGTTTGGAGCTGAAATCGAACCTCCCAAACTTCTCACCCGGCCACGGAGCTCCAGCCAAATTCCTGAGGGATTCGGTTTGACGAGCGGCGGATCAAATTATTCCTTGGCGAGGCACACATGTGAGTAACCTAGGGCACTCTTCACTTGTGCTGGTGGTGTGTGGCGGGCAGGAAGGGGGGTTATTTTAATTTCCAGCTAAACCCAAATGTTTGCATTTCAGACTGCAATGTTGTAATTAATGTGGTATTTTTTTCGGTCCCGTAAACATTCCTTGGGCTGGTTGAGATAGAAAGGGGAGACTGTGGGTGCTGGTCCTGGCTCTTCCATTGCTTAATCTTAATTTTCAGCCCTTGGTAGGTCTTGCTCTTGCTGGAGTTGTCCTGGTGTAAGCGAGTGCTGGTGAGGTTCTGTACATTTTGCAGTGTGGATCAGCAGGGTGTAGAAAAATATACTTGTCAAAGAGGGGAGATGAGGGCACTGGGAATAATGCAAGATGTCTGATGTAAAAATCAAAGACACATTAAATGGAAAGTGGTGGGATTCTAGGTGTGCTGTATACAGTCATACATTCTGGTCCTGTATCAAAATTCATGCTGCAGCGTTGATGGAATCACCCTTAGCACAGGCAGTGAACGTGATCTGATCCATGCTGGTGACACTTGCTCGATGTTCCTGTTGTAAAATCCAACAGAAGCGAGTGCAGCTGCAGCGCCCTGGGTTCGTACAATCGTTTTGTCTGGGTTCCTGAGCATGCTGATATTTGTTCTCGTTCTTCTATAAAGTATGCATATAGTGAGTTTCATAAGGATGACAAATTTTATATTTTTTGGCTGTGCAGCACTCCACAAACCAAGCCGTATTTCTGAGAAACCCAAGGAAAGGTCTGTAACTTTTTTTTTTTCAGCTGACATCTTCATACAACTCATTTGTAGATCCACTGCTTTAGTAACCAGGACCATTCTGTCAGCCCTTTGCAAAGTGCAATTCTCTGCTTCCTCTTTTTTTACAGTTTCTTGTACATATATGGAACTCTGCTTTAAATACTTGTATTTTTAATTTTTTTTTTAATTAGGGGGTTATTTTGTGTCTTTCTTTGTTTTCTCGTCTGTTCTCCATTGTTGCCCATTTTAGGTTTCTAAGCTAGTTGTCTGAGTGGTACCAGGAGATGAAAGGATGGAGAAGACTTTCCCAGTGTTTGGATGAACCAGCCCAAGGGATTGTTTGTCCTCAGGTGGACAACAGTGCTGCGTCTTTGCCGTTCTCACCGCTGCGTAGATCTGATGTGAGCCTGTAGCTGATGGTGTTGCTGCATCAGAAGCATGGCTGAGACACTTAGACCCCTCCTTGAGCCTCCAGTGTCTGTCCTGATCTATTTGCATCTTATTTTTGTTACGTTAGGCTCCGCAGCGTTACAAACTCCAGCTTTGAACCCCTATTAATCATCATCTCAGAAACACCGCACAGCTGTCTGGCTGGCTGATAGGTGGAAATTCACCGTTTAATGCAGATGCAGCTTGACACGCGAGATGCTGAACACGTAGATCACGGCTGTAAAGTCATTTCTGAAATGGGCGAAGAGACAGAGGCTAAGATCAGAAATAAAGGGGGAGGGAAAAATACAGGAGATACTGGGTTCTACTTTTGGTTGATGGTGGTGATCAAGCAGTCAACTTGATCTTCTTCATCCCCTTTTCCGCACAGCCCTCACTGTAAGGCTTTGATGTGAGTCAGTATTGCTGAATTCAGCGTGCCCTGCCCTGAACCCACAATGTTGCGTTTCCGCAGAGGTAAGAGGATGCTGCTTTAGCAGATATTTTGCTCAAGTAGAGCATGGTATGCCAGTACCTCCGACAGTGCTGGGAACAGCTTTGTTTTGAGGTGTTTCCACCGTGTCTGTCCGGGATGCATCTCACCCAGAGCAGGTTCTTTGGGTAGCCGCGGGATGGAAGGGTGTCAGCATGATGCCCCAGACCGACGGCTGCTGTTGGAGGTCTGCTGTGATGGAAATGCTGTTCTCAGAGTGGTTTGTGCTTGTTAAAAGGCTATTCTCATCTTTCCTCCACATAATAATAGTACTGCAGAAATAATAATAAAAATAATACTGCAGAAGGAGTTAATTTGAAAACAGAACAGTTGTTCAGAAATTCAGTTCTTTGAATGAGAAGAAAAGGCAAAATTCCTAGTACATGCTCAGACTTGGGTTTTTTCCCTTTGTTATGTGTCCTGTTATAGCTTTTAGACACCACAGTGAAATGCTTACTGGTTATTTCTTTGTCTTCCAGAGACAGAAAATATTATTTTTTAGCCCACAACAGATGAAGAGTTGATAACGTGTAGTCTGATCTTGCCAAATCTGGCTGTAGGATGTAAGTGATGGTGTGAACCAGCAATGCTTGGATAAAGAAATTACCGGTTTTCCTCCATTCCGAGGTGTTTGTTTGCCTTGCTGGTGCTGCACCCAAGCTGGGTGCTGTGAGCTGCCCGGTTCCAGAACCTCTCCTCCCCTTCAGTCTCATAATGCTGTCTTTTTAATCACTGTCTTTCGTTATCGCGTACTGAACTGCATGCTGTGAGCTATCCAGAGCAATGAGAGAGATTGCGTGCAGCCTAAAGCCTTGATATTTCCTATTTCCAACTAAGTTATCAAAAGAAACGACTTCATTTACACCGTTAATACTTGCAGAGTTTTTGCTGTATAAACCGTGCGCACTGTGATTTACTGTATTTAAGGAAATAATAGTTGTGACCCTCTTTGAGAGGGTGGAATTCTCTAGAAATCCAGGCGGTGACCTTGCCTGACATTCCACATTCGTCTCTGTTGACCTTACAAATAGTTCATGAGATATTTAATTACAAAATGCCACCCAAAGAATTTCTCATTACGGATTCAACTGCGGCTAATGCTGTGTTTATAAAGTTAATGGGCTGATAAATCTGAGTGACTGCTCCGTCCTGAATATGAAAATGCTGGATTCCAGTGTATTTTCCAGAGCATCTGCCATCACTGCAGTTATTAACGATAAGCGGTTTGCCCTTTAACTCGTCACTGTCGTACACAACGGCATGTTCACAGCATTGAGTTATTTACATTGGGTTTGCGGGCTGCATGGACCCACTTCCTTCTCAAATTTTAGGGTTTCTGCGTTACGTGTAATCCATGGCAGTCCCTCCAGCTTTGCTGGCTCCTGGATGCTAGGTTCCCGACGCAGGCTCGTGGTACCATTTTTTGTTTTTTAATTATCATCTCCCCAGTTCGTAGCAGCTGACCTTCTTGCCTGTTGGGCAGGAGGGGAAGCAAGTGAAATTTCTGGTCAGAAATGGAAAAATATCTGTGTGCATAATGGCAAAGGGTTGTGCTGCCCGGTGTTGAGGCACTTTTTCCATTATTCCAGCGCCGTGTTTGTAAAACGTTACACCTCTGAGCAGTTGCCTTTAGGCTGTTCATGTCTCTGGAAACCCTCAGCCACAGTAACTACGTCATTAGGTTAGGATGCAGAAAATATTTATTTTTTCAAAGCAAAACCAATTTCAATTTAAAATTGTAAATTAAATTTTTAAAATTAAAATGTAAATACAGTGGGGAATTTAGCACAGCTCTGTCTGAAGCAGGGATTTGCTGTTAGGGAAGCAGCTTTTGTGATGGGTGTGTGCCCACCTTGTCCTTACGCTCCTCTCCCAGAGAAATCCGTCAGAGCTGAGGCTGGAAGCAGAGGAGTGTGGGTGAGGACGAGCCGTGTGTGATGAGGAGCACAGGTCAGGTCTCTAGTCTTGGTGCAGGACCGTTGCCATACGACGAGGATGAGATATCGCAGACTTTGCTATTTTCTTCAATTTTGGATTTTTGCTTTTTTGTCTTATTTACTGCCTGATACTCAGGCTTCACCACTCAGCAGTATCTTCTAAATATCTCGTTGCTGCAGCCTGGGAGTGCCTTTTCTAAGCTCTATATTTATTTTCACAGTATTTCTGTCGCTGCTGGAGGTCTGTCTGTGTGTGCTGGAGCAAGCTTTGCCTTGCAAGATGCGCTGTGGCTTTGCAATCCGTTTTTACACGTATGTAAGCACACAAAAAGTAAGCAACCACCAAATGACTTGGGGTGTGAAGTTCGCTCTTTCATGCGTTTGGTTAAATTGAGGGTTCCAGCATTACAGATTTTGCATAGTGTCCCAAATCTGGAAATAAACTTTAGCACAGGGGAAACTTGAGATTCTGGGTGAACACATGGCTTTTTTTTTTTTTTTTCCTCCATCAGCTGCCTTTTCATTTTGACCCATTAGTTCTGTATTGTGAAAATATTTAAATCACCACTCCAGCAAGGAGGAGACAAGCCCTGGAAGGAGGAGGAAGAGGAGGAGGAGGTTGGTCCCCACTAATTGCACGCACCTACCGCAGAGCCCATAGGCTGAGCTGGCGGCAGCAATTAGCACAGACGAGCGAGCGCTGGGGATCATCCCTTACAGAAGCAATAAATCAGCTGAGCACCTGAACAGCGGCCTTTCAGAGCAAATTAGGCAAACTGGCTCAGCAACTTAATCTGAACAAAACCAGAAACGCGGCAGTGTGATCACGGCAAATAGCTGATTTCATTGTTCGCAGCGAGCCTGCTGGCAGCGCGTACCAGTGTGCTGGCTGTGTTTTTCTGTCGGTTATGCAGAAAGCTGCTCAGATTTGCGTGGATCCTGCGGTTTGTGACATTATTCTCCTTATTTGGGTCTGTACGTTTGCTGTGAATTCAGGATACTGTCAGCCTGAAGTGTGCTTTCTTCCTCGAGTGGGTGTGATTACATTGATGTCTCCAGCAGAATTTTGTCCCTGAAGGGGGGGAAAAAAAAATCGTGGTTGATGGAAATCTGTATCTTATATCTTAGCTTTAGAGCTAAGAAAGAAAGCATAGCCAGTCTGTATGGCAGAAAACAGCCAGTCTTTGTGGCAGGGATTATGCCCTAATTTAAATCTGGTTTTTGGTTTCAGCAACAAAAATAAAATCTTAAAAATTATATTCTCCTTTTTCTCTAAATCCTGTAGGGAACGAGTGATTTGAATGATATATTTTTAATCAGATATTTCCTCTGGGTATGTTTTATATTCTGGCCATTGCAATGGGTTGTATCTCGGCAAAGTAAAATCTCTCCTTTGTGTTTGGACTATGAGGAAGCCCCAGCACCAAACAAGTCCCCATCAGTTGTGTTTTCTACTGGTCCATAAGCGAAAGCTCAGCTTGGTGACTGACACCCTGTTTGAGAATGACAAAAATTCCAGATACTATATTTTTTTCCTCCATCCTCACCTTTCCAGAGTCATGCAGGCTGCTCAGATGAGCCCTGGTCGTTCCCCAGGAGGGTGTCAGACCTGATGAGAAGCATCTTGGTGACAGCCAGCTGTAACCACGTTGGTGTCACCAACCTTTTCTCTATCTGCTGTTCCCAAATGTTCCAGCACAGGCTCTCGCATGAAGTACTGGGCAAAATGCAGATGCTTCCCGCAGAAAACACTCACGCTGTTGTCCCATGTGAAGGAAATCAAGCCAGCCTGGCTTTTCCAGCAGCCCTGCAGGATCTGGCGTGCCAGTAGACGGAGCGAAGCCTCGTTAGCTGGTGTGGGGAGAGGCTAAACCCACGGAAGGAGGCTTGGGAAGTATGCGAGGGTGGGATATTGTTTTGAACGAAGAGCATCACAGGAGATACACACACATTAGTCATTTCCAAAGAAAAAGTGTGGAGGGTTTTGCTGCTGGTCTGAGCATGCCATCCCCTCGTGCTCTTTGCAAACGCTGCTAGTGCCCCCAGAGTCAGAAGTGTTAGTTCTGTGCAGTGGAAACGGGTGGTTGGATGTGCTGATGGAGTGGAGAGCACAGCCCAGGGCCTCTGGCCATCTGGATCCGTGGTGGGTATTGCTGGGAGATGGTCACAGTGGGATTCGCTGCTCTTGGTCCAGACACGAGAGCTCCCTTCTAACATCCCAGAATCCCTTCCCCGCTCTCACTGTGTCTCACATCAGCCCCTAATTCTCCAAAACATGCCTTGCACGGCCGAGTGCCACGTGATGCTTGTAGGACCACAGGACCAGCCGTTGGGGTGAGGTCCAGCCCCGCAGCCATGCCGTTCCTGCTGCTCTTACAGCCCCTTCTCCAGCCGGGGGGAGTGCGTAGCATCGCTGGCAGCCTCACAGCATTTGTGACCGTACGATTCCTGATTTCACCTCTTATGGCTTCAGGCTCGTAGCCCTGTGTTTCAGTGTCCTGAGGGAGATGCCTGTGATGGAAGCGGTCGAGAGCAGAATACCTGCCCCAGCATATGGAATATCAGGCCAGCAGGATGTACCCTCATTAATTTGAATGTTTTTTTTTTATTTCCATGTGTTTGCGAGTGTATATGTGCTTGCACTCCATAGAAACAGCATTTATGTAAATATCACAGTGGCAAGCGTTTCCCAGCCTGAGCAGATCTGCTGGGGCTGCTCCGTGTGCCACCCCAGGGCGATGGCAGATGGTACCCATGCCGTCGGCTGGGCTTACCTCTCCCAGCATCTCGTCAAGGGACTGCCTTTATCAGTAGTCCTTGCCTGTGAGTATCTGAATAATTAAAAGCAGTTTCTGTAAGGTGAATTTTTGCATTTAGGTGGGAAATTCAGAAATACATACATTCCTTTTGTTTGTTTGTTTATATATCTATTTTGCTTATTTTTTGTAAAGAATTCATTGTCAGAGAAGCAAACCAGATGCTGCCAGTGCTACATGTGTCTGGAGGAAGGGAGAGCCTCAGCTCCAGGGCCAGGTGACAAAGGGAACCTAAAGCAGGGATGCTCACCTCTTGGCTGCGCTAGCTAACGTTTGTGCTTTGCAGATGTGGCTCATAATTGCAATAGATGTTGTCTGGCTCCAGAGCGTTGTGATTGGGCGTATTACCTGAGATTCATTCCTTCCTTCCTGATGCTGTGGGTAGTGAAATGTCGTCTCTATTGGAATCTGATTACAATTTCCATTTTGCACAAATAGCCAACTGGTTGAGAGGCTGATGAAATGCGCCCCGTGCCACTGGTGGCACAACAAGCGATAGCAGCCTGTAGTAAGACAGATCATGCATGGAGTCTAGGTTGTTGCTCCATACTGGTCACACGTGTTCTTGCTGGGACAGCTGTGCTAAAGGGAAAGGAGGAATTCTTTCCTTGAAAGAAAAATCTCAAAAAATTGTAGTTTTATTTTACTATGTTTTATCTGTCTGGTACCTGCTCTTAAATTAATGTTGCATTTGGAGACAGTGCTTGACAGGGCAGGAAAGTTGTGTGTAGGTGTTACAGAGGGCTCAGACAACCAGCAAAAAGAGGTGTGTCTGAGGATGCAATTACATTATCTATGTGCAGCATTACCAACTTAAAATATGTCATCTTATGTCAAATAGGAAAACCAAAGCTCCATGTGCTTTTTGCTGTAGATAAGAAAATAGTGCCCAAACACTGTCCCATCAATAGTTTGCGTGTTTAAAAAGAACACTTCAGGATAACTTTTTTATGAACTGCTGCTTCATAAGCTGTGACAAGTCAATAGATCAGCCCGTGCTTACCTTTGCACTGAGTGAGACAAACAGAAACTCAGAAACTAGTTTAATTCATCATCACAAACCCAGGAAAACACCTGTGAGATGTTGGACTTACTCATTTCAGGAAGGAGAAACATGGGAGAAAATATACAAAAATAATCAGCTTAATGCTGCTTTTGAGGCAGCTAGCAGGGATTTGGCTTTACAGTGGGCGGGTTGGTTAGTGTTTAGTGTTACAATTACTGGAAATTATTTCTCTTTTTTGGTGCTTCTCTTGACCTTTTTTTTAGCTCATAGTCTTTGCTAGGAGCTCTTGCGTTCATTGGGAAGAAGGTGGGATTTCCTGAGTAAGAAAGGTGTGAAAATTTTCTTTTTGTTGCCCTTATTCTTCCAAGAAGTCCTAGCTGTGTGCCAGAACAGCAATCAAGCAGGAGGGTTGTGATCTCGAGCTGCTCTCCTGCTGGCGCAGCCACATGAGCGTTAGGAACACATTCTCTTGGGCGTACTGTTGGGGCTACCCTATTACTTCTGTCTCTTCCCCCAGCCCGGGTTGGAAGGGACCTTGAAAGGTCATTGGATCCAACCTTTTGTGGGAAAGGGAGAATAGACGAGATGATCCCTGTCCAGTTGCACCTTGAAAACCTCCAGCGATGGGGACTCCACTGTCTCCCTGGGGAGGCTGTTCCAATGGATGCTTGTTCTCTTTGTAAAAAAACCTGTTTCTTATATCAATATGAAACCTCTCATGGTGCAACTTGTACCCATTGCCTCTTGTCTTCTCCATGTGGCTCCTTGTGAATAGAGAGCCTTTGTCCTCTTTGCAGCCACCCTTTCAGTGCTAAAACTATGATGAGCTCCTCCTGAGCCTTTTCTTCTCCAGGGAGAAGAGACCCACCTCCTTCAGCCAGCCCTTCAGCTAGTCCTTGTCCCCCACAGTGCAAAGATGATGGCACGTTGTCTAGGAGTACGATTTCAAACTGTCTGACACAGCCAGCTGCTGCCAGGGAGGCAATCCACCAGCACCGGCACTGGGCTGGCACCATTATGAGCTGGTTTGGCGATCTAAGTGTTGGAAAACTAGTTGCTGCTTGTGTGGTTGTCTTTCTGTAGCTGTAGTTCTCAGGCTAGCATAAGAGATGTTATTGCTGGTGTCTTTGTGTCGAGCTGTGGCTTGGGTGGGTTCTAATTCAAAATGTGTAACAATAGCCCAAAAGAAAATGAGCCAGTTTTAACCTTCATCCTGGCCTTTGGAGAGCTTTGAGTTCATCTTCAAAACTACTCAGGTACATGCAGATATAACCTCTTGCTCCCATAGTGCCCGGTCACTCCAGTTTTACTGTCCCCAGGTAGACTTATTTCGTTGACCCTGTGCCTCTTCGACTGTTGGGTAGGTCATGGGTTGTCCACTGCTTAAGAGTATTTGTTCCAGTTACGTGTCACAGGAGAGAACTTCTGAGATTAACGTAGAGTTTGGCCAGCGCTATGATGGAAAAACCAGCCGCTTCCTATGAAATGATCATCATTTTTATGGAAATAGCTTTATTTAGAAAACATTATGTAATTTAAATTAAAATAAATAGCGTGGTTTAATGGAATTACGCAATTAACAAGAATGAGAATACAAAGTTTAATGCACAGTTATGACCCGAGTCATATTGGCTTTCTCCTTCCTGCTAGATTATAAACAAATTTTGGATTAAAATAATGATAGTTTTGCTCTTTCTATAGCACTGTAATATAATTTTGTAGTTAGAGGAAGAATGCATTTAAGCCGGCGTAGTTGGGTTCTCTCCATAAATTGAAACAAGTCTGATCTAAAACTCATTTACTGTCTTGGAACAGAATTGATCTTGCTTTCACATTTGATTCCCCCACTGCACCTTTTGAGAGGAAGAAAAATGGCATTGTTAGGTCAGTTTAACTAGGCCAACGTTCGACTGGAAGGACTGGGAAACCCGCAATTATCAACATTTTCTTCTTTTTCCTTTGTCTCCGTTACTGATGAGTTATGCAAAAATCGTACGGAATTTTAAAACAACCCAGGGGCAGCGTTCATCTGCCCCCACTTAGGATGGTTCTTTGCTGTCTGTTCGCTTTGTGTAAGAAGCAGTATATATTATGCTGTTTAATAGAAATCCTGGGGATTTACTGCGTCTGGGATGGGCTGTCCTGACCCGTTAAACCTCTGTTAAATTTCCAGGATTTACTTGGATAATTAACATGGGGGGAATGTTCCCCTTAAGGTTAAATAACATTTCTGATGGTTTTAAGTCTTCAAAGTGAACAAGAATACTTCCTTTCTGATCAGATATGAGGAAAAAAAACCCTTTTTTTTTTTCTTGTACTGTTAGAAAATGAAATCTTAGCTGTCCAATAAAGCACCAAGCTATATATGTGCTGCAGGAACACGTTCAATTATGAAACATTTAATTTTCAAAACCCTGAGAGTTGGCTACAAATTTCAGGACAAATTTTGCATCCCCTTGCCGGCTGGTGGCACCGGGAGCTGCACATCACCTCTGTTGGGCTCCAGTTACCCAGCTTTAGCCTCTTATGCATTTATAAATGTTGACGTTTCCATTAGAAATCCGAAAAGGGACTTGGAGCAAGTCATAAATGTTGTTTAAAGTGTACATCTTTGCTAATTCCAACTTTTGCTCTTTTTTCAGCTAATGGGAGCCTCAAGTAACAACTTAGATTTACTGCCAAATAGGCAGGGAGTACCTTTCTCTAGATATTTTTCAATACTTGTTGAGTATTTGCTGTAGAAGACAGCAGGATTTCGGTGGTGTCGCTTGCTCCAACAGGTGGGAGTGGTACTTGCATGACCTGAAGAGATCAGCAGCAGAAAGGAAATCTCTCCTAGCATAAGTTCAGGTGGAAAAATTTGAGTCTCAGAATTACATTAAAGGCCAAAAAAAACAAATAGCTGAAAATTAGTTCTGTAAAAATTAGGAAATTTGACATTGAGGGTGATTGGAAAAAAAATAATTTTTCATCATTACATCTTTAGAAAAAATTATTCAAATAATATGAGGAGTTAATTTTTAATTTATGCCTTAAAATATCCTTTGATTTCATACCTGTCTGAAAGATGTGTACTAAAAATTTACTGCACTAGAATTAGGAAGGGAGTAGGAAATAGGTTTCTAACCCAGCTACCCAATTTATATTTCTTTTTGTGGACATTTTGCATGGGTATGCGTCAAATCAGGAAAAAAAAATCATCCCAAAAGGGTCAGAATTTGGTTTAATTTCTTGTGGAAAAACACTATGCCCATGGACATAGGGAGAGGGGGCAGAACGAAAAAAATTAGAGCTACGATTCTTCACTTCTTTACCCAATATCAGAAAAAGTTGCAAAGCAAGTTAAATCATATTTTTGGAGTCCATCATTTTTATTTAGTTGGAACTTGATCTCATGGCAAATTGTGAGGATGGTGATGAGAGTTATCAGTGTCTTGTTCATGCCTGTACTATTGATTTTTCCTGAGCAAATTATTTAATTTTTTAAAATCTGTCGGCGAGATGAGGGTAACAGCGCTGACTGATGTAATGTGGTCAAAGCTCTCAAGGTTCAGGACGGAGAGACGTGTTAGGGACTGTATGCCTTGCAAATATTGTTGGGAGATCTTCAGTACTTGTGTCCCGAATTTTGTCCGTCTCTCCTGTTTGAGAGCAACCCAGCCTGGTTGTGGTACTCATACCTGTTGGTCCCTCCTTGTACTGATGAGGAAGAAAATTACATTTTAGTAGAAATTTCTATAGCACTGTCATTTCCTGAGCTACATGTCTGCTGAGTTCCTGCTTGAAGTAATTCTGTCCAGTAAGTCACACCTGAATTTTTAATGAAAGGAGCTTTTCTTGCTTTGTTTCTTAATGACGTTTAATGGCAGAAGACACAGTAAATCATTAAAACGTTGTTTTTGCTGGGGCAGATTTTTAATTTTTTTTTTTTAAAGAGCATGATGTTATTTAGATTTCCAGCCAGAAAGACAGCACCCCCTGCTCCCAGTAATCCCAGTGCGCGTGGAAGAGCCCAGCCCTTCGCGCAGCAGGAGCACGCCGAGGCGCAGTCACCGACTGCACAATTCTGGCTTGCTGGGATCCTTCCATCACACCCAAGCTTCTGCTAAAACACCTTTAAACAGACGTTCTCTTGCCCGTTTGGTAATAGCACAAATGCGTGGTTCACTAAAAAACTCTGCGGGAGCCTGCCTGGGTCCTGGGGATGCCCATCAGCGGGGCTGCTCCGGTCCTGCTGCGTGTAACGGACCCAAAGGCTCAGAGCAAGGGGTCTGCGCAGCCCCCGTCGGCAGAGCTTTTCCAGGGCTAATTACCTCTTTACTGCGCTGACTCTAATGTGACATGTTTATTGCCTTAACTAACAACTCATTAGCTTAGTTGATGTTTTTGTCAATATTAATTCGTTCATTTAAGCCAAGTCAAAGCTTAAACAAAGATGTCCAGGCTGAGGAACGGGCGGCGCAATGGCTTTTGTTCAGTTCATCTTTTTCCTTGGCTCAATTTACACCAGGCAGGTGTCAGCAGGAGCAACGCTGGGAGGATTCCTAGGGAAACGGTGGGCGTATTTCACGGTAGTAATGTTTGAGTAGGCACGATTTTTAATAAGATTCTTACATTTGGGACATAAAATTTACCTAAATTAGAGCTTTATGGCCTAAAAGAAGAAAATTTCCATTCTTTTGTTACACGTATAAGGGGTTAGTGGGAATGGAGTAGAAAATGTGTCTCTTCTTGGCTTTTCTGAGTGATAATAATGACAGGTGGTTTATTTAATAAACAAAACAAGTAACTCATAAAGGACAGTGATGAAAAATGGAGAAAAACCTGTTAAAAGTGATAGGTTGTCTTTGTCACGATAGCAGGCGAAATGAATGTTGTTAAGGGGTAACATAATTATGTAGAGATAATGATGAATTATCTTCATCTGGGAGCATTACTTGTTTTGGTCCTCCTACACATTGAGATAGATATACGTAATTATTTTTAATAAAAATAGCCTATTAAATGAAATTATAAATCACATTTCCTCAGTATGCAGAACCTGGATGAGAAACGAGGTACGTTGGAGTTGTATGGGACATCATTGCTCGCTCTCTCCCCACTCTTTCACCCCCTGAAGCTCCATTTCTCGCTGAAAGAAGGAAAAGGCATTGCAGGGAGTGAGTTCATGAGGATGGGCACCAATGCTGGGAGGTAATCGTAATAAAACAAGCGAGTTAGGTGTGCTTCTAGCTGTAGCCAAGATGCGGATTAAAAATCGTGTCATCTCAACATGGTTTGTTTTAACTGCTGCACTTTCCTGGTGAGATAAAGACCAAACAGGTTTCCGTGCCGCATGTCTCCCAACAGCAGGTGTTGGAAAGAAGGAGGGATGCCAGTTCTGCAGTTCTTTTCACCGTCCCGCTCTCTGCCCGCAGGCAAGGCGCTGACGTTCCTGCTGCTGCAGCCGCCCAGCCCCAAGCTGCCCGCGCACAGCACGATCCGCAGGACCGCCATCGACCTCATCGGCCGCGGATTCACCGTCTGGGAGCCCTACATGGACGTCTCCGCCGTGCTGATGGGTCTCCTGGAGCTCTGCGCTGACGCCGAGAAGCAGCTGGCCAAGTAGGTGTCTCCTTTATTTCCTTACAAACCCCTGGCATCGCTTCTGACCTGTGGAAGGAGCT
The DNA here is from genome assembly GCA_011057875.1 of Pterocles orientalis. Taxonomy (NCBI): domain Eukaryota; kingdom Metazoa; phylum Chordata; class Aves; order Pterocliformes; family Pteroclidae; genus Pterocles; species Pterocles orientalis. The sequence goes on from WKFP01015389.1 coordinate 2,244,264, forward strand.
GGTTAAGCATTTTTATGTCTAAAATATGTCTGTCTGCCTTTAATGTAGTATTTTTTTTACCCTTTCTTAACTTCAGTCTTTTCAGAAGGTATTTTTTACCTGTGTGTCTGAATATGTGGGGTTTTGTTCCGTGGTTTTACAAGCCCTCCCATCAGGATGTAAATGAAAGTACATTGTGGAAAAGTTGATTATTTTATCAATAGCATCAAGGTAACTTGTAGATATAAGGATTGCTAAGAAATCATAAACTTGACAGACCCACAGCCTGTCTCTAGGGTCAGCGAACAGCTTATTAAAATGTCCTACATCGAGATTTATATGGGATGTTGTTTTGTACCTCTCTTCCAACCTCCTTGAAACAAAATCTTTTTTCAATTGGGTATTTGCAATTGGGGTGGGGGGCAAATTTCATAAGGAAGTCTGACACTTTGACATAAAATGCACAGAAAAAATGTAACACTGTTTATAGATAATTTTTTTGTGCATGGAGCAATAAATGCACACTTGTTCCACTCCTTAAAAATTACTGCAGTTGTACAACTTCTCATTATGTATGCACAGGTATGCAATGCTTGGTGGAGCCATCACGCCATCAAATAATTAACGGCTAAATGCCTAATGAAGTCATTAAAATGACATGTGTGATAAAGGTAGTGTCTTGCCTTTTTTTAATGCATTTTGTGTTAAGGTAATGGGATTCCTGAATATTAGCCGTTGGGGTTTATTTAAAGTGTGTGCAGCTTTGCAGGACATGAGCTGCATTTTTGTTGAGAATACACTGATTTTATCATCTGGTGTCTAAATATAAGTTTCAACTGGGGCCCCGATTCGCACATGGGCAGTCTCACACCATTCATCTGATTAACGACAAGAAATATTTGCCTAGGAAAGGGGTTTGCAATGTAGTCCTTATTTTTATTATTGTTTGTAAAACTGATCATCTCATCTGAAATTTTTCTAAATATCTATCTGAACAATTTTTTCTGTATTTAGTTTTTATTAAATAAAAGCAAACCACTTAAATGTTCAAAAGGAGAAGCTCTGATTTCTGTGTATAAATAAAGAAGGAATAAAAAGTCACTGTAAGAAGCAACCACAGTAGGCTGTTTCTGTGAAATAAAACAGTGATACTGTGCTTTACGTAATTGGCTTTGAAAGCTATTTCAAGCTTCCTGCTTTTAATGGAAAACCTTGAAAAATGTAAGTGAATATGCACTAGTGCCACTGAGACAAAATTTTGATTCGTAAGTACGCAGCTCTTGCATAGGAGCAAATCAGTCCCCATAAGACGTGTAGCTCCTGCTCTAGGTGGAGGATTGCCTTAAGCAAATACAAATTTCATATTTATTTCATTGTGGGTATGAATTAATACAGTAGTATTAAAGTTCTGCAGACATTCACCTGGAAAATGACTGTTACTAGAAATACTTAGTTTAGTAATGATTTTAGTCACATAAAATAGCGAAATCACTGATGTTTTTTCTAACAAAACCTCAGGATGTTTTTGTTGTCACGCAACTTTGTTTGTAAATGCACAGGCTGTTTCAAGTGCTTGCAGTTCTGCGTTTGCAATCCATGCTGACGGGCTGGCTGTGTGTCCAGGCAGGATATAAACCAAATCTTCAGCCGGCGTGGTTCGCCATGGTGCAGTCCATTTCCATAGCGCTTTCCTGATCCGCACCGATGGCCATTTTAGAGCTCTCGAAGTCTGGCATCCTAAGCACTGTGTGAATATTCTCTAGGGTTTTTTTTACATATTTTATGTAAAATTTTTTTTTAATTTATGTGGGCTTTCTACATCATATTGTAATTAGTGGTGCTCCTCAAGTGTTAGTTTATCAACCACCCAGTAGATTCATTAATGGGGAAACAATGTCATTCCTACAGGAAGACAGCTAACTGGTTTGTGAGATTTTCCTTGCAAGGTTTTTGCTTAGAGGGGGTGGAGGGGAATCTAGTGTTTGAAATTGCTGAGATAATCGTAATTGATTATTTAGGTATTAATTTGACTGCATTTCTTTTCACAAAATGCAGAGGTTCGTTTTTCATCAGGTAGTGTTTGGGCTGGCTGACTTTGCTCACGTCTGTCAGCCTTTCGGGGTGTATCCTGCAGCGCGTGGGAGAGTTTTCCTTACGAGAGAACATCCTTGTGGCTACAAAACTCTCAGTTGTGAGCATTGTTGTCAAATGTTTAAACTATGCATTTGTATTTTCAGTTACTTTTCTGTTTTAGTCAGGAATTTCTTTTGCTCATCGCAACAGCGTTTCACACCGTGAGCACTTTCACCTGCCCACAGCATTTAACCTTGGAACTCTGTTCCAGACCTTACAGTTCTGCAGACTGCTCTGTAACAAATGGATTCTACTTTACAAATGTTTGTTTGCAAACACACACATTTTGGATGGTAGATGCAGTAAGGAGCTGACCAGGGCTGTCTCAATACCATGTATGCATTCTGTCCTCCACCTGGGGAGGTGTGAAGGTTCCTGACTTTCTTTTCCATTCGTCTGAGGCGGATACAACCAATTTTTATAGCAGTTTTAATTTCCTCCAGATTTGAAGAATGAATAATTGCAATGTGTAGGGGGCGTGTTTCTGGAGAAATACATACAAACTGGATGAACAGTACTATTTATCTGAACATCAGTGATTTCTTGTAGTGTGAGCAAAGAAGCCAAAGCATTTTGCCTTCCCAGAGGTGCTCTGAAGCCCAGCTGTACATAAATGCATCCTTGCAGAAGCCGGGCAAATGCCGCTCTTCAGAAAGTCATTTTCATCTTGCGATCCCATCCTTGGCTGTCACAAAGATGAGTATGGCGCTCTGTCCATGGAGCACCAAATAAATGAACGTATCAGCATGTAGCCTTGAGGAGCCCGGTGCAATTTCCATCATGATAAATTGCATAATAAGCGGGAAAGTGTTTGCTTATTAATCCATAACGAGATTTAGATTGAAAATGGCCTGTGACATTCGTGGCAGGTACAGTGCGGACTGCGAGCGGATGAGGATGGAACGGAACAGAGCAGCAGCGTGCGCAGGGGGTTAAGTGTGCATCTCACCCTGCTGCGCCGCCCCGCTTTGTGCCTGATTTACCCTCTGCACAATAACCGCGCGCAGCTGCCCGCCTTCTCGCCCTCATGCTAGGAATGTTTTGTGAAACAGCTTTTATGTCAAGCTTTAAGGAAAAAAAAAAAAAACCCACACACTTCACATTTATTGACAAAAAAAAAAAAGGCAGCGTTTTTCTTTTTTCCCTTCTGAATTAAATATCTGCCCTGTTACCCAAATATTGGGTGTTTATAACTCTTCCACTCGCCCAGTTCGTCCTGGTCCCTGGAGGTTGTGCCACGTGGAATGGAACTGCTCGGTTGTGAGGCTTAAGAGTATTTTTCTAGCATTTATTAGGCTTTGATTTCTTGGTGCGGATGTCAGTAGGGATCATTGCTGTCCGTTATTTTTGCTCATTGAATTACAAGCTACAGTTTGGTATAGATTATGGTATAATGTACCGAAATTAGCAAATTGCATTCTAGTCAATCTGTGTGTTTTTATATATATATGTATGTGGACTAAAATAATCAGGCTTTAGTTTTGATTGTGTTTAGCGGAAAACTTTTATATTCCTCTGGATTCTTTCTACAGAACATACAGCAGGGACGTCCCTGGTTTTCAAGTCCAGTGGAACATTTTTGAACATAACCTAAGCAATTGCTGAAGTTGAGTATTTTGAAGGAGAAATGTGAGCTGGCTACTTGGTCCTAAGGGTGATGTGGCAAGTTACCACTTGCTGCTGCTGCAGAAATGATGTAAAACTGGAAACCGCAGGGATTTGCATCCCTGTTGGTCCTGGTTTAGACCTTTGGTGCCAGGAGGGTGGAGCTCAGCATGGATGCTGAGTCCCGTGAAGGGCAGCAGTCCAACGGCACCTGCAGCTGCTCCTGGAGTCGAGGAAGAGGAGGAGGAAGAGGGTACCACGTTCGCTGGCTTTACATCATCTCATCTTTAGTGTTGCTCTGGAAAAGTAGTTAATTTGGCAGAGAGTGTGTTAATCACCCTGAAGTTCTTAGTAGCAAAGTATTTAATTTGTTAGCTTCCACTACTAACTATTTAATTTTTTAGCTTCCACAACATGAGATCAGATATTGCGTAGAAAACTAGATCTAAAGGGGGGAGAAAGAAGAAAAAAAGAAAAAAAAAGAAAAAAAAATCGTGCTTTATAGACCCCTCTCTCTCTAAAATAAAGAACTAAATAAAGTAAATGTTCAGTTACCACATGCTACCCAAATCATCTACAAGGGCATAAACAGACTTTGCAATAAGGTACCTGGGTTTGTAAACTCCTCCTACTCTTTACAAAAAAAATTTCAGCCAAAGAGCACCAGGGAGGAGGAACCCAAGAGGGGATTTTCAGTGCACTGGGTGCCTCTGGGTGCTGCAGAATCCTGCACTTGTGTATTTAGCCACGGATCAGGTCCAGCTTTACGTACGAGGTTGATTTGCTAAAGGCGCAGAGATTTGTAGAATTACTGGATAACGTATAGCTAGCCTGAGGAAAATGGCCTCTGCTGGGACATGGACAACAGTAACGGTTAAAATAGTGCAGCTTTAAGAAAGGAAGCTGTCAGACAAAAATTAGCCTATGTGTTGTCTTTGCAGGTATGTATTCTTGCAATTACCAAATCCCAGATTTTAGTTTTGCTTGATGTACTGATTGGGTAGTTAATATTACCTGATTGTTTGTCGTTTATCTTGTCACAGCAAATAAAAGCATTGTGTATGGAAGATTTAGGTGCCCGTGAATCCCTTACTGTTATTCAGTTAAAACCTCCGTGTTGGAAATTCCAAAGAGCTTTTGAATAATTTCACTAATTAAAAAAACATAGTGCATGGGGCTGTCTGTCATCTCATCGTGCTGCTGCGACTGAGTCATGCAGTAAAGAAAATTAAACCGAATACATTTGGTGGGTTTAGTTCTTCCAGAAGATTCTTGTTGTACTCTCCTCTAACCAGCGCTTAGCTGAATTAAGGAGAATTACTCTGGACAGGGTGTTTTTCAGCCTGTGCTTGAAATGTTGTGAAAGAATAAATTCTTGGAAGGACCTTCTCCATTTGCCTTGTGCTCGGTTGGGTGATATGTATTCAGAACAATTTGTTAACAAGGCCTTTTTAACACTTTGGACAGATGCACATACTGTTTTCAATCTTCATGGTTAATTATTCGATTTTGTATTTGATGCTGGAACACCCTGACTCCTAATCACTGCTCATTGTTGGAAGTCCATTATATTCTAACTGTGTGAGTGCTCCCGTTGACCTTGAACTGACATTATAAGCTGTCTCTAATCTTTCCACTCTATATTTCTAATGCTCCTTTTCTCTCTCCCCTCTTTGTCTGGTGCCCGTTTAGCATCACAATGGGGCTGCCCCTGAGCCCAGCCGCCGACTCTGCCCGCTCTGCACGGCACGCGCTCTCCCTCATCGCCACCGCCAGACCCCCTGCCTTCATCACCACCATCGCCAAGGAGGTGAGCGGCTTTTCCTCCAGACTTATGGAGCACAAATAGAGCATCCAATGTCTCCCAAAAAAAGAGGGAAATGGCAAGTGTAATATTCATATTCCTGCAAAACAGTCTGTCCAGATCACCCAGAATTTAAGACAGGAGTGATGCTTAATTGAGTCCAATGAGTTGTGTCTTCTGGTTCTATATGTTTCCAAGAGCAATGTGTAAAATCCTGCTTTCTCTAGGCAGTGCAGACACAAGTTAAAACATTGCTGGAGCAATGGGAGATGTTCAAAGCTGCCAAATAATGCCCAGAGAAAGATGTATGAGTAGGTGGAAACTATCATCAAAGTCCACAGGCATTTACTTCTCTTGACCTTTAGTTTTATGAGATTAAAAATTACTTAAAGCACATACGCCCTTGTTAAAAACCTCCATCAAGGATAACCATTACTGGCTCTGCTGATGGGGAGAAACAGGCGAGGGAGAAATAATCCACAGGGCTCAGAGTAAAGTGAAGCGTTCCACAGCCTTTTTAACACAAGGCTTGTGTCTGACAGTAAGTGCTGATGAAGAACGTTGAGAGTCCAAGTGTCCGGCTGTAACCCCACTCTTTGGTAGGTGCACAGACACACGGCCCTCGCAGCCAACACGCAGTCGCAGCAGAACATCCACACCACCGCTCTGGCGCGGGCTAAGGGAGAGATCCTGAGAGTCATCGAGATACTCATCGAGAAGATGCCCACTGACGTTGTGGACCTGCTGGTGGAGGTAAGGCTCTTCTGCTGTGACTGCTTCTGGGTGTGACGCAACACTGAATGACATGTTGACCTGGAGTAGAGTCGCACAACTTCTTTCTTCACGGATTTGTTTTATACCACCCAGCTCCTTTTTTGAACTTTAAAAGCTTAAATTGCATTTAAATTGCATTAAATGGCATAGTTGGGGGAGAAAACCCGAGGAAGAGAACCTGCTGGAAGTGCGGTGTGCTTGTAGCACTGACAGTTGGATGCGCTGAGGGATCACAGGGATGTTTTTGTCTGTCGCATTCGTTGGTGCTGATGAACATTGTTGAAGACTGGTACAGATGATGCAACAGGTTTGTGACTTTGATACTGATGCCCAGAGGCCTTTTTCAAGCCAGAGCTACTTGCAGAGCTCCAACAGCTGTCTACCACTAGTTTGTTGTTTTATAACTGTTTACGGGTACTCTGAACAGTTCCAGTTGCCAGTACCATTGCTGTTGTGAACTCTTACCACATGCAAGACAGTCCTTGTTTGGTTTATCCCAACTGTATTTTAAAGTTAGATACCAAAGGTGTAGTCAGGCACAGCAATTCTCTGGGTTTGCTTGTTAGATCTTTCATTATGAAACATAAAATACCGTATGTCAAATGATTTTAATTTTTGTTTCTGAGGTTATGGACATCATCATGTATTGCCTGGAAGGATCTTTAGTTAAGAAGAAGGGTCTTCAGGAATGCTTCCCAGCCATCTGCAGGTGAGCTCTTCCTCCAAGAATACTGGAGTTTGGGTATTTTAAAAGTCAAAAAAGAGGAAAATATCATGTCATCTCATGAAAAACTCTGTCCTGGTGGCCCTCCATATATCCCGACTGCTCCCTTGGAATAGCCACCGTTGCTGAGCAGCTTCCTCCACAGAATTTATCAACACCTGTGTTGTTTCAAAATTGAGAATAGTGTACTTGAGTAACAAGTTAGGTTCCAGTATGTACAACCTACCTGAGTGAATTAGTTGCCACCATAAAAGCAATTGGGAGAAAATAAAATACGGTGACAGCAGAAAATAAGGGTGTGGTTTGGGGGGATGTTCCCAGACACCCCACGCAGCAGGCTTGCATGAACACCTCATACCTGTCATACCAGGGGTTTAGCTACATAGCAAATACACTTTTCTTTCGTAGGAAGCTTAAGTTATCATCAGCATCATCAGTCAACTTCGTCTTGGGCTAGTTCTACTTCGCTCTTAAAATGGGGCTTTCAAATAGTAAATATGATTTGTAAAACAGGAACATTTACAGTATCTTTAGACTATGATAGATATCCCGGTTATCCTATTAAACTAGTACAACCAATAATTTATAATAATCATCTGTCGACCGTTACGTTTTAATTTAATAAGCTATTAAAAAACTGAATAGTTTCAAGAAAAGAACAATGATCCTGTTGACAGGTAGGATACTGATAGAAGTAATCTTCCTTCCTCCTGGTACTTTAAAAGGCTTATCTTAAAATATAAATGCAAGAGTAAGTGGAATTAGTGCAAAAATCTCCCTATTCCTGTTGTATTTTTATAGTGATAGGTTATCTTAAAATGTTGTTAAATTGCTAGTAATATTTCCTATTCTACATAGTTATAGCCATTGTAAAAATGATACAGCACCCCACCGATGTGGTCATTCATCCCCATGGAAATTCCCATCGGATTGTAGCAAATGGTTGAGGCTCTGGAGGGGTTCCAAGTGGAAGCACTTTGACAGAATCCTGTTGTTAATTCTCTTAATATCCTGGTGTCTCAGTGCTTGGGGTGCAAGCTCCTCTTCCTCAGAGGATGCTGTAGAAATACCTTCATCCTGGCTATCACGGTGCCTCTGCGGTCTGGTTCCTGCCTCAGCAGAACGTTAAACCCGGGCTGGGAGCAGCGGTGTGCGGGGTTAAAGCACCCAACTGTCATTCCTCTCGGGTTTGCAACTTTTTTACTGTTGTACAAGTATAGCAGTCGTGCTGCTGATTGCTGTGAGCGTGACGGTCCCCATGGGTGGCGATGAGGTAAATCCATCACTGCGGGTATTTTGGGATATATCTTACAGCATACAATCACGGTGGCTGTCTGGTTTTCCCACGAGTGTGATTCTGCATAGAGGGCTGTGCTACCTTTTGGCTCTGTGCAACCCCATTCCTTATCAAAATAAGAATTGAAGTACGATGCAATGAATATGAAATATTTCTGATTTTTTTTTAAATTGTGAAGGATAATATTGAAGGCTGCAAAGTTCTGTTTGTCATGAGCATTTTCCAGATTCAGCAGTTGTGTTGCAGCCGAGCAGTCCCTGATGGGCTCTGCTGGGGCAGGTCACGTATGTAGTGCAGGCTGGGTAATGGTACAGTCTCACACGGGAAGACAGATTGTATTTAAAATAACAAGTGTTTTCTATGGCTGTATTCAGGTTTTAAAACAATTGTTGGTTGGGTCTTCACTGAACCACGGTGTTGCTGTAGCTGACTTTTCCGGGAGCAGCCCCGTTTCCAGCTGGCACGTGTGCTTGGCTAATATTTGGTGTAAGAGGAGAAAAATCAGTTTTCTGATCAGTCTGTAACTCAGCCTGCTCACACCACCGTGCAGCGTGGCGTCGCAGGGGTTAGCTCTTTGCACGGTGCCATCTTTCACTCGGCTTTTTTTAGAAAATTAAACTCAAAACCATCCATTTCCTTGAAGCTTTTTTCCCCAGACCCTCTGTTGTGATGTAGCCTGATGGATTCTTCTTTTCAGAGAGAAATACCGACTCAGCGCTCTGCCTGAAAATGCGGTTAGGAGGGTGGTGCTGTTCGTTTACATGTAGTAGCATGGGATATTCTCCTTCTAAATCTGCTGGCTCCTGCCTCTCCCGCTCCCCTGCTGTTTACCAACAGCTTTTGATTTTTTTTTTCCAGAGCACTCCTTGTTGTCCTCTTAATAAATGGGAAACTATAATTATTTTAATTCACTGATAAATAAGTTGTGTGGCCGCCACTGACCAAAGGAATATGAGAAGCAGATTAATGAGGCAGGTGCTGGCTGCAGAAGAAAGTGATAGAGGTGGTGCGTGTCCTGGAGATATTTCTGTACCCCAAGAAAAGGCAGCAGTAGAAAGCTGCCCCTTGTCCTGCTTTACACCTTTGGATAGGGATGCAGAAGTGCATCTGAGCTGCTGAGTCTTGCCCTTTCTCCTGCACAACTAGCGATTCTTTCATTGTTTTTTGTTTTTTTTTTCCCCCTTTTTTTCTGTAACCCCATGTTTCATGCTGTTTTTCTTCCTGACTTCCATCCTGCGCTGCAGAAGCACGTGTATCATACTGGTGTGAGCAGTTGCTATGGCACTCTGGGAATCCCGGAGAACACAGGGATGGAGCCTTGTGAAATCTGTTGTTTGGAGCCACAAATGTGGGCAGCAACATATTTTTGTAGACTGATTCTAGAAATCTCTGGCAGACGTTACAGTAAAACTAACTGTAAAATTAAGATGTAATTGGAATGCAGTTGCCAGTTTTCATAGGTATGCTCTTCCTTTAGAAGAAAGGCACAATGATATTCCCGAAGATTTGAATTTGAAATCAGGATTTTGGCTTGCTTGTGTTTCAAGGTGTAGAAATTCCTTGAATTTTGCAGTTGTTTGAACCAAATTGATGCCTGAAGGTTAATGACTATTGCATGTGTCTCAGCTCCCGATTTAGGAGTGTGCATATTTTCCCCGATGCTTTCTCTCTTTCTTTCTCATTTGATTTTCAAGAAGTGCTTCGAAATCACGCAAGGTGTTACGGTTGCCTTGTATAACCGTTGGCCATCCCGCATCATTGCAGTGTTCCCATGCAAACAGGATACACACATGGGTGTTCGAGGAGCCAGTGATTATCGCATAGATGATTCCCAAACTCCATGGAAGTGCTCAGTATTGTGCAGCAGAAATAAATAAATCTAATGAGATTCTGCGGTGATAACATCAAACATCAGTTGGCTTTGTTTGTGGAATGGCAAGTGTGGAAACTGGCAGCTGATGGATTTTTAAATCAAATCTCTGTTCTAACGCTAATGTTAATTACCCGATGGCATCGCAAATTAATTTCAACATCCTACAGGCAGGTCAGACCTCACCTGTTGCTTGTTCTGACGTTCCGTGCAGGTTCTACATGGTCAGCTATTATGAGCGCAGTCACAGAATAGCAGTGGGAGCTCGCCATGGTTCAGTGGCCCTCTACGACATCCGGACGGGCAAATGTCAGGTAAATAAATCACTGCGACTTCCTCCCCATAAAGTGTGGAAGTTATTGAAAGGCAAGAGCGGCCAGCTCTGCATCGGTTGACGTGCTGAGCTGCTAGAACGTTATGGATAATGCTGGGGGGATCAATAGTTTAATGAAGGACTCAGAGTATATAGAGCCCTACTGTCTTCATCCGCTGGGACTGAACGGCAGCCACAGATTGGGTAATAATGAAACCTAAACTTAGGGGATAGCCCTGCTCTGAAAGAAATGAAAAATCTGATTTTGAAAAGTCAGGGTTTATAGCAGTGGACTTTTCTACTATAGAAGCCACAGAGAAAATCCACTGAGGGTTTTTTTTTCCCTGAAACTGCTCTCTACAAAGTGCCGTGAAAATTATGTTTGAGGTATTTACACTTGTCTGATGGTAAATAAAATGCATATTTTGTTACCAGTGACCTGAAAGAGGATATACTTAAGGATAACGTTGAAGTGAGTGCTTGGAATTAAAATGTTTAAATGAAAATGTATTTGCCTTTTCTGGGAAGTTCATTGATAATGTTCTTTGTTATTGCTTGTGCTATGTGATCAGTTACTATTTCTCATTGAATTTCAGTAGTCTTTATGTAAAGCTTGGATAAAATATCTGTGTTTTGCATGTGCCTTATTCTTTGTGTGTTTGTGTGTAGATATAATTTTTTCTTGTTTCTAAAAGCTGTCGTCTTCAGTCCTTACAAAATGTGTGTTATAGAGAAGGCAGCATAGATTTCTTCCTACTAGATCTGCAGCATCACTGGGCAAGGTCCTTTGCAGATTTTATTATTATTCATGAGACAGAAAAATTTGGTGAGTGCCATATATATGATTATTAGGGGGCAACGCCATCTGTTGGCTACAATTTTCTTCTTCCAAATCTGATCTTTTAAGTTATTTCTCGCAGTTGCAGATTTCAGGCTGCTCAGAAGATGTGAAATAACTTCAGGATTGTGGAGAGGGAAAAAGTTTTTACAAAAGTTAAAACCTATAAAATATTTTAATTGCCTTGTATGTTTAAATGGAGCATGACTTAGGACACTTACCTGGGGCGTACCCCTGAGGATTGAGCCCTGCTGTAATGCTGAGCGAGGGCTGGGCGAGCAGCCGCCAGCGCAGGGATGGTACGCGGGAGCCCTCGGCCAGCCTCCCTCCCTCCCTCTTCCCCTTCTGCACTTTGTGTATTAATTGCTGCTTCATTTCCACCAAGAAAATTATTTGTCTGACACAAGCCATCGTCTAGCTTAAGCTCATTTGGTTTCTTTCTGTTTATAACGGTTCTTGAGCAACATCATCAGAAACACACCATCAAAAGCTTGCTTCATGGTTCACTGTTTAAAAAAAAGATGGTTCTTTGAACCTTCTCCTGAAGCTGTAATTTTGCATTTAGTAAATATGTCGGTGGTTTGAAAGTAAAAGTTTTGAATGCATATGGAAATCTTATTAGCTGCCCCATCACAACTCACACAAAAGCAGTTTTTCTTCAGGCGCCAGAATTACTTACTGGATAAGAAGAGGAGGAGCAGCTTTCCCCTTCCTCCCCCCATTTATCCTCATCATTAAGGATACACGTTAATTGCGATTAACGCGGAGATGAACAGAAGGGGAGAACGGTGCCACGTGGGTGTTGCCGGTGGGAGCACCGCGGGACAGAAGGCTCATTCCCCCCGCAGCGGGCACCACCGTGTCTCTTGTAGCAGAGAAAAAAAAAAAAAATGCAGAAAAGAGCTGGGCTTCCCGACACCCAGTGGAAGGTTGTTCTGGAATATTGATGGGTTAAAATATCATGGGTTAGAAATCTTTCTCTTATTCCCATGACAATATAGTTCTGGCTAGCGCAGTCTTTGTACCGCCACTGACCTTTCACTGGAATAACCGGCTCCTCTCCCTGGTTTTACCCTTCTGCCTTGTCTACAGGCAGCCTCGACGCTCGCTTCCAGCCTTTGTTTTGAAAGGGGAAAAGAACAGAGGACTCTCAAAACGCCTTCTCTGTAACGTACTCTCTGTTTTTCTCAATCCTCCTTAGGCAAAATACTCGTTCACATTCTTGGCTGCACACAGACTGGCTGCAGCATTTATTCCAGTCTCACTGCTGAGCCTCCCTGAAATCTTCTTTCCCTTCTCCTTTCTATGAAACCCCACAAAATCAGACCTTCAAAAGGCTTTTTCCAGAATGTTGTGGTGCCAGAAGAAGCTCCACGTCAAGGCTCAGGTTTTTGCTGTGTGCCTGTTGTGCCCGTGTGTGTTCCTGTAGTACAGAACTTCCTCTTCTCCCTTGGGTTTGTCATCCACCCCCCCCCGGGCGTTTTTTAAGGTTTGTTACCCCCTTACTGCCATCCCTTAGCCTGGGGTGTGGGTCTTGGGCGCCGAACCCCCTTGGCTCAAATTCCCATAGGGAAGGGCATCTTTGAGTTTTTCTCTTCTTCCACACCAAAGCCTGGCTAAACCACCATCGCCTTCGCTGGTCCCAGGGAGCACGGGGGGAGCAGCGGCTGTGCCGAGCATCAGGCTCTCCATGGGTGACAGCATCCCGGCTTGCGCCCAGACCTTGGCTGTCTGGAGAAGGGTGGGTTTGTCTGGCTCCCTGCATTTACCTGGAGCTGCATCGCTCTGGAGAAAATGGCAGAAATTCTTCTAAAAGGAAGAGATCTCTTTGTTTGTGGTTGCTTTTGATTTGGAGATGTTTGCTTTGAGTAATTCATGGAAATATAATCTGGTACCTTACCATCGTGCATGCTAACGTGGTTATGGTGATGGAAATAATGCTGGAAATGTTGGGGCTTCGTGTGCTAAGAAAATAACCTCTTTTAAATGCAGTTATGGGAAGGTCTGAGCGGTCTGGGGTTTTGTGTTACTGACGCTGTGGCACAGATTTAACACATCATCGCTTGCAGAAAATTTTGTGGTAATTATCATTGGTAGAGCTCTAGGTGTGGTCACTTTATTTTTACACTACAGGTGACATCTGGTGCTAATGACAGGAATGGTATTATCTGCTCGAAGGAAAAAAGGAGGCGTTTAAACTGTAATTATAGGAAACGAAAAACATTTTGAGTGTTTTTTTTTTTCCTTCCAGCACGTTTTTGTTTTGTTTCCAAGAAAGGTGGTTGTACATACTGCCTGAGCAATTACAGCTGATGGTGAATAGAGTGATGGATGTCAAGGATCACCTTTTTTAACAAATAATAAATCAACAGTTATATATGATAGGGTTTTCTTCCAGAAAAATTTACAATACTAGTATCACTTTTTTAACAACGTGTCGGTTATTAATGCTACCAGTAGAATGTTGCCTCAAAGCCACAGTTATCAGCATTCCAGTATTTTTGCTTTTGGTTTGCCTTATTGCTGTTGTACGGACGTGCCTATTAACACAGGAATTCTTCCCAATATTTGTAAAAGAGAGTTTATTAATTATAATATTTTAACATTTTTAACTGTTCTGCTTTTGAGGAAATACCTCAAGGTTTTGGGATTTTAGTTTATTTTTAAAACCTCACATCAAAATAAAAGCTGCAGCCCTTTTGCATTACAGAATGAGAATTCCAAATGCAGATTTTTTTTCCCCTAATTTTTACCATAATCTAACCCAGAGATGAGGTTCTTTCTCTTTTTTATATTTTCTATCAAATAATTTATTACATATTTTCCCAGGGTTACTTGCTATTCCCAGTGCCCAGCATTAGGCAGAGGTGAAGCTGGAATTCACGCAGATTTTCGGGTGCTTCCCTGCAGCAGCAGCCGCGGCAGCGTGCTGGGGGAGCGGCGCCGGGCAGTGTCCTTCCCATGGCGGTATTGATTTGCCCTTCAGCTGTTTGCAGCGCGGAGAGAACCCGGGGCCGTGTTGTTGATTATCTGCACAATGTCTCGGTGAACAGTATTGACCCATCGCCGCTCGCTGCCCACGGCTCTTGATTTTTCACACCGTCTCCATGATACTCGTAATAAACCCTGCCATCTCTGCGCGGCTCAGGAAGCCAACCCATCCACCTGGAGAGCAACCACCGCCTTCCTGGAGAACGTTTTATTCTGGGGGAGCAAGCTTTGGAGCCATGGTGGGGTTCTCTTTGCACCCCAGTGCAGTGAGGACATGTCCCCTGCACGGTGGCGGTGGGCTTGCGGGCAAGGGGCTCATTTGCTTGGGCTTCGTTAGTGCAGATCTCAGAGGCTCTATCAGCAGGGCTTTGGAAATGTTTGAATAATTAAAAGAATTTGTGAGGGTTTCAAGAAAAAAATATTTAAAAAAAAACAAACCAAAAAAATCTACTATGAAAAGTCAGGTGATGTAATGTCAAGACGACTCTTAAAACTTTAAATGCTTTGATAATAAATTCCAAAATCATTAGGAAAAATAGAAATATCAAACGGTTTATCTGCTTTGTTTTAGTTAATAAGTTGCCAGCTTTTTTCGAATTTTTTAGATTATAATTTACTATTAAATAGCCATATCTTGGAGGAGGTTATGGGGAGAACTCCTTTGCAATGGTTGGTTGGTTTTTTTTACGCTGATATTGTGTTACACTGTACTTTAGATTATTGCTATGAACTGCCACTATGGGGGTATTTCTTTGTTTTTTCATAACTAGGACTTTTCCACAATAAGCAATTTTCTAGTATTAATGTGCACTGGGAACACTGTTCTGAACCTTAAATTAGAATTATTTTAAAAACCAGCTAATCTTTGGCATATTTTTAGCAATACATTCATAACAATATTTGCTGTTGAATTCATCTAGCGTTTTCTGTTGCTGGAGAAGTAGTGGGTTTGTGATCAGAGTATTTTTAAATCCTTCAAAAACACAGTATGCTGAGACAGTCGATGAGAGGTAGAGACTCTGGGGGAGGATTTTCCAACCCAGCGGTGTCGGAGCAGCATCTGGGAGATGCTGAACCCCCTCCGCACCTGGGGAGGACCCAGGTTCCCTTAAGAGCAGATTTTTAATTTTTTTAATAGTGCCCGGTGCCACATCTATCAGAGTGACATCAGCAGTCTCCAGGGCAGCGTTAGCATGTATTCATCATGGGTGATGTCTCTCTCAGGAAAGCAAAATCCTAAACAGAAGCTGGCGGCTCCGGGCGGGGGCAGGAGAGGAGCAAGGGGGCCTCTGCACCTTCAGCTATTGACTCCTGCGTGGGGCAGGGCACTTCGGTCCAGCATCACCAGGCAAGGTGTGTCCTCAGATCATCTTCTCATCTTGATCTTAAATTTCCCAGTAACAGCAGATCTGCCAGAGTCGTCATCATTTCAGTAGTTAATTATTATCATTGTTAAAGTGATATTTTGTTTCTTGTTTGACTTTGCTTTGGGGGGTTTGCATCAAGCAGGTAAGATTTTAATTATTCGGGTTTTCCTCTTTGCTCTTTATGGTCCAGCTTTGGTGTACCTAATGCCATGGGCTCTCTTCCTGCCCTGGAACGCCCTCGTTATTCTCGTGTTTGGTGGAAGCCCCTGTTAACAAGCCAGGAGTGCTTTGGCTGCTTCGTTCGAAGCTCCTATGTTTGGTGACAATTATCAGTGCACTCTTGTGAAGATTTTCATTTGGAAAACCAGATGATTCTTTTATGATTTTACTGGCACTGACTCATGAGTGCAGCAGCGTGAGGGCTGGCTTGTCCCATCAGGCGTGGCATGGTGGCCTGGGGGTTCAAGACCAATTTTCTAGTGATCATACTCAAAGATACTGCCACATCCCATGGAATTCCTTGATGTTTTCTGAAGGCTTTCCAGCTGTGTAATCAAAATCTTGGTTTTGTGTTGCTTGCTCGTTCTGACCAGCAGTGAACTTGTAGGGTTGTCTAGAGTGCTGGGAAAGCTGCTCGGGGCGGTGGGGTTGGGTTGGGTGGTTGTGTGTGTTTTTGGGGCAGTGAATACAAACACTGCCGTAACTTTGGGAGAGTTTCTGTTTCAATGCTCAACACCATTCCAGCCCAGAAAATTAGAAATGAACATTCTGCTTGAAATTCCCATTCTGCTTGTTCATGTGGCTTTTGACAAACTTGCTCAAATTTCTATTTCTAGAGAAACTGATGGATAGGTAAACAGGAAAATGTATGGCTGCATCAGCTCTCCCTTGTTCACATTGAGGTTCACATTCAGGTTGCAGATTACTCATGCGATGCTCAAAACCGAGAACCTGGTATAAAGTGTTTACAGCCTCATTCTGTGCCTTAGTTCTATTTTGGGAAGAAATTATCATAAGAAAAAGGCTGAATAAGAATAACAGCTTCAACAGAAAGGCTGCTGTGCAATCAGCCTAATGCATGGATGTTTTTTATTATTTTATTTTTTTCCTTTATCTGTGTGATCTCATCCCACTTTTACTCTGGATAACATTGCAGTAGGCAAATCCTTACTGTCAATTTTCCTCTTGTTCCTGTCTGTTGTTGTACACAGGTTGTCCTTTTTAGGCTGAGCTTTCCTGGCATGGCTTTAGGACTTAGCGTGGTTCTCCCTTCTCAGAAGACAAGGGAAAAGTAAAACTCCTCAACTATGTATAAAACTCCACAAAATGGGTTTGCGGTGGTTCTGCATCCACTGCCTTGCTCTGTGCCAGAGGGATGTTTGCTGGACGGAGGTGCAACTGAGCGATTCCAGCGGGGTTTGAGCAGTCAGAGCTCACACCTTGAACCAAGCCGTAGCGATCAGGTATTGCAAAGGTTAACCTTTATCAGTCGCACACAAAAAAAAGAAAAAGGTTGAGGTTTCATCAAAAACTTCCATCCTCGCAACCTGTCGACCACAATTTGATGATGATTATTGATTATTTCCCAGCCTTTCGCTTGCTCTGGCACGGCGGCCGGCCGTGATATACAGATAGGGCGGCAGCCCGGTAAAAATAAGAGTCCATCTTGATAATGGGCCGAGATGAGATACTGTTATTTGATAAAGATAATTGATGTTTCACGGTGAATTGGAAAACAGTTCTGAGCGCCGCAGGTCCGTGGCTGCTGGGGCTGCAGATGTGCCCTTTGTTTACAAACCGTGGCAAGAGATGTGCCCATAAACCACCCCACCACGGCACTCCGCACCAAGCACACCGCTTCAGCATGGCTGGCAGTTTTTAGCCAGAAATAAAACACCTACACGGAGGAGCATGATCTGTCATTTTGCAGTCATGATGGAGCTTCTCAAGTGTATAAATTAGCTTAGCGTGCTTCTGCTGAGACACCCTTGAGATCTTGTTTCCTCTGCTTGGGATGGAGTTGATAATTTATTCCAGGTGAGCTGGGATCCCAAATTCTTTTTTTTTTTTCTCTCTCTCTCTCCCCTCTCTCTCCTCTCTCTCTCTCTCCTCTCTCTCTCTTCGCTTTTCTATTTCCTATTTCCTTTTTTTTTCTTTTATTTTTTTTCTTTTTTCATATTATTTATACATGGTGTTTGAGTGGCAAAATGCTGCTTGAAAATGTATAAATTTGTCAAGGGAAAACAAGGCATGGTGTGGGTCTAGCTTTCTTCATTCCCATTAATTTAACACACAACGCAAGCTTACAGTCTCCCATCTCTACCTTTATTGACTCCACACGTGCAGCCCCCTGTTTTGAATGGATTAAGGTATCGCTCACTACAAGTTCTATTCACCAAAGTTCTCTCAGTCCTGTTGTCACCTTTGTGACCTCTAATTAAGCAATGGGAGGTGGCAGGGAGCAGGGTTATCACGAGCTAATGACATCCCAAGCACACAGTGTGGCACGAGGTTCATCTGCGTGCTGCTAATCCCCGGGGGGAGCAATTATCTAACAACGAACGTGCCACAGCGCAGCTCGGTGATGCTGCTGCCACCATGCCTGAATTACACTGCCCCTTCCAAAAATCTTTTTTTTTTCATTGATTTTGCAAACTGACGGTTTTGAGGTTCTCTGAAGTGACTTACGTATTCTGCAAAGTCATGACCCAGGAGATGTGCTGCTTTGGTTTATTTTTATTTTTAGATAAATATATTTATTAAGAATATGCAAACAAAAAAAATGTGTAGTCATTTTTGCTGGGCTAGAAGCAGCATCGGCAGGTGGGATGCAACTAAAGGCTCATGTTAAATTCAAACCAAACAATTAATATGTTGCACAAGATTGTAAATTATCATCGACATGCAATTGAAATTCCTTTCTTTAGAGGTGCGTTACTACAGAAAAAGAATGGTACTCTGCTACTTTTTTTTCCCAGTTGAACACTAGTTTAGTGTTATTGGACTGTAGGGGTACATTTCAGGTAACTGGATTTTAGGATGTGTGATTGTCGTTGACTTTGGGATGATGGGAAGACACTAATGTCTGAAATTGCTTTGTAATATTGTGCTCATCAGAGTCTCTAGCATTATTTTATGGCCAAAACAGATTGAGTGTCATTATTCATTAACGACTATAATGATAATCCACAGGTATTAACTCGCCCACATCCTTCTGGGGGTCTGGTCCATGTGCTCCTTTTGGCTGGTGGCTCAGCCTTGGAAGCGTGGATGGTTCCCTCTGGAAGCAGAAACTCTTCACCATCCTTGAGCTAGAGGTGATGTAGGGTTGTATATGTGGCGGGATATTTTGTCATGTAATTTATCTTAACTTTGTGTCCTGTAAAGGCTGAGGGAGGGTGCAAAGCAGGGGGATCCCTGTCCCCTCGGCGGGATTGCTGCGGGGAGCATCGGAGTGCTGCCAGGAGGAACCTGCAGGGGATGCGGGTACCAGCTTTTGTGGGTCCTTTCCACTGGAAGATGAAAGAGAAGGCTGAGTTGTGGTTGGGTTTATTTCAAAGCAAAAGATGCTTTTAAACACTGTCTGGAATCAATACTCTCTGGTCCTGAGTACTTCCTTTGGCTCCCTGCGGAACTCCAGCCCGAGCATCAGCAGTTGTCGGGCTGTGCGTTGCGTTATTTTATTTCAGGACCTATGTGCCTTTGCAGATTTCTGTTCTTGCATAAGGCAAACGTGATTTCATGTTATATTTGGAATGGATAGTTGCTGGTGTCAGGTGGCTTGTTTTAGTTAAGTCTCATTGCTGAAGACCAGACCCTGTTCTCAAATGAGTATTTTAAAGGTAGGAAAAGGCAGCCAGCTATCCTGCGATTGGAACCTGAGCCTGCCTTCGCTGACACTGCTGCTCGGATGAGGCAGGACAGCTTGTTAGCAGAACCATGCATCCTCACATTGCAGATAAGAGATAATTACCGAGTATAACCTTTTAATTTCATAGGCCAGAATCCCCTTCTCACTGGAGGTTGGAAAGGAAGGGGAGGGAAGCCATTGGGCTGCAGAGCAAATGCTGCCGTGCGGTTCTCCAGGCATGCAGCACATGTGCGGGCATGTTCAGTGCAGCATTCTTCTGCTCCAGAATCATCGGTGGTGGTGTGCCGGGGGGCTGGGAATGCTTTCCTTTGGTTTTGTTTAGAACCTGACTCACATAAGCAACAGCAAATCTCCCAAGGGAGAATACAGGTAGCAATCAGTGCATCGCCATCAAGCAGGGCAGGGGTTTAAGGGGACTGGCTTTGGCTGCGTCAGGACTTACATTTTCATGTCCTTGTTGGTACAGATGCAACCTCATTCTTAGTTCTCTTTCCATGGTATCTCCAGTGCCTTGCAGCAGCAGGGGAGCATAATGCTAGCCGGCTTGCTGCAGACCCCTTTTCTCTATAGGCTGCCATAGCTCAGCCCCCATTTTCTATGCATGCCCGATAATGCAGTTGAGGGATTTTATTCATCATCATTGTAACAAGAAATGGCCTTATCCTATCAACAGCAAATCCCAGCCACGTTAGGGATTCAATAACAAAATAGCCACTCTTTGTCAAGTTTCTCCAATGTCCTTTAAAGCAGTGTTTAATCGTGCCCGGTTGGTTAGTGGGGGGAATTTAGCAGCATATTTTATGGGGGTAAACTCTGCTGATACACTGCTCGGTGGGAGGCTGGTGGGGGTTGAATTTACAGCACGCTAACGGCTCTGCATTAACTCTACGGCCGGAGATTGTTGATCTGCACCAAACCTGCCCCTGTGCGTCACAGATAAATCTGCTTCGCACATATAAACACGTGCCTTAAGCTGCGAGTAACGAATGCAAACCGCAAGTCCTCACGTACATCGTGGCGAGCGCTATAAATTCACACCGTAACTCCGCTCCAACGTTACAGCCCCAGAGGCAAAGGAATGAGGCCTCGGGAATCACCTTTTTAGGTCATGTTGGAATTAGATGATCTTTGAAGTCCCTCCCAACCCAAACCATGCTGGGATTCTATATGTAGGCAGGTGAAAAGCAGGTTTTTGCATGGTTTAGCTTGTATTATCAAGCAGTATTTCTCTAAGAGTAACTAACGACACAGGGAGAGGAGATGCTGCATGTGTTCCCGTCTCCTGTTAACTCCCTGTAGGGCAGCGTTTCTTTTTTTAGTCTAGGTAGAATTTTTAGTAGCTTTTCCTTTCAAGAGTGAATTATTATTATGCCCCTTTTGAATAGCGTTTTAAATGAATTATTTCACATCTCACAAAATAATATTTAAAATAGGGAGGAGACATTAAGCACTTTTCTTTTTCCATTCTCCTTGGTAAGAATATCCTGATTATACTCAGAATTTGTATGTTAAGTTATTTTCCTAAAAGTTAAAGCATAAATCTTAACCCACGAGCTGTTTAAAACTTCTTTTAAAATGCTAATTGTCAAGGAGATACTAATTTAAATAACAATACCAAGTTGTCTAACACGTATTCATGCAGATATTCTGAGGTTTTAGTTGAAGTATTCTATAACTTTGAATGAAGAACAGCAGCATTAGTTTCACAGAGGAAGAAATCACTGCTGGTATTACAGACTGATGGTTTGAAGTTTTGGGGCAATTAATTGCCGTGTGGATTCTGGTGGTCTACGTGAAAATCTTGAACGGACAGGGACGTTCCTGAAGTGAGAGCATCCATCAAGAGTTTGGGAACACAGGGGTCTGGAAGGCGGGCAGGATGGTGAGGACAGCGATGGTTTTGGGGGAGAACCGGCCAGTTCTGGGCTCTCCTGTGCCGTGGTTTGGGGCTGGAGCCGTGCAATCTGGGGGCAATTTAAGCCATCCCGTAACACTTGGGTGGCTGCAGCTGCCGTCTAATTTTTTTTCTGGATTAAGTTCAGTCAAGAAGGAAGCTGCCTCATTTTCTGATTGTCATTTGCCCGGGAAGTGAAAGCAGATTGCAATGAGGGGCTCGCAGCAGGACACCCTCCTAACAAACGAGGGGCGCGGATGGACAGACGGATGGCTGCGCACAGTGATAAATGTATTTATTTGTGTGTGTGGCCGGCCAAGGGCACCCTCTGCTCCCATGGATGCTGCCCGTCCGATCACGCACGGCACATTTGAATACTGAGTAATTGTGACGGCTGAGGCGAAATTGTATTACTGTAAGGTTAAAAATCAAGTTACCTATTTTATTAAGTTTATATGGATTTAAAGCTACTTGAAGGACAGGAAGAAAATTAATTTAAAAATGCAAATATAGTCTTTTTTTTTTTTCAATACCGTCCTGAAATTTTTACAGCAATTGTTAGTATTACTGGAACTACCATAGAAATTAAATTATTAAAGATACCGAAACTGTTTTAAGTTAATAGCATTTCAGATATTTCCACTAAATTGCTCAGAAAGTGGGGATTTATTTTTTAAAGTGTCCATAAAAACCTTTGAAGGGCTGTCTTTCTGGTATGAAAAAATGAGGCAATATTTGGAATATATTTTCAGGTGAAACCATTTAGTTTTTGTATAACTTTGTTTTTGTAAAAACCGAGCGGTGAGGATGCCCTGCCCATGCCTTCCCCCCACAGCTGGCTGTGACCGTGGCTGATGGACCGCGACAGTAGGCACCGATTTTAGGTGCATATATTCTGAAATAAGCAAATCTGCCACATGCAAGTATGATGGGAAGAACCATAGAGCAAAAAAAAGAGAGATGTGCAGGAGCCCAGGGAGGAGCGCTGGTGCAAACAAAGATTCTCTGAAGGAAAAAGAAAAATTATCCGGGGCACGGCACATGGCAGCCTGGCGAAGGAGCTGGGAATCTCCTGGTGCCCGGCGTCGAGCCGCCGAGCAGGTTCACCCGGGCAGCCCTCCTCAGAAGTTGTTATTTTTATATATTCACATCATTGTCTGCCATTTTTATCTAAAAGGCCGATATTTATCCTTCTGCATGGTCTGGGCTATGCAGGTGTTCTGCAGGGTTAGCATTAAAATCCAACTTCTAATTTTTAATTTAAAGAAAACAAAAAGCACACTTCTGTTTGCATGATGTGGAATTACTCGGTGCATGCCACTGCCGGGGGACCCCCGGGAGGTCTGTGCGTGGCGGTGAAGCGCTGCTCACCTGGCTTTTAACTTGTGGCTCATTTCTAATGCCTGACCTGTCAGCCCTAGTGCTGTTTATGAAGATCTATTCTAAAAGTGCGTTATTTTTTATTTGCTTGGGGGGGTAGTAAAGGTAAAGCTACATTTTTTCCATAGCGCTATCAACACCTATGATTTTCAACTTATTTCCGTTGTTTTCTCTTTTATTAAGCTTTGCCTTTAGCATACCGAGCTTTAGATTTGTGATTTGTGTGTGTTCTCGTATAAAGCCGCGTTGACGCCTGCTTTCCGGGGGTTTGCTGTGGCAGATTGCCCCGGCTCGGCTGCTGAAATTGCCCATGAAATCATCGCCGCTGACTCCTCACTGATCCATGAAGGAGTTACAGAATCGCCTCCTCCTTAATTTTCACATAACGATTCCTTGCCCGAAGATGATTTGTATCCCGTGCAAAAGTCGGGAGCTGAGATTTTTGCCCTGCTCCGAGCAGGCATGTCGTGCTGAGGCTGGTGCTGGGCTGTGGCAACCCTCTGCTTGTGGGTTCTGGAAGGGCAACGCTGCTGGGCATGCACCAGGCGCGCTGCTTTCGTAAGTGAATTTTTTGTTTTGCTTTAGTTAAGGTACCCCTAGAGACTGGGGATATAAATACCTAATAATAAAGGCGGTAAAATATTAGTATGTCTCTCTAGCAGTGCAGAAGTTACTTTATCAATTTAAAGTATGCATTTCGGTGTATTTATTAAAATAAAATTGCTGCGGTGATGCAGCGTTTTATTTTTTATGTCGCCTTTAACAGGATATTGCTGTTCGATGTAGAGTTTACTGAATATTGGACTTGGAAGGAGGTTGTCATCGCCTCAGTATATCATGTGTTGCAGGACAGCGGCGGTGGCAGGTGCAGAAGTCAAATAGTCTCCCAGGAGCATCCTCCCATTAAAAAACAATTGCTTGGGCAGAGGGAAGCTGCAAACAGCTGCACTCCGTCCCACCGCCTCTGCCGCGCAGAATTAAGGCTATTTCCAAACCAGCGCCGCACAGATTTTTGCCCGTTTTTTTTTCTCTATGCTGCTATAACTACTTCGGAGCCGAAAATCTGCGAACAGTGCCTTGAAAGCGATCCCAAAGAGTGAGCGTTTGGCGTGGGCGCTCTGCCAAGGCATTAGGGCTGAGATCTGTGAGTGCAGCGCTCAGCACCGCGGCAGAACGGGGCCAGCCGCGGAGCACCAAATGTAGGGGTGCAAGCAGAATATTCTGAGCGAGCAGCAATAATTTGGTTTTGTTACTTATTCCTTGGCCTGGGAAGTGCAAGGTGAGCATTGCGAAGTGGCGTTTAGCTTAGCGGGCTGAAAAATAAATCTTGGCTTGAAAGGATTAGCATCAATTAGAGAGGCACTTCCTTTAAATAACAAAGCAGATGAATTCCCTTAAGGATTGTACTTATTGGAACACATTTTCAGTAGTAAAAAGAGCAACAAGTGTGCTGGTGCTATTGATTTTCTACCTTTGTATTACCAAAACATATTTTATTGACAAGTATTACTTGCTTGTTAAGTGCTAAGGAGTTTGATGGGGCTGAACATCAGATCACTAATTAATTGCCCTTTCAGACTCTCCTCCCCAGCTGCAGTGATTATGTTGCAGTGAGAGGTTTGGGGTTCTGCCGGCATTCACTCACCTCTTACCTGATAAACGAGAAATTAATATATTAGTGGGGTCTTAACATAGAGTTGCAGTGAACCGTTCCGAGTGGGTCTTCAGCTTTCCATGTCCCAGGGATGGGCACAGGAGCACTGCTTTTATTTTCCCAGCCTGATTTTATTCCCTGGCTGTTACACAGTCTTTTTTTTTTCCGCACGGTGAAGCCCTGCCAGCCTGGAGCTGGCGCAGAGCCTCCGAATGCAGGGAGAGCCGCTGTGCCTTGTCAAGAAATACTTTGTGCACCTCCCAGTTGAGTGTTTTCATCCTGCTGGTGCAATGGTGTTTTCCAAATACCAAAATAGTATTTTTTGAAAAAAATAGTCACGCATCATCTTGAATTTAAATACAGATTCTGGCTTTTTGCCCTGTTGCTGGTTAGCCCTGTTCTCAGCATTGCCGTTTCCTCGGCTGTGTTTCTTTTCCTCCTTCTCAGGCTTGAGTAAAGCATCCATGTGTTCTGTGGTCATTACACACGGTCGTTAAAATCTTTATGGTGGCTCTGACCGTAGACTCAGCAAAGGAATTTTCACAGAGTTTCTGATGTGCTGTTTATACTGTTGGATATTTAAGAAAACAAGGATTTCAGCTGAGCCCACAGCTTGGGTGTGTTCGTTGCATCCCCAGATCTGTTTGCATTTCCATTCCAATGGCAGTATCTCTTTCGAGCAGAGAGGGCTGTTCTGGGGACCTGTGCTCTGTGCCGGCTGAGGTGCTGCTGTAAAGGCTGCTAAGGACGCATCGGTGTTCACGTGCCAGACAAACAGCTTTGGTTTAAAACCTGGATTTGGCAGCAAATGTGTTCGTGTGGTGATTGAATTCCGTTTTATTAGCTAAGCAGCTATGAGGACGCTTTAAAAAAATGCTCCTGGTATTTGATGCCAAGCGGCATGTGCTGAAGTCCCACCTGGTAAGAGGCTTCAGTGGTGTGCTTTCATGTGCCCGGAGGAAGGGGGGGTCTCTGCGGTGCCAAGTGATGACCACCCCACCTCCCGCTTCTCTCCCCAGACCATCCACGGCCACAAAGGACCCATAACAGCGGTGGCCTTCGCCCCTGACGGCCGGTACCTCGCCACCTATTCCAACTCCGACAGCCACCTCTCCTTCTGGCAGGTAAGGATGTGGGACCATCCGTTAATGAACTCATGTTTGGACTTTCTTTAATTGTTCATTAACAATGTAACACACAGGGAAGCAATGACAGCAGGGAGGTCCCAGATGTCAAGGCAGAAGCTGAAACCTCAGCACTGAGTTCTGTCGTTCACCCATCAGTTCCAACAGAGAATGAGTTTTGTGAACATTTACGTGGGGTCCTTGTTTTTTTGTTTTGTTTTGTTTTTTTACCCCCCTGCATCCTGGTGCAAACCTCTCAGGACAAGAAGTGGTGCCCAGCACTCGGGGACACTCAGGGACATCAGGGACCTCAGTGCTGGGCTGTGCCACCTGCCCCTTTCCTGTAGCCCCCTCAGCAGGAAAGCTGAGGTGGAAAAATGCATAAACAGAGCAAACAGGAGAAGCTGAGAGCCAGGCCACTATTTTGTGAAGTATCTCGAGGTTTATTTTCTGTAAAATCCGAGATATCTTTTTCTTTGTAGTCTCACATCAGTGGGAGTAATTTTTGTCAGTCATAGGCTGCTGTCAACACCCCCCAAGCAGGATTCTTTTCTTCTTCACAATGGCTTTATACCTAAAAATCTGTTATTTGAGAGCAAGCGATCTGATGGAGCGACGTGTGCTATCAAAATCAGAGTGTCACAGTCACCGGGCTGTAAAACAGAACTCGGGGTGCCCGTCAGGACCAGTCCTGCTCTTCAGCAGCCTTCCCCAGCTCTCCATGTCGTTCGGAGGTTCTGCATGTGCCACAATTATCACCCATTGCTGTACTGTGTGCTTTCTGAAACAGTGAATGCGAACAGCCAGAATCCTCATCCATCGGTTACATTTATTCCGTTTAAGTGCTCAGGGAAAATCTGGAAAGCAGTCAGCCCAGATTTTTCAGAATTGTCAGGGGGAAAAAAAAAGTCAGTCAGGAGTTGTAAATGGTGATGTGCCACGCCACGTGGGTGTATAAATGTTAAAGTGGCTCTTACAGAAAGAGTTAAATGTACCCACACGTTCCGTTTAAAAATGTGACCTCGTGCGCTAGTGATTTTTCCCTTCTGTGTTCTGTTTGGCACTATTATTAATGCAGGAAAATCAGCAGCATTAGTCATCTTAAAAGGGTTATTACTCAAGATGATTTAAATTGTGAAAATGTCAGTGGCGCTTGCACGCTCCCTGCTAGAGATGCCGTGATTTACACCCTCTGACACCGCGCTGCTGCCGAGAAGAGCCGGGAAAAAGTAATGGCTTGTGCTTCCTCCTGATCAGGATTCAGGATGTGGCATCAGCAATAACATCCCCGGGCTTGCCAAGGTTTCCCAGGCGCATCTCGGGGATGCAGCCGATGGCAATCCTGGGGTTGCAAAGATGGGTCTGGAAAGGTTTTTGAGAGCAAGGCAGCGTTGCAGAAGGTGCAGGGTTTGTGTATCTCAGTGGGTTGGATCAGGGAATCTTGTATTTTAAACCACGGAGCTGGGCAAGATGCATCAGCAATAACTGGCCAGCTTTCCAAAGAGGGAAACTCAGCAGATCTCTTCCCAGTGGCCTCTTGACCCACTAGACACGAAATTTTGGCTTTTTTTTCTGTCTGCACCTATTGTGACAACCACTCTTTATTCTGCATATCTTCAGCACTAGGGTTTTTATTACTTTTATAGTATTCCAGCATAAATATAATCTTACTAATGTTTCACATTTTTCCTTAAATTCTGAATGTGCACACTTCTGCTTGTAAATGGGGGATGCTGGGCATGTTGCGTGGGTGGTGACCATCCCGTGGGCAGGGTGTGTGACCCATGGCTGTCCCCTCAGATGAACACCTCTCTCCTGGGGAGCATCGGCATGCTGAACTCTGCGCCCCAGCTCCGCTGCATCAAAACCTACCAGGTGCCCCCCGTCCAGCCCGCCTCACCGGGCTCCCACAACGCCCTCCGGCTGGCACGGCTCATCTGGACCTCCAACCGCAACGTCATCCTCATGGCCCACGACGGCAAGGAGCACCGCTTCATGGTCTAGGGTAAGTCCCCCATGTCCTGCTTCTTGGAATTCTCCCTGTCCCTGCTCGTCCCATGGGATGGTGCCTGCAGACCGCAGTGGCTCTGCCCAGCTCGGCAATGGGCTGCGCTGACACCGGCTGTGTTTTCCTTGCAGCCCAGAGGAGAACGGTGACGGTGCTGAGGAAGATGCTCCTTGCATGGCACAGCAGAGAGGGGGATCGGTGGCACTGTGACAGTGCTCCTCTGTTGCATCCACAGTGGCAGGAACCCTGTGTGGATGTCCAGTCCACCCAGCAGCCCCCATTAAACACGTTTTTTTCCTTTGGAGACTCTGGCAGGATCTGGGTGTTTACCAAAAGGCTCATGTTTACATGGACTTTCTCCTCCTGACCACTGAATGCTGGCAAGCGGCACATCTTGGGCTCCTCACCGAGGGGCTCACAGCCTGGGGATAGGGAGGGATGGAGTTTTGGGGTTCCGATCCCAAGGGGATATTCGCTCACACAAAGTCTCAGTTTTCAGGTGAATGGGAAGCGCTGCTGTGCCCATCACTGTTTTCTGTAGTCTGGAAGAAAGAATAATAATAGTCCACGTGTAAATAATTTAAGAAATCTCTTGAAGATGGAATAGCAAACTTGAAAAAAAAAAAGGAGTATTTATATATAAAGGTGTTTTTTTTGCTACCAATGCAGGTATTTATTAAAAAAAAAATAAAATAGAAAGCTTTCTCTTGCAAAAGCCGCTCCCGTTTGTGCCAGGGCATCGAGCAGTGACACCGTGCCCCCCCCGCCCCATGTCACCCCACGCTGGGCACCGGGGACCGGAGGGGAGGGACATGGACCCCAAGGGAGGCGGCACAAATGGCACCGGTGGGGAGCAATTCTGGGTGGAAAAATGATGGAAAAGGGTGTAGGAGGTAAGTTATTTGAATGAAACACTTTGTTCAGTGGGAGTATCCTGTGTAACGTTAGCTGTGACTGTGTTTCCTCTTCTTACATATCTAATTCTGTGAAATATTGAATAGTGTGGAAGTATGCTGCTTTATGCTCACAGTAAAGAAAATGAATCTATAAAATACTGTTTTATTTAAACATATTGATGTAGATGTTTGTATAGCTTTTCCTTTGCCATTTTTGTCTGGGAAGCTCACAGAAGTAAGAAGGCTGTCTTTACACAATAAAGTAAAAACAATAGAATATAGAATCTTCCCTTGCCCAAAAAGGAATAAAATGATTTTTTTTTAAAATGGCTTCTAATATAAAAAGGCATTGATTGCTTTTTTTTTTTTTAGGTGGTATGTGTAGTACACAATGTGATTTACAGTCCAGAAGCTACATATCTGTTCGCTGTTTAAAAATAATTAAAATAAAAATCAAGCAATTAAGACCGTTAGGAATGTTTAACACAGACTGCCGTAAAGTTTAATCTTTTCTCTGGCGGGAATGTAGTGTAAGTGGAGATCTCTGTCGTAGAACATCAGGGTCTTTTCTAAGTGAACTGACGCAACATGCATGTACATGGTGTTTGTACAGATATATATGTAACCTTGGAGATGTAAAAAATAAAAAATAAAAAAAGGAGAGCTAACAGAGACTTTCCATCCATGGAGTGAGATGCTGTGATGTTTGGTGTAGGCTTGTGAGGAGAGCGCTGTGGTACTCCATCAGTGTTCTCCCACCGGGATCCTGTCCCCTAGGTTACGGTAGATATCACACATATATATATATATTTTTATGTGTGTGTTTACTTTCAGAACAAAACGCAGCCCCAGGGGACGTGTGGACCATGCCCCTGCAGTGAACAAACATCTGGAGTTACGTATGCATTGAAATGTTTGTTTTAATCCAGCGGTGTAATGGATTTTCTCCAATGCAGAAGAGAGCTGGTAACGCTCCTCCCAGTCCTGAAAATCAGCTCATGCAGTCAGAGCCCCAGTGTTAATAGTGAGAGACCCGTTCGCGGGGGAGTCGCTGACCCCGGCCATGTCTCTGACTGTTAAAAGCCGGCGGGAGCTGGGGTCAGGCTGCTCCGAGCTCCTGGCCGTGGGGCTGGCGAGGGGCCAGTGTGGTCCCTGATGGAGGCACCTCCCCATCCCACTGGTCCCAGGCTGGAGGCACCTCCCCATCATAGAATCACAGAATGGTTTGGGTTGGAAAGGACCTTAAAGATCATCAAGTTCCAACCCCCCTGCCATGGGCAGGGACACCTCCCACTAGCCCAGGTTGCTCAAAGCCTCATCCAGCCTGGCCTTGAACCCCTCCAGGGATGGGGCATTCACAACCTCCCTGGGCAATCCCGCTGGTCTGGCAGCCTGAAGGAGAGCAGAATGTCACTGTTGGAGCGGACACGGGGGTGCTGAAGGGACCCCAGCCGATGAAGGTAGGAGGGTGGTGAGGATGAATTTCCTGGACTCCCGGAACAGTGTATCTGAGTGAACAAGGGACTATTCCACCGGCGTGCGCCAAACAATGCTCTTTCGTGGGCCACATTCCCCCCCCCAAAAAAAATAATGGAAGTAAATGAAACACAGATTTTTCTGAGGCGCAGTGCAGGGTCACCGAGGATGTTTAGCGTGGGGTTGTGTTTGGGTCGGAATTGGCGATACACGTTATTTTTAACAATGACCGTTGTTTTCACGGGGAGAGCCAGAGATGGCCGGAGCCGGGTCCAGCATCAGCCTCTGGGACAAAAAAAACATGAGCAAAGGGTGTGAATCCGCAGCTTTCAAGGTGTGTGAATATGGGATAACACCATGTCTCTGGTGGTTCCGTGTAGGCAAAGCCGCTGGCAGCAGTGTGGCGGCGATCCGGCTGGGCACGGTGGGGCAGGGGCACAGCCAGCGCCGCCCAAACACCCCCCCCCCCAGCCCCTCTTCAGCTGACAGCCGGAGCTGAGCCTTGAAAAATCAATACTCGGGAGCCAGGAGGGAAATATTTCCAACCTCTAACTAGAGAATGTATTTTGACAAGGCCAAGATAATCCGAGCTGCACAGGAGAAAGAGAAAAGAAGACTCATTTTTAAAGCTTGACACTTCAAGGTGTTTTTGTGCGGTGGTTTCGAGAGAGCATCAATACGCACAAATACCAAAGGTCACAAAGAAAAGCCAGAAGAATTTCAAAAATCAGACGCGCCGGTTTTGCTGTTTACTGCACAAAATATAAACTGTTTGATCTGCGTGGAGATAACGGCCAAGTGCAGGGAGCTCGGCGCTCACTGCCGGCTCCTCATCTAATAGAAATGAAAATATCCTAAAGCCCAGATTATACCTTCAGCAATTCACCCGCACAAACCCCGCGCCTGTTTCCTGCTATCTATCTGCATCCAGGGACATTAATTGTTTTTGATTTGGCCTGATTGCATTTTGATGCAAAAAGATCAATATTTTTTCCATTTATGCAGCATCATTTTTTGATAATTGAATCTCTGGCGGTGTGCTGGGTCAGACGCGTGCAGCCCTTCTCCCTCTCCCTGACCGAGAGTCCGTTGGCACCCAGCGTTGGTGGTACCCACGGTGCTGGCAGATTGGCCCCGTCATACGCTGGAGCCGCAGGAGGTGTCCCACCGGGGATGTGGGCAGGGATGGAGTGGCTGCACCAGCGTTTGGGAGGTGCTGGGGACGGACGGATGGATGGGTCCGGGAGATGGAGATTTCCTACGCTGGAGATTTACAGAGGAAAAAACTCCAGGAAAATTGTCCCCGTGTGAGGGGATGGGTCCGGCCGCTCCTGCTGCCCGGCACATCCCGGCCGTGCCATGCCCACGGGCACAGCCAGGACTCATGTCTTGCCGGGGTTGGAGCTTTGCGGATTTTGGGACAGGGTCACCTGGAGGTGTGGGCTGAGGTCCCCATCTCCTGATCACCAGGCTTGAAGCAGGCTGGTCCCTCTGCTCCGAGAACAAGGCTCCCCATCCAACAGGGAAGGACACAGCCATGACATTCCCCAGATGTGCTCCAGATGCTCCTGCCACATGCTCAGTACATGGTGGATGTGCCCCTTGGGTGCAGGCAGGGTGATGCCCCCACCCAGAATGCAAAATGTTTGCCATTGGGATGAATTTGGTTTCAAATAGCGATTTTTTTTTTTTTTTGCAGCCAAAATACTTGCTCAAATTGATGAGTTGTATGGCAGCAAAGCAGTACAAATGGAAGACCTTCAATGTGCTTAGCAGCAGACGAGGTATTTAAAAGCCAAGGTTTCAATAGCAGAAATTGGAGAGGACCCAAAGATGTTTTGTCCTCTCACTGCAGGAATTTCCATGAGCAGACAGTGTACAGAAGAACCTGAAGCTGAATATAATAAATCTCCTGAGCATCACCCGGCCAGCTCCAGGAGCTCTGCGAGTCACCTCTGCCTTTCCAGGAGCGCTCCTGGCCAGATGCATCCTTCACATCTCCCTCTGTGACTATTGCCAGGAAAGCATGGGCAGGGAAAAGCTCCTCTTCCTCCTCGCTCCCTCCCGTGTTTGCAGAATTGCCAGGACCTGGGACACGGACTCTGTAGTGTCTGGGTTTGTAAATTAAACTTCTCAGATGGTTCCTCCTGCATCCAGGGTCTCAGAGTGCATGGGGAAGGGAGCTGAGGATAAGGGAAAACGGGTTTCTTCTGTTCCCCTAAGAAGCTGTCCCGGCTGTGCCTGGCTCTCAGCACACACCGAAAACTTTACCAGTGATAATGCTTTGGTCTGAGCAAAAAAAAAATCCGTAAAAATCTGCATCAGAGCCTTCGGTGTGATGAATTGACACTTGATGGCAACAGTTGCCTGGAGTGCTCTTTGAACAGGAGGGCTCCTGGGGAACTTCCCTCACTCTCTGATGTCTGAAAATTAAAAATTAATCCCATATGAAAAATTAAAAGGTGAAACTTTCTGCTGCAGCAGCAGCATAGCTTTTTGAATGTTGATTTTTTTTTTTTGTTTTGTTTTCAAAATGAAGGCGGAATGACATCTCCGGGAAGATCGTTGTTGGTTGTTACATTTGGAATATGTGATTTAATTGGTTTCTGTAAATTGGAAACCTATTTGCAAAAGGACTGGAGGAGCTTAAAATTGGGCTGGGGAGGCATGTTAGATATTTATTTACTGGAGTCGCTGACTTTAACCAGACATTTGTTCACTCCTGTAGAGCTACTCCCAATTTACAGGAGAAGACTGCTGGGTGCATCACGAACATGGCGGTGGGCTGGGGTGCACCTCCCTGGGGTGGGGTGCACCTCCCTGCACGTTGCAGAGCTGTGGCCGTTGGTGTCTCTGCTTCCTCTTCCACCCAAACATCTTTCCTTTCCCCCTGGCTGTTCTCTCCCCATCCATCCGTCCCCAGGAGGAGCAGAGCCAGCAGGGGTGCCGTGGTCCTGGTTGCAGCGGGCAGGGGGGTCAGCAGGCAGGAGCCACCTGCCCGTGAGCATGTGTGACACTGGACCAGCATCCTTCAATCAGTTATTTTAAACAATGAAGCGGACCAGAGCAGAGATTAAAACCCAACCTGACACAAAACCAATCAAAGTTATCAGCAAACCATTAAATTGCTTCCAGAAATAAAACTCCACTTGTCTCGACAGGGAGAGAGGTGAGATGGAGGTGCCCCCCGCTCCCACCCTTCCCATCCCCATCCCTACTGCTGTGGCTGGGGATGTCTCCCGCCTCCCACCAGAGCATCCCTACCTGTGTGCCCCTTCCCACTGGAGCCAAACCCAAAAAAGCCACACAAGTGTGATGGATTCACCCAACTCCACATCAGCGTGGTCCCGCCCTGGTGATGCACAGGGGAGAGCAGCGAGATGAGCTCCCATCGGGTGCATTGGCTTGGAAAAGGGGGAAAGTGGAGGGTCGGGCACACACATACCTAGGGGAGCATTTGCCATGGGAAAAGGGAAGCGGAGCGAGTTTCAGCTGTGATTATTTGTTTCGGTGTCAATTTTCTGCACTTTCCAGTTTGCTGAGGACACCCACCTACCTGCTCGTGGTGCTGCAGAGGGATCCTGCCCTTCCATCAGCCAAACATTAATTCACAAATCCCGCCCGACCCTCGCCGTGGTTAACGTACGCATCCCACCCTGCGGTTAACGGGAGCACCCCTCACCATCCGTGGATAAATGAAAGGAAAGCCTTGCTCTGTGTTCCCATTTTCATCCCTTGCATCCCAGCGCTGTTTTTCCTGCAGAAGAGATGCTCTGGCTGTGTTCAGCAATTCCTCCCCGCGGCAGAGCCTGCAGGTGAGGCTGAGACCAGCTCCCTGATGGGCTGGCTTACGAATGGTGCCAGGGGGTTGCCAGGAGCATGAATAGCACTTGGGAACTTAGAAGCACAAGCCGCCTGCCAGGACAGCTTATTTATTCTGTAATTCTTCTGTTGGGGAGGGGTGATGGCTCCAGGTGATGACCTGCCTGCCCCCCTCGTGCAGACCTTCAGGACCCCAACCCTCGCCATCCCCAGGCAAGGCTCTGCCCCTGGCTTTGGAAGAAATCTTCTTTCCCACAACTTCGGATGGGTGACAAGAGGATACAGGGAAAAAATGTATGGGAGAAAAAACAGATCACACCATCTTTTGTTATTTCAAAAGAGATGAGCCTGAAACCAGAGTGATTTCTCCAGCTTTATGGTGTGGGAGGGGAGCAGACCAGAGTTTTTACCATCATTCTTCAAGGTCTGGTTTTGCACAACAGCAAATCCTACCCTGGCTCGTTAGCTAAACAAGCAGGAGGCGAGCAAGGGGCCATGCTGGGAACACACAGGAGCCCCTGCCCGCATGCATCCGGGGTTATTTTGCAGGAGGCAATGTCAGCTCTGAATTATGTAAGCGAGGGATAACACACGTCATTAGACTCGCCGTCAATAACACAGCTGATAATGCCATGAGCATGGTGTGCGCAGCACCAAACCCTCGGCTCTCACATCCTGCCGTGCTCCATCAGGGCTTAGTGGCCGGTACCCAAAGCAGTGAGCCCCCAGCCCAGGGCACAAGGATCCGGGATGCGCAGGATGCACGATGCTGCACATCCCCAGCTTCCATCCTCTGTTTGTACAAGCCCATCACGTGAGGCAGCAGCAGCAAAGCTTTCCCAGGCGGGAATCCCGGGATTGATGGAGGATTGCTTCCCAACCAGCGGTGCTTTGCGTGGCTCTGTCCCGCGGGATGCCGAAGGTCACTGTTGTCAGGGCAGAGGTCTGGGTCACCAGGGATTAAAAGAGATTAAATATCTTCTTCTCCAAAACTGGAGGTTTGGATAATTAATTGCTCCCTAAACATGGAAGCTTTAACAGATTGCCCTCCATACATGCCTGATCCATTCTCCTGCCCTCGATATTTGTCTCTGCAGGGGGAAACACATGCAGCTGTTAAAAAAGTGCTCCTCTTTTTGTAAAACACGGTCAACATCATTCAGAACAGGGGCCAAATCTAAAAAAAATTAAGTTTTGCTAGTTATGCTTATCTGATTTTCCACATAAATCCATACCGTGCTTAAAATTAAGAATTCCTCCCAATTCTGTCTGAATGGCTCAGAACCATCACTGCAAGGGATGAGGGCCAGCAGCCCCTGCCCGGGAGGGGATGGCAATCCCCAAGCACCCCAACCCTCCACCCTCCCTACATCGCCACCCTCAAATCCAACACACCTCTTCCCACAGGGAAAAAAAGGAAAAATCCCCCCAAGGAGCATTGGTGCTGCTGCCGGGGAGGGTGCAGAGAGGAGCCCCCGGGTACAGAGGGTTTGGGATGCTGGGAGGGTGTGCTGTGATGCAAAAAGGGGCTGCAGAAAAATCCAGAGAGAAATAGGCTGCAACGTGGCTGGGCATCCTTCCCAAACAGGATGGCTGCCTGCTCAGCCCCCGGGAGCCCCCACGGCTTCACCTCCGAGCATCTTGTCCAACTCCGCCAAGGATTTAACCACACGTTGAAATTAATCTGCTGGATAAAACCTTTTCTCCCCGGCCTTTCATTAATCACCCGTCCTTCCCATATTTCCTTGTAGGAAAATGGATTTTTTAAACCTGCCAGCTGTGGTTTTGTGGGATTCGTTTTGTGCCTTTTCTTGTCTGTTCGGGGGAGGAGGCAGACAATTAACTGGTGTTTTAGAAGTG
Source organism: Pterocles orientalis (assembly GCA_011057875.1). NCBI lineage: Eukaryota > Metazoa > Chordata > Aves > Pterocliformes > Pteroclidae > Pterocles > Pterocles orientalis. Next base: position 2,279,944 of record WKFP01015389.1, read on the forward strand.
CCGAACGCTCGTTACTGCACTCAGCTAGTAGATGTGAATTATGGAACTATGGGATGCGCTCAGGGTATTAAATAGAGAATTTTATTTTGGGATATTAGGTTTCCCAGCAAGGCAGGGGGCTGACACGGCTGAAAATCCAGTTCCCAGTGGTATATAAAACAGATGAAAAATCTGAGCCCAAATTTGGGGGGAAAAAAAACCCAAACAAACAAAAAAGACCAACCAGCAGGTAAATGCCCCGATTCCGTGCTTTCCATTCAGCCACTCTTCATTTTGGGTTAATCTCAATCCCAGCAGGTTGAAACCCTCCTGCCCCAATGCCGTCTGCTCCGGCGGCGCGGGCACGGCTGTGGTGGCAACGTGCCGCGGAGGGGGACTTGTCCCAGCGCCATCTCCCAAGGGACAGTCATGGAGTGATGAGAAAATTCAGGGGTCGGGGGAGAAAAAACTTCCTGGAAAGGCGGCAGCGGAGCCCCCGGGGAGGGCTTCGATGGGAGGGGAGTGGCTGTCGGTCCCTAACGAACCGGGAGTGATTAGCAGCTGCCGGGAAGGGCAGCCGCTCTGCCGAGCCAGCACCGTATCGAGCAGCTTTAATTTGTCGGGAGTGTGAAGCCCGCAGCGGGGACCGGGTCCACCCCCCAGGCTCCGCTGCTTTTATTCATTTTTTTAAAATTGGTGCATGAGACGGAATCAAGATTTATTTCTTTTTACATCCCCACAGGGGAAGAGTAGGTGGTGTAGAGCATCCCCCAGGCTCTGCTATTGCCTAGTGAAGGCACCAAAAAAAAAAAGTTTTAACCTAATTGCTGCACTCCTGGCACAGCTCTGTTAACCAGCACATGTTACCTTCTTCTTACTGGTTTAGGTGGGAGAGGGAGTCCAAATCCTGCGCAGGAGCAGCCAAAATTTGCCAGACAATCGGTGATGAGGAATTATTTGTTGGGCTTTTCTAACTGCGGTGGTGCAGTCCGGGACGATGTTCCACGCGACCGTTCAGGGATGAGAACCAGAAGGGCAAAGGAGTCAGGAGCCCTTTTGGGACTTGACCTGGTCTAACGAAGGGAAATGCAGGAGTTTCTAGCACAGTCTGAGATTTAAAAATAAAGAAAATTAAAAAATCTAGATCATGAAGTGTAAATTAGCAGAACGGAGCATGCACGAGTTCCGATGCATCTGCCCCGCAGCTATATTTAGGGTGCAGGATGTAGGGCAGCTAACAGTGCACATGGCATGCTTCTGCATTCCCTAGCAGAAGGAATACCGGGATTTGTGGGAATTGGGGCTGTACACGGGGCAGGGACGGCAGGGATTGTCGTTGCATTTAAATTCAGCATTTGGCCAACGCTAAAACCTGTTTTAACTGCACTTTCGCTGTGCATCAGACTGTGCAGGTGTATCTGCAGCCTGATCTTATGCTGTATTTTCTGTTTCTAATCTGTTCTCTGCCCCAGGAAAAGATGTTCTGCAAAAATCTGACAGCAGGTGATGCCACCCCAGCACTGTCTCCTTCTGCTGGAGGCGTGGCAGTGGGGCTGGGATCCCCATGTCGGTCCATGTCCCTGGGGGTGCTGGTTCCCCAGGCAGGGCTCCGAGGCTGCCCCAGGAGAGCAGCAGCTGATAGATCTGCTCGTTTGCAATGGAGAGAAATCTATATGCGCAGGGTGACGTTTTTAGGGCACGCTATTTTTGCCTTATGAGTGGGCTGGAAAAATCAGCGTGGCTTTCAAGAAATGAAAGCACGTTATTTATTCTGAGAAAATAGCTCTTACTGATTAACCTCAAGCTTTTCCGCAATGTCTCTCATGACACAAGGCTTGGTCCCCCGGGATGAAGGTTAAACGGAAGGGTTTAGGGGGTGAGTTTGGAGATGCCGTGGCCAATGGCCAAAATGGGGTTTGCAGCTGAAAACCTCTGGCAGCTGCTGGATGGGGTGATGTGTTGTGATGCTCTCAGATGGTCACCCTGAGGAAGAACCACCCCAACCCTGGAGCTGTTCATCAACAAAGAGCAACGTGACACAGCAGCACGAGAAGTTATTAAAATGTATTCTCCACTGGAAATGAAATGGGGATGGAGACGGACAACTGGAAATGGACAAAGGAGTGAAAGGCAGAAAATAAATCACCCCCCCCCAACTTCTTCTTATATTTCGTTTGCTCTGGAGTTTGCAAAATTTCTCACGTGCATTGATTTTTTTTTTAATGCATGAAATTCCATGAAATTTATTACAATTCTGGGAAGTGAAAAATGGCCCCGATCGCCCATCTCTAGGGGCAAGTGTACGGCGTGGGGAATTGAGCTCTTCTGGCCTCCTCGCGACACAGAGACACACAAACTGCAGTGTGGAGAGGCTCACAGACTTTCTTTTTCTTTTCTCTTTTATTTTTTTTTTCAGTGGGGATAATAATAACAGTGTCAAGGACACCATTCAAGTTGATGCCTGGAGAGCTATTCAGTATAGACCTATTTACGGCCATTATAAAATGCCTGTGGATAGTTCAACGACCGATTTTCAAGAGTCTTTTTCTACCTTTTGAAGGATCAGGAAAATCTATCAAACTGGAGAAATTAAGCTATTTTTCTTCAGGGGAAGAGAAACAGAGCAGGGAGCTTCTCGCATTAGAATGCTGCTGTAGATTCCCGATGAATGAAAAATTGGTCTGCATAATAATGAGCCGGGAGATGGATTTTTAAACAGCTTAAGCCCACTCCTCACCGCTCCGGTGGCAGCAGCGAGGGGATTTGGGGCGACCTGCCTGGATCTTGCCTGATGGAGTTGAAAGATCACTCTTGTCTGGGCGGCTGGCAGTGGATTTTGCTGCTCCTGCTGTCCATCCGAGCAGGCAGGGAGCAGGCAGGGAGCAGGAAGGGAGCAGGAAGGGAGCGGGCAGCACCCAAGGGATGCACACTGGGCTTCCAAGGAGCACCAGGGCTGGGCTTCCAAGGAGCACCAGGAGGTACCCGTGTCTTACGAGGAGCTAGCATCCCAGAGGATGGAAAGCCGCCCAGAGCAGAGCACACCTCAGCATGTCCTTGCCTCCCTTGCATCTCTTCTCCTTGCTGTTTCTCTCTGGCTCTTTGCTTGGTGCTGCCAGCCACTCACGTACGTCACTTGGAAATACCGTATGAGATGATTTGCTTTGGAAAAATGTGGAGTTTGAGTAATGTGCGTTAATTACTCGCACGATAAATGTCGATCAATATGCTAAACAAACAACTCTCTGCACTCAAATGGGCTCCCATCACGATTTGGTTATCCAGCGTTTGCCCTCCTGCCATCCCCAAGCATAAATGGAAGCCCATTTTCTTTTCCAGTGCTTTGAGTTACATTTAATTGAGTGGGAAACATGTTTATTTTTTCCACTTAAAAGATGCCAACTCCCTCCTGCACCTAACCACAAAGAGCATCATCTCCCTGTCCTTGCCTGCCCCAGCGCTGGCTCAAGCATGGACCCCCCCCCATCTCACTGTGGGGCTGGGGCTTCCGCCTGGGAGGAGAGAGCGGTGTGGGACTGTGCTTAAATGACCCAGGGACTGGTCCTTGCCCTCCTTCATGGCATGGGCTCCTTCTGCTCTGTGTTCATGGTACGCAGGCCTTCAGCCGGCCAGCAAGGATGCTCACAGTGCCCTGAACCATCACTTTCCTCCATCTTTGTTAGATGCAGCTGCCTTCTTTGTGCTCAGCAATTCTCCACTGTCTTTTTTTTTGCTTGCATCCTCTTGATGACCATATCCAGCCAAGTGTCAGTGATGCTGTTCTGTGGTACCCAGGTCCTGGCAATGCTGCTCTGCGGTACCTGAGTCCCAGTGATGCTGCTCTGTGGTACCCGAGTCCCACTGATGCTGCTCTGCAGTACCCGAGTCCTGGTGATGCTGCTCTGCAGTACGTGAGTCCCAGTGATGCTGTTTTGTGGTACCCGAGTCCCAGTGATGCTGCTCTGTGGTACCCAGGTCCTGGCGATGCTGCTCTGCAGTACCTGAGTCCCAGTGATGCTGCTCTGTGGTGCCCGTGCCCAGGGAGCTGGGTGTGCTCTGCTGAGGGGACACACATGTCACTGGGAAGGTGCCATTTTTGGGCTAGATTTGACCATAGGCTTAGAA
>WKFP01015389.1:2290736-2317035 GCA_011057875.1 Pterocles orientalis
TGGGCTCCTTCTGCTCTGTGTTCATGGTACGCAGGCCTTCAGCCGGCCAGCAAGGATGCTCACAGTGCCCTGAACCATCACTTTCCTCCATCTTTGTTAGATGCAGCTGCCTTCTTTGTGCTCAGCAATTCTCCACTGTCTTTTTTTTTGCTTGCATCCTCTTGATGACCATATCCAGCCAAGTGTCAGTGATGCTGTTCTGTGGTACCCAGGTCCTGGCAATGCTGCTCTGCGGTACCCGAGTCCCACTGATGCTGCTCTGCAGTACCCGAGTCCTGGTGATGCTGCTCTGCAGTACGTGAGTCCCAGTGATGCTGTTTTGTGGTACCCGAGTCCCAGTGATGCTGCTCTGTGGTACCCAGGTCCTGGTGATGCTGCTCTGCAGTACCTGAGTCCCAGTGATGCTGCTCTGTGGTACCCAGGTCCTGGCGATGCTGCTCTGCAGTACCCGAGTCCTGGCGATGCTGCTCTGCAGTACCTGAGTCCCAGTGATGCTGTTCTGTAGTACCCAGGTCCTGGCGATGCTGCTCTGCAGCACCTGAGTCCCAGTGATGCTGTTCTGTGGCGCCCGTGCCCAGGGAGCTGGGTGTGCTCTGCTGAGGGGACACACGTCACTGGGAAGGTGCCATTTTTGGGCTAGATTTGACCATAGGCTTAGAAAAACAATAGCGTTTGTTATTCTTTCTAATTTTTCCAACATACCAGTCACTGTTCACATTTCTTCCTTTGCGGAAAACCTGGGATTTTGCTTTCGGCTTCCAGGGCCTGGTTTGTGAGATCCCATTGCCATTTCTCCTTTGCCTTGCAGCCTAACCCTGCAGAGCAGTTTTCCTTTTCTTGTGCTTTATGAGAGGCAGCAATCGATTGTGTCTCTCTTACAAATCAACAGTATGTACAATGTGAAGATTAATAAATAATGACGTTTGGATAGAGGGGATTTGGATCTGCCACATGCTCTTTGGGTAAAATTCTTTACTTTAAACATTAGCCTGTGCATGTGCTACTTCTGCATTTTATTTTCTGCTGCGGAGGATATTGCTTCCCGTTAGGCTATGTCTAGGAAACATTTCCAAGGCATTCCTGTGGGACGATAACTTGGATGGTGAATTTCCACCGCTGACATTATGCTGTAAGTGCTCCAGGACCTGCAGCCTGATCTCCCCTTGCTCGCTGTGCACAGCAACGGCTCCAGCCGCCTGCAGACGCAGAGCCTGGGCAATGCACTGACAAGATGCTCAGCAAGTCCCGCATCTAACGCCAAGACAGAGAACAGCACCTGTGCCTGCAGCACCAGGCTTGTCCAGGGCTGGGACATGGATGGGGAAGGGGTTGGACTGGGCTGGGTCTCCGGTGCCCTGCAGAACCAGTTTGGTCACAAGAGTGCTCCCAGTCCCACCAGATTTGTTTGCTGCATCCCACCTGGCAGCATCCTCCTGCAGTGCAAGGCTCTGGGGACGGCAGTCCCAGCCAAGAGCTCTCACCAAGGCCCCAGGAAGGGTTTAGCCAGGGGAGGTTATCTCCTCTGCATCGTGATTTCTGTCACAGCTTGCATAAAGCAAAGGGACCAGGAAGGCTCTGCTGGGTCCCCAAGCAGACCCCACAGAGGTGTCCTCTAGTTTTTCACCCGCTCCCAGCTCTCAGCTTGCCCAGGACGTCCAGCAGCCATGTAGACACTTCTAGCTCGGCTTGACCTGTAAAGGAAGGGAAAAGCCTTTGCTCCTGGGAGCCGGGCAATAAACCATCATCGTCACCAGCCATCTGTGGGTGCGATGCAGCAGCCGGGGCAGATCTCCCTCCTTCCCACGCAGCAATAGATACACCCCATCCCACCCAGCCCACCCCCAGAGCAGGTTTCAAAGCCCTTTATGGCATTATCTCTGCCCAACAACTGGGGAAACTGAGGCACGGGGTAGGACTCTGGCTCTCCTGGGGGCAATGGGGGCTGAAAATCCCCCCACACCTGGCAGGCAGCCCCCTGCAACCGGATGCTCCAGCAGACAGGGGCTGTGCTGGGGGGGGGGAGGGGAGTGGTTTGGACCCCCCCAAGGCAGCACTGCCCTGAGGAGCCCTCACTGTCCCCATCCCAGGGACGGTCCCTGTGGGCAGCAGCTGGCCGCTCCCGTGGGAAAGGCATGCTGGCGTGCGGCCACCCCGGGCTACCGTCCTTTTTTCTGCCGCCCTCTCTGTCGCACGACTTTGTTCTTTGTTAGAAGACGCGCCGGTGGAGGAGATGCAGCCGCTCTTTGTGCCGGCAATTTGAATTTGACCCTTTCCAACACCAAAAATCAATACTCCCGCGGAGAAGCAGTGGGTGCTATTTTTCTAAACCCTGTTTACAGCGGCACAGTCCTTTAAGGCAGATGTTATCTGCTCCCGAGGCCGCTGCATACTTTACCAAATTTTACAAAGCATTTTCTGAGCACATAATGACGGTATTATCTTTGTCCACCTGCTGAGAACAGCAGCGGGCTCACAATAAATATCTGCTTCCAAGACGTACAAGTAAGAGTCCATCTTATCTGTCCAGATGGGGGGAAGAAAAAAGCCCCTAATTTACATCCCAGAAAGCACTGGGGTGTGACAAAGGTCATCGGCTGACACTGTACCCTCAGCTGGGATGAAAAATATATGAGCCAGGACCACATTGTTCGAAGGGGGATAACCAAGGCTGACCGCTCCCACCGTCTCCCCATGCCACCACAGCCCTGTGCCCGTGTGCCACCCAGCCTGGCCTCACATCGCATCCCTGGCTGCTCTGGGGCAGGGACATGCCCCCATGGGAGTCGTGCCCCTAGGGCTGTCCCGGCTGGGGCAAGTTCCAGACGTTGCACAGCTGTAAGCATCTATAGTCTTCGTTCTGAAAGCTGCTTGGTGCTGTAGCTGAAATCTTGGATGGCTTGGGTTTGGGGTGGCAATGCCAACCGGAGTGAGAGGTGCAGACCTTTGGGGTGCCCCCCTGCACTTGGTTTAGCAGAAAACCATGAGTGGGAAGGGCTTGACCAAACCGGTGTTCCTGCAGTGCTGTGAGCATCCCCCTTTATTCCTCCACTTGATTCCCCATCATGTGCCATGTTCACCCAGGTCCTTTCCCATGAGGCTCCCAGGACACCTCGATGTGCCAGTGACATGGAGCAGAGAGCATCCGCATTGCTGGGTACTCGGCTGGCCGAGGATGGGCCTCCCCGGGACACATCCTTCCTCACGGTCCTGCCCAAAATGTACGTGTCAGATGGTGCATTTCATTTTTTGGGGGGAACCAGACATCCTCAGACCACCCCAGCACGTGCGTCACGTCCCACGGAGCACGTGGGACCTCGCTCCTCCCAGCTGGGGTGCTCCCTCCGTTCCCTCCGCTTCCAGGAAATTCACCGGGCTTTACCAAACACCCCACAATTAGCCGGTTAATGAACTAATGAGACAACGCTGGCCGGCTTCCCCCGCGTCTGAGCGCCCGGCAGCATCCTCCTCCCTCCCCAGGCAGACCCCCTGCTCTGCCGCTCAGCCCCAGCCAAGCCGCCGGTCCCCGGGGGCGGCAGCACATTACAGCGTGGAAGGGTTCCGGGAATTAGTTGTTAGATTAAAAAACATGGCCCTGGAATTCGCACCGGCGCAGGCAGGGGGTGTTTGGCCCCAAGGGGCTGTGCAGGGGGGGGGGGGTCCCAGCTGCGGGAACACGTCCATCCACCCCACTAAAAATGATGAAAGGACAAAGAAAAATGAGTGGGGAGTCAGGGGAGATATAAAATCATTAACGAAACTCCTAATACAGTGGGAGAAACGTCAATGCGAGCGTGGAACTAATAGGCCAGTCTCCTCAAAAATGTTATTATCTCTGAAGTTTTAAATAATGCATCGCATTCAGATCGCCCGTGTCCCTCCTGACATCAATCTTTGATCCTCCAGATCAGCACAAGGAAAGTGGTAAATCAGAGACACTGACCCTTGGCTGCACGTTTTGCAGGTAGTAATTGATCAAAGATTTATTTATTAGCTGAGCCGTGATTGATTTGTGGGAGTTTTGCTTGATGGAGTTAATTAGAAACACTAAGTTATGGGATGCCGGGCAGCCAGGTCCTGCTGCCGTTCCAGGGGTAATAACTCCAGCACAGAGAAAAGATACAGGTTTGTGTGCGGTTCACCCCGTGGTTTGGGATCAGGTACCTGCGGCAGATAAAACAGCCGTCACCACCAATAACCAACCTGGCGTGGAGCCGGAAGATCTAGCGAAACCCGGGTCACAGCCTGGGACGGGCTGGGTCAGGACGTTCCTCCTCCAACAGCAGGACGTGATGGTTGAATGGTGACTTATCCGCGATGCTGCAAAAGGGAAAAAATACATTGGTGAAGTTATTCCACTCTGCAAGAAAAATTAGCCGACAGTAGCCCTGGACTGTCGCATTCACCATGGGAGGATGCTGGGGAGCCTTTGCTGAGCGAGGGGCAGCCCGGGAGGGGGCAGCCACTGGGGACATGGGAGCTGGGCACTTCACCCCGGTGAGATGCTGGCGGCTTTGACATCTAAAAGCTCTTTTGAACATCCTAGTCTTAATTGTTCAGGTTTGGATTTTTTTTTCCCCTACCTCCCAGCTGTAGTTCAGCCTTCCAGCCTTTTCCAAACAAGTTTATCCACCGTTAATTACCGCTCGGAAAGTGACCCTGCGCTCCCCGCGCCTGACGGACACCTGCCAGCCCGGCGAGAGCCGCTAATTAGTGACTGATAAATATCAGCGCACTGCCTTCCCCCAGCAGTCCCGCTTGATGACAGTAATTAATTGTTCATTGATCCCCCCAGGTTGACGGCAGGTCTGACGAGGTGCTCCGCCGCGGAGCGAGGTGGGGATGGCGGGGGAGCGGCGCGCCAGCACAGCATCCATCCCCCTGTGAAACGATGCCCAGGGAGACTCCTGCAGCTCCATTACGTGGTTCGTCGCAAAATCCAGGTGTCGTGTTCGAGCTCACACCGAGCACTTATTGTAATTCTTCACCTCTCTTCTAGTCCTTCATTGCTGCATGAATTAAAACAATGAAAAATTAAAACCATACAAAAAACATTGCATGAATTAAAACTATGACAAATTAAACCCATGCAAAAATGACCAGGGATATTAGAAAGGATCCTGAAGGTTTGTGCACAGGCTGTGCTTTGCAGGTGTGAGTGATCCCAGCGCATCCTCTCCCATTCCCGGGTGCACGACCCGCGGTGGCTGGGGCGAGCAGGGGGGCAGGACACGTTTGTGACGGGGTCAGTTCTTGTGCCTGCTGCAGTCATGGGCCATTCAGCTTCCGCAAGAACAACACTGAGGCCTGAAATGCCAACCTGCAAATAGATTTGCATGTTCTCATAACCCAAACATTTTTTTTTCCAAGAGGAAAGAACAACCAAACCACTTTATAAAAACAAACAAACAAACAAACAAACAAAACGCCAACAGCTTAACTAGATCTTTAAATGGCATCTCCAAAGGCAAATACTTGTGTCAGTCCTGAGGGTTTTTTGATGCTCATTATCACCCTATAAACTCCCGGAAAGGAAGGGTTTGCTGGGGAAAAGCCGACCCAGCCAAGGAGAAGCTGGGCAGATGGGACATCCAACAGGCGCATCCCTTGGGAATCCCTCCCAGCGTGTGACTTCGGGGACATCACCCTGCTTGGTGATAGCTTGGTGCTGACGGTTGCACCATCCTTCCCAGGAGGACTGTCACTTCCACCCCAGGTCCAGCACCCACCACCTCACCTGCAGGTCCCATTGGCTTGGGACCCCCCTGGGCGGTCCTCGAGAGCAGCACGTGCACAGCCACCATGCCAGACCTCATGCCCTCCCACGGCTCTCTGGGGATGTTGCTCTCTCAAGTTTTAATTAATTGTCTTTCTATTTTTTTTTTTTCGCCGTTTGGGCCAGGCTCCCCAGTGCCAATCGGTTAGACGGCACCCTGGGGAGCCTTTTGTTCTGAAGAGGTGAAAAATTGCACCCACAAAAAAGAGTTCCCCCCTCCGATCAATTCCCTCTAACAACTTTATTGATTAGCTGCAGTAACATTTTTCATTTATTAATTATGAAGAAGATGTTCCAGTGGTTCCTTAAAGTTAACTGTTGTGATTTCCACCCTCCCTGCAGCCCCCCAGCCCAGCCAGACCCCAGCCCTGCAGGTTGGACACCCCCCGGCACACCAACCCTCTCGGCAGGACCTCAGCATCCTCCTCCCCGAAGAGCAACAGCGGCTCCGGGAGCTCTTTTCAGCCTGGCAGCAGTTATCCCACTCCTCCTCTTGGGGAAAGCAGCCGTCAGAGCAGGACACCCCTCGGGGGTTGCGATGGCTGCGGGATGCTGCAGGACAGCCCACGCTGCAGCTGCCGGCACCTCTGCCCTTCGCCTGCCTGCAGCCAGAGCCAGGAGGTGATGAGAGAGCAAAACAGGGGAAAATTAAAAAAAAAAAACAAACAACACTCAAACAAACCTGCAGTGGTTCAGGTATGCGAAATCAGCTGGGGATGTGGGGGTGAGGGGACAGGGGCAGGTTGGCTTGGGCAGCTCTGGCTATCTCCGTGGTGATGGAGACACCGCACAGCAAGATGCCCTACCCTCCTCTCCCCTGCCCATCCCCTGCCCATCCCCGCGCAGCAGCCTCACCACTCATCTCTTGATTTTTTGCTGATTGTGCAACCCTAGGCTGGGTCAGGACACAACAAAAGGTACCATCCAGAGATATCTCCAGCCCGAAGCATGCACCGTCACTGGGGTACAGCGGAGAGAAAGGCTGGCACCGTTTTGCAGATAGATCAGGGCTGCAGGGAGGTGACAGCTTTGGCCGGTGTCACCCAGGACGGCAGAGGCAGAGCCACAGATTGAAGCCGCTGCCCCACGCCTGCCAGCCTAATGATTTAATTACCACGCCATCACTCTCCAACCTTGGAAAACCAATCTTGCCTCCCTGCTTTGGAGGTTTCCGCTGGATGAACACAGAGGGAAAGAAACTCATCTCGATAAAACCAAGCAACCCCATCACCTGGAGCCATCTGCAGCCAGCAGAGATTTTCGTGCGTCTGCCGCAGCCACCACAGCCGGAGCAGCTCCCTGGAGAGAGCAGGATGGGCTGTGGGATGCTGTGTACACCAGGTTTTCCAAACCTTCCCAAATAATCCCCATTTGCCCCTGGGGGACGCCTCTCCATCATACCGCGATGCTGACCATTGCAGCCGGTCAGAAAAGGGCCGGTCCCCAAATCCCAGTGGCATCGGAGCTCGAGGGCGATCACAAACCATGTCCCTGCTGCAAATAGAGAGAAGGGTCAGTGGAGGGCGAGGGAGCCCACGAACAGGCGGGTAGGGGGAATAAGGAAGGAAAGGGAAGGTCAGAAAGAGGATAATTAAGGAAATGCAGCAAAGAGGAATTATACAAGAGAGGATCAGAAACCAACAATTGGTGTCAGTACCCGGGAACATAAATCACCCAGAGTTGGGAGGAGATCGCGCGGCGCTGAAGGAAACCTGAGGGTGACGGTGGACTGATTATGAGTTTGAAATATGGCATGTTGGCAAAAAATCCGTGATGATTTATCTTCTGTCACGGGCTATCCTGGGAAGGTGGCAAGCCTTTCCTGTACGGCTCTTCCGAGACTGAGACTCCAGCGCTGAATTGATTTCTGAGCCGACCAGCCTGCGCTGGGCTGAAGATGATCACAAATAACACAGAGAGGAGGTGGAAAAATTTGGAAATCAAAAAAGGAGATTACAGTCACGGTGAAAACAAATGTACCGAGCACAGCCTCAGCACAGGAGATGGGGGACAAGCAGAGATTTGGGTACCCGTCTGCCATTTACCCCCCTAGAGACAAACATAACCCAAGGGATTACCCAAAATTATCCTTTAACACGGTGCCACGGGTAAAGGAAGGTTTAATAACTCAGTTTTGCAAATTCCACACAAACCCACTCGCATGAAAGTCCAAGGTAAAAGTCTATAATTTTTGCAAATATGTATTATCTAAAAATGAAAAGGGGATAACATCTAAGTAGTTAGTTAGAAGATGAATTAGGTATCTGGATTAAAATATGAAGGGCTGCTTGAAGATATGCCGTGCAGTGATTACAGATGCGAGGCACCAGCACAGGCTGGGACCGGACCCGAGCGCCGGGGCTGTGTGGAGAGCCAGCAAGGAGGGGGGGGGGGAAGGGCTGTGAGGTGATGCAGTGATGGTGGGAGGCAAAGCAGGAGGCTGAGAAAAGCCTCGGAAGGAGCTGCTGGCAAGAAGCATAAACCAAAAATACGCAGCGGCAGCAACAGAGCCGAGAGAGGGGAAAATGGAGAAGATGATCAATACCTGAGGACTGAGACAGAGAGAGAAAGTGAACAATTTTTATTCCTGATGGATGCAGCCAGGGTCCTGCTCTACAGACCCATTTTCTCTCTGGAAAAGTGTCGGCATGGTCACCAAATGAACCCGATTTAAAGGAGGGCATTGCCTGCACCGTCTCTCTGATGCATCCTGCACTCCCACACACTGCCAGCCTGGATGGGGTCCTGGCATGGGGACACCTCTGCAGGCTGGCCCCCCTGGGAACACAGTCCCCTCCAGGGAACGGGCAACGTGCCTGGTCCCAAACCAGTGACCCACCAATGGCTGCGGCTGCCCGGGAAGGAGGTGAGGTCCTATGCCCACCGCACGGCAGCGTGGTGGGACATGCAGCTCTGTACTCATCATGTGAGATGGATGCAAAGGCAATAAGGTATTTATTTCCATAAAATTATATGTACAGCCCACATTAAAGAAGCAGCGTCTGGAGCTGGTGGTTCTGGCTGCCCGCGGTTCATTGTCACCAGCCTGCGGGTTCACGAGGTCCTGAGCATCCCCAAAGACAGCAGATGGGGAACAAGCGTCATTCTGCAGCATATAATTCCAGCATAGTATTTTTCAGATGCTGCAGCTCTCGAACAGCCCCCACACTGGTGGCAGGCTCCAGACCTCTATCTATGGATCATACAGCCTCCAGCATCTCTGCGCTGGTGCTGAGCCATCCTCACCAGTAGGAAAATTCCCCACATTCCCCAGAAAATTAACCTGCATCTTCCCTGCGCTTCATTAGCAGCAATGCAGCACCCCAGTGTTGTCCTACTTCCCCGTGGGCTCCATCTGGGTGACACAGGGGTCAAGGGACCAGCTCGGTCCCCGTCACCGAGCGCCTCAATGGCACTGTCAGGATTAGAGCCGTGGAGTCGCAGGGTTCACAGTCCTTCGCCTGAACCAGGCTAAGCGCAGGGCTCCCGCTGCAAAACAGATGGTAAGGAAAAATGACTGGAGGAGATTAATAATAATACTGATAGAAAACTGGATCGAAGGGATCAGGGCGTAACAGAGGGGCCAAACAATAATTTGATGCCTCTGCGGTAAACGAAGAGGACAGATGCTTGCTTAAATTTGGGGATTAGATTTTGCAGACCAAAGAAGATAATAAACGAGATGATTACAGTATTAAAACATCGGTCCTGCGGCGCACAAGCAGTTCAGAAAGACCCTTGTCATTAAGAGCCGGGGATGAGGGGACAGGCCCTTGGGATAGGCAAGGGTGAGTTTTAGGGCACTGCCAGCCAAGGATGCTGGTACCCCAGGACGATGTCCAGCAAGGTGCCAGCCACTGATGCTGGCACCAGCGTGGCTCCCATACAGGTCAGATGTCGGGGATGGTCTGAGCTGGGTGTGTAAAACTCTGAAGCATGGGCTGGGGTCTGCAAGTGTTTAGTGAGCAGCTTATTCGAATGCTCACACAAGTAATAAAATACATGAGATGTGAGAGAGGTTCTTCAGCCCAGTGAAAACTCATTCTTACGGAGTTCCCCGGGGCCCAGGCAGAGAATCCTTCTGCCACAATTCTCCAGGGAAGTTTAGCACAGCAGACTTCTTTTTCTTCTCTTCATCTGGCCCTTGCACAATTTCAGCTTTGGTCTTTGGTAAACGCTGTGTTGTTTTAGCAGCACAGCCTACACACACGAAGGCAAGGTAGAAGAGCTTCTTGAAAGGGGGAGGACGCATGGGGACCCCGAGCCTGGGCTGAACAGGGGGCTGGACCCCAGCGGAGCTGGGGCTGGAGCTGGCGCAGGCTTTGGGTTTTTTGTTTTTTTCCTTGCTTTTGCCACAAGATTTGGGTGAGGACCACTTGCCCAAGTGGGATGCCAGCCCTTTGCAGATCACTGCCAGGGGTCCCAGTCAGCGGTGGGGGTCCAGCAAGGCTCTGCGGGCTCGGTAACACCTGCCATATCCGAGAAGATTGGTGCTGAGATCCGGAGGGATGGCCGCTTAATCTCTGCCTTGTTCTCCATTTTGGCCGTGTGCTCGTTGTCGGTCTGGTTGGTACACAGTGGTTTAGGATAAAGATCGAGCGAGGGCTGGAGCTGCCCAGGGCTCACTTGCGGCGGTTCCCATGTTTATTATTGCTGGAATTAAACAATTTCCCATGGAGAAATGGATAATGATGTCACTAACATACGGGGAGGTAGGAGGCAATCACAGCAGCCCCCATCCCAGCCGTTCTCGCCCGGGCACACACCCCAGCCCAGTCTGGGGGGGGGATGTGAGGGGCTGGCACTGGGGGTCATGCCCGGGCAGCCCGAGGAGGAGGAGGAGGAGGAGGGAGAAGTGCTTTACGAGGGGAGAGCCTTCTCCTTGCCCACAAATATCTAAAAACTATTAATTTTGGGCAGCAGCTAGGAAGAAATACATGAAAGGGAAATTGATTTCTATTTAAATGGTATGTTTTCATCACCTTTTTCCAGAGCGCGAACATTCATCTCCGAGTACCTGTGCTAATTGATTTCAAATGCAATCCAACACGATCGCTGCACAATAATAAATCTAGGGGCAAAGAAGGAAAAGGAAAGGGATATTGGTGCGGCACGGCTGGGGAGAAGGGTGAGCCGCAGCCTGGGCAGAGCCAGGTCCCCGCGCTGACAGCCCCTGGGCGCGGGCGGCAGGGACCTCAGCCTGTCCTAAGGACAAAAGGGACACAGCCAGCCTGCAAAAGGTGGGTTCAATCCCATCAGAGGAAGCACTCGGGGATCCAGGGGGGTTACAGCTAGTGTGAGGGGTCCTGCTAATCCATGGAAGTTCTCAGGGAGAGCAGAGATTACGAGGGAAATGGGCGCAGGATAGGGAAGCAGAACCCAGGCTCCGCGATGGGGAGAGCTGAGCATCCCTGGGCACCGCTGGGAAAAGAGGGAATTGCAGGGGCTGGGGCTCCTGGCAGTGGGCTTTCTTTTATCACAGGGTTTGTGTGCTCCCGCGCGCTTCTCGGCCGCATCGCTCGGTGTCACGCTGGGTTTCAGCACTCTGGGATGGAAAACACCGCACTGCGAGGTGCTGCTGAATGGAGGAAGGTGAAAGAAGCCCTTTGAGCGCTCGTGGCATGAGCCGCTCCTCTCCAGAGCGCTGTTAGTCCTCACAAGCACCTGAATTAAATTTATTGCTGGGGATATTGGCTGCAGCATCTCCCCACACAAGAGAAAAAGTAAATAAAACTTCCTTCAGGTGCATTGATCTTCACTGCCTGATGGTCAGAGAGGAGGTAAGAAATGAAAAGAGGCGACCAGCCAGCAGGTGGGATGGGGATGCTGGGGCAGGGGCACCCAAACCCCCCAGCCCAACGAAGAGGAAAAGCAGGGAGAGAGTTGAGGAGCTGGAAGGGAAACGGTAAGACCTGAAGATGAAAATAAGAGTTACATGTCACTCAGACCCCGGCATCTCAGCATCATCTGCTGCAAGGACGCAGAGAGGAGGGTACCGCAGAGGAGAGCACTCGGGGAGCAGCGGCTCTGGAAAACATCTGGCTTTTAGGTGTTTGTCCTCAAATAAATAACGGAACATGACACCCGAAGATCTGCTGCAGGAAAATTGGCTAATGGGAGCCCCAACTGAGTGTGATGGCGGTGGGAGAGAGGGAGGCGAGCAGCACTTGCGGATGGAGACCACCATGCTACAGCCTGTTGTGGGACTCACGGCTCAGAAGGATGTGGGGAAAGTGGGGAGGGAACAGAAAACAGCCATAAAAACCACTTGCAAGCCAAAAATGCACCGCACAGAAAACAGCTAAAAGAGCCTAAATGTTGAGCTTGTCAAGGAAAGATGCTCTGGTGACAGAATATGGGAACTTCTGTGGGAAAAAGCGATGGAATAACAAGATGACTTTAACCTGAGGGCAGTCCCACAAAGAAAAGCCCCAAATTAAAACCATGGGGACAAACTACAGAAGGGTCAGTGGCTTTGGTGGCTTCTTACAGGCTGGACGCCCTTCCCCACGGACCCACTGCACAGGAACAAGCGATGGAGCACGTGGTGGGATTAACGCGTGAGATTCAAAGACCTTTTTTAAACGAACAATCCATGGACTTCGATACGGCGTTGTCATATGAAAGCTCGATAGCAATATTCATATTGAGTTGTCTCCCAATTCATGCTGCCCAAGATTGACCGGTTTGACTTGTGTTTCAGTCTGAGCTGTTCCATACGTCCTTGGGAAGCAGAGGTATGTAGGAACAGCCCGGAATTGAGATTATTCTGCACATTTTCTGTTCTTCTGCACTCTGTCTTCCGCAGCCTCCAAATGAAGGTCCCATAACCTTGCCAGGGAAAGGGTTAGAGCTCAAAGGAAAAACAAAAAACAAAACACCAAACCACCCTGATCACCGCTACCACAATTAAACCCAGAAACAGTTGAAACACTGCCATTGCTGCAGCTGGGACCGTAAGCAAAGCAAACCCAGCAAAATAATGGCCAGCGGCCAGTCGGAGAGCATGGAAAGCCTATTGATTGCAACGGGGTCTCTTTGCTGTGCAGCAGAGCGACCTCAGAAGGACGGAGCTTCAGGCAATTTCTAGCAAACAATGTGCTGTTTGTGGATCCTGGAAATCAAGCCGGAGCATCCCAGTCTCGCTCATGCACGCTTAGCTAAGAGCAGGCTGATAACGAGGAGCTGGTCTCTGCCAGAGCGTGTCGGTTTGCTTTTTTGGTGCACAAACACTTTGGGTTTATTTGCCGTAAAACGTACATTGGGTGGGGGGAGGCCAAGCAGGGGTAAGCACAGACCCCTAGGAGCTGCCACCGTGCCGGGGGGCGCTGGGGACATGGCACAGCACAGCAGGAGCAGGGGCAGCCGGAAAGGTTGCCTGTGGTTGAAAATAAAATCTTTATCCTCCGGTTCACGTGAGAACTGGGAATAACAAGGACTGAAGCTGCTGAGCCCATCAGTACAGCTCCATACCCACCAGTACAGCATCATAACCCCCAGTAAAGCCCCATAGCCCCCAGTACAGCCCTGTGTCCACTGGCATGGTCCCATACCCACCAGTACAGCCCCATACCCACCAGTAGAGCCCCATACCCACCAGTAGAGCCCCATGTCCACTGGCATGGTCCCATATGCCTCAGTACAGCTCCATACCCACCAGTACAGCCCCATACCCACCAGTAGAGCCCCATATCCACTGGCATGGTCCCATACCCCTCAGTACAGCCCCATACTCACAAGTACAACCCCAAACCTGCCAGTGCAGCCTCACACCAGAATAGCAGACATTGTTTAAAACGTGTTCATGGCTTCACACCACAAGTCAGCACAGAGCCAGCACAAATTTATGGCAACAAGCAGCAGAGGCACTAAAACACAGGGTGAAAATGCAGGTGTAAGTGTCAGCAAAAAGAAAAGAAAAGCCCAGATCAGACATTCACACTGTTTTACATCCTCTTTGTCAATAGAGGGAAAAGTCTCCGAAGTTCTACGGTTAATTTTTATATTCCACTGTGGATGTGGTGGAAAGTACAAGCCAACCAAAGACAACCTCAGGAGAAGTGTATAAAATGCATATAAATCACAGCGTGATCTGTGCACCAGGAACCGAGTTCTGCATTTTCTGCAAAACCAGTGATCCATTCCAGCAGTTAGCTCCATATTTTTCAGGACTCCATGACAGCAAGATCTGAGCATCCACCATCCCCATGGGGCTGCTGTTGGGGACGGATGCAGGGTCCGAGATGCTCTCAGTGCATGTGCTATGCTGGGAGCAGGTTTCCCGGTGGATGCTCTGAGCTGTTCGGAGGGATGATGTACCAGCCAGGCTGTGTTTGAGACTGTGACATACGAGATGTTGTCCAACAGGGCCGGTAGCTGGTGCCTTGAGAAAAGGAATAAAAGCAACAAATCAACCTGGAAATACAATTAAAAGCAGCGTGCTCCATGGCCCAGTGAGGATGGAGCTTGCCTGTGGAGGGCAGGATGGGACATCAGGGTCCTGCCACCGTTGCCACCGCCCTGGGGACAGCAGCACCCTCCCCTAGGTCCATGTGCCAAACTGTCCCATAAAACCCTCATCAAATTGTATGTGAAATAAAGTTTCTGAGCCACGGCAGAGCAAGGCAGGGCTGTTGGGAAGGGGCAGGATGGGCAGGGCCGACGTGCTGCCGTGCTATGGGATGGCTGGGGACAGCAGTTCCCAGCTGCGAACCTTCCTGGGACCTGTACACCGGCTCAATGAAAATGGTTGTATTATTTATACTATTTACTTGAGCTGCTGACATCTCCTGCTGAAGGATCTTGTAGGCAGAATACATCTGTCCATACGGGCAAGGCTGTCAGCAGCATCACCAGCCCCTGGTACCCGGTGCCAGCCCCACCACCAGCCCCGCGGGCATCCCCAGCATCTCACCCGCCACCTTCCGCCTTGCGGGTAACAAAGAGATTTCTCTGCGAGTTCAAAGGTTGTGAATTTGATAAACTGTCTCATATTTCTAAATGAAAAAATGATACTTCATCTCTCCTACACCAGAGAGCGTGGGGCTGGTTTGCAGTAATATATGCCTTCCTTAACACACGGCTCGCCAGCCCGGGCCAGCGGCTGGATGAAGAATGGAGTAGCAGGCAAAAGGTTAATAGAGCATTGGTCCTTTTTTAATTGAAAAAATGACTGAGGGACCATGTAGCAGACCGAGCAGTAATATTATTACAGGCTGTAAGTACTGTTCCAGAGACTT
Source organism: Pterocles orientalis (assembly GCA_011057875.1). Lineage (NCBI taxonomy): Eukaryota > Metazoa > Chordata > Aves > Pterocliformes > Pteroclidae > Pterocles > Pterocles orientalis. Next base: position 2,305,749 of record WKFP01015389.1, read on the forward strand.
TACTGTTCACCGGGGAGCAGAGTAACGAGCAGCGGGCTGTGCTCTGCCTCGGCAGGAGCGTGGGCTTGCTCGCACACGGGTTCAGAACCAGCCTGCCTTTGGAAATGGAGATGATTTCATAAATATTTGTCTTCTTTTGCAAAATTTGCGTGTGGCATGGTCCATCACCGGCAAAACCGATTCCTCCGAATCACGCCTGGGCAGCATCGCACCCCATCGGCGTCAGCGAATGATGGGGCTTGGGGCTGGGCTTTGTGTTTGTGGGACAACAGGATGCTCCTGGTGCCTTCTGACCCTGAGTATTTGGCAGCACCGTCCTGGGTGTCAATCAGCATCGCTGTATCGATCTCAGGTGAACTACAGCCACTGGCATCACCTGCGGACTGGGGTCCCGTGCCCTCCCCAGCACTGCCCATCCTCGCTGCCATGGGTACACCACCTGGAAGGGGCTTGGTTTGCACAGGCCAAGTGGAATCACTTTGTTTTTCTGCAATGAAACAGTTATGAAGCTTTTATACACCAGGCTTATCAGGCTTGATGTGTCTCATAGAGCAGGAAAAAACCACAGCGAAAAAATCTCAGACCCCTGCCTGAGCCCAGTCCCGCAGGAGATGCTGGAGCGTGGTCCTTCCCGTGGGTGCCTGGGTTGGCGGCTCGCGGCACAGACCCGTCACTGTGCCCCTATGTGACACTTACATGTGACTGTGCCCATAGGTGATGCTGCACAGGCTGCACGAGGTGACCCTGGTGCTAACACTGGAGGTTTCTCCCCCAGCAGTCGGGCTGGGAACCCCAGGGAAAGTCTGCCTGCAGCAGCAGAGGAACCGAAGGCAATAAGCACACCCAATAACAGGGGGAGAGCTCTCCGAAGGCTGGCAAAAATTGGCCTGGAGACTAAAACCACCCTGCAATCCTCCAGGGGAAGGATGCTCTGACAATAAATACAAGATGGAACTTGTATAAATTCTGGCAGTAAATTATAACGCATGTACATGGATGCAGCAGGAAGCCAGAGTGTCAGGGTCTGCTGGGCAGAGACCCAGGGCTGGGGTGTCCCCATCCCCACTGCCCCATGGCAAATAGCAGTGATGGAAGGGGGAGGTCAGTGCTGCACAGGAGGTGGCTAATCGGGGTATCTGGCCCTCGGGACTAATTGCAGGGATCAGCAGCGTGGGGTCCCACAGCAGAGGCTGTAACGGTGGGTCCGAGGGTGTGGGCAGGGCTGCTGGATGAGGAATTGCCGTTGGAGAGCTGTGGCATCCCTAGGAGCCAGACATCGGGCAGGTGGGAAGCACAGCTGTCGAACAGGTTGTGGCGGGATTTTGGGCTGGGGAGGATTGATGCTGCGGAGGAGCAGCTCTATCTGTCACCTGTGAAAAGCCTCATTTACAGAGAGACACGGGGATGAAAGGCAATCAGCCCGCAACCTGCTAAGCTGGGAATTTATAACAGCTCGTCCCTCTGCTCAGCAGGAGGCGCAGCAACGGGAGCAGCCCTGGGAGCCGTGGGGACCCTGAGGACATCCTCCCACCAGGGATCCCCTATCCCCCAGCAGCCCCTCTGGAAGCTGCAACTCTGGAGAGTGAAAAAAGGCGATGGATTTCCTAACCAGCCCCAGCTGGGAGCACCTCTGTTAGGAATATACCTTCTTGTCCCCAGTGGGAAAAGGGGAATCGCATGGTATAAAAGAAGGAAAAAAGAACAAGTCCCTAGAAAACCATGGCCCTGTCCCCTCACTGCTGGGTGACAGCCTGGCCACAGGCACTGATGCTCGGGGGAGATAGAGGGGAGCAAGAGCAGTCCATCTGCTGCCCCAGAAAACCCCTCAGGGATTTCAGATTTTTGCCTTTTGTGAATATTTGCTGGCAATGGACGGTTAAGGTTGCACAGGCACCTGTGTTAGCAGAACCCATGCTCACCCTGCGCTCGGGTCCCTCCATGATGGACCTCAGTACAAAGCCCTGACGGAAGGATGGATGGCTAACATCATCATCTCTGCTGCGTTTTCCTCCCCCGTGGAGGATGAGCTTCAGTTACTCCCATCCATTTCACCCTTTCAAGCCATCTTCATTCTGCAATTTCCCCTCACCCCGAAAAGAGAAAAAAAAATTGATCCGTCTCGTTGCAATTTCAGATGGGGAGAGGGAAGGAGCCCGGGGAGAGGCAGAGGATGCCTTTCGCCTCCCTTAGCACGCACCTCACCTTGTGGATTGCCACCAATGCCAGGATTGTCACCAACATCAGGATTGCCACCAACACGCTTATTGCTGCCAGTGCCAGTACCAACACCAACACTGGCAACCCAGGCAATGCCAGAGCTGCCCCACCTGCTCCATCTTTCCATCATTTCTGCATTTCAGCGACATTCCTGCACCATATTGACATGTACCTGCAAGAAAATTATTGATCCTGTGGGAATAATCTTTTCCTTTAAAAAATAAGGAAAAAAACCTAATAAATAAAATTTTTAAATAAGCTCATTCCTCAAGCAGTCACTCCTGTCTGTGCTGGGGGACAAACCCTGATGGGTATGAGCACTTGAAGAGCTCCATCGCATCCCAGTTCCATCGCATCCCAGTTCCATCGCATCCCAGTTCCATCGCATCCCAGTTCCATCGCATCCCAGTTCCATCACATCCCAGTTCCATCACATCCCAGTTCCATCGCATCCCAGTTCCATCGCATCCCTGTTCCATCACATCCCAGTTCCATCGCATCCCAGTTCCATCGCATCCTAGCTCCATCACATCCCAGCTCGATCACATTCCAGCTCCATAGCATCCCAGCCCCACTGCTGGGCACTGGGACGACCTGGCGAGAGGAAAGGGGACCGGTCGGGAGCCCGCAGCAGCAATGCTTCCAAGGCAAGACCGGGGAGCAGATCCATCCCACGGAACAATGGAAGGCAGAGCCAAGCCTCTGGGCAGTCCCCAGCCACTCTTGGAGTGTAACAGTCAAACACACACCAGCACAACATCCTAAAGGCAGATGTCTTTGCCACAGCATGGTTACTCTTACCCTAAATTTATGCTATAATATGTCACTACTGTATCCCGTGCTGTACCTGCCAACAAATATGATTTTCGGTGCCATACAGCAGGTATTTAATTACTGGAGACATGGGCTTAATGGTGTTTGTGTCATGGGAGTGAACGGTACAGATGTGTCTCGGCTCACAGAGACTGAAACACTGCTTTGGAACTACTTCTGCTGATAATAGGTAATTTTACAAAAATGGTTAAATGAATCGGATTCAAACAAGGTCTGATCAATAGATCCAAAAGAAACAATGCCCAATATCATGAGCTATTGTGCAGCACTGATGACTGCCAGGACAATGGGAGTAGCAAAGACAAATGCACACCTTTTCCTCGGTCATTACTTTAAGCCTTTTATTATCATTATTATGGCTGATTAAAAATACCATTAATCAGATGCTAAACAGATTAAACCCTATGAATTAATTTTCTGGAAATAAGTAAGACAAACATTCTGTGCAGAGCTCATCTAATGAAATAGAAGCTGTTTATCTGCAAAATTAGGGCTTGCGCGTATCTGACATTCAGCTGGAAAGATCCGCGCCTGCGTGGGGACGGTGGGCACGGGCTGGAGATGCCACTGATTTTTTACCCATTCTAAGTAAAAGAAAGCTCTTGCTCTAAGTAATCTATGATTCATTACGCAAAGAGCTCATTAGCTAGGGCTAGAAAATAAAATTACGGTCGTTTCAGGAATAATTCCCTGATTTAGTGGTTAAGAAGAGGAGGCTGCAGGAGGGAGGAAGCGTGTGCCGCCCAACCGGACGGCAGGGGGCTGCCTGGGGAGGGGGCTGGCAGGGGGGCATTGGCACAAGGTCTGGGGGCTCAGCACATCTGTGCCTTGTGGTGGCTTGGGTACACGAGCCAGCGGTGGGCATCACCTCCGGACTGATGGCAGTGGTGACGGCGCCAGCCGCAGCTCCAACATCCTTCTGGGATGGCTCTGCTCACCAGCGCTAAACCGCTGCACACCTGCTTTATTTCACCTTCACGCTTACCCCTGCCACAAAACTACTACACGTAATGTAGGGTAATAATAGGCAATGTGGGTAATAATAGGCAATGTTTTAATTGCCGTCGGAGTTGGCAAGTTCAAAATTCTATTGCTCGGTACTCTTGATTCAGCCCCTGAAGCCCCCTGACTTAACAGGGTGGAGATTTTAAGTCAATCTCAGGATTTTCTTGCTGGTTTGTCAACATCTACACTCCTGCACCAGTCACATCCTCACCCTCTTCTCTGTGAGCAGGCGGCACACAGGAGCCAAGGTTCCTGTGTGACCATTTCCACCTGCTGACAATTAAACAGGAGGATGGCTCTTGTCAGCCTGGCCATTAAAGACGATAGAGGAAATGAGCATTAAATGATTTTTCACCAGTATCTTTCCCTCCCACAATTATGGAGCTGCCTTTGAGGGTAAAACGTTGGAGCCAACATGATAAAAAAGTTTCATCCATGGTGAAATTATTTCAGGCCAGGGGTTGAAGCAGCACAGGAGAGGGGATGGGACCCTCTCTGTCCCAGCCCTACCTCTGCTGCAGCCCCCTAGGGCACCCAGACCCCCTGGTGCTCCTTTCCCTGGTCTATACAATGATGCACGAGCACTTTTCCATCGTTAGTCCCATCTGCCATGCAACTGTGGTAACGTCCTCCTCCCAAAATTATCCAGCTGCTCGCGGATGTGATCCCCCTCCCTGGTGTAAGGAATAATCGCAGTATCCAAGGCATTCCTCTGGATCCTGCGTAATGCTGTTGTGTCAGAAAGAAAGCGCTAAAGGAGATTTTAAACCCAGTGTCCAGCCCTTAGAACATCATCAGAGACAAGTGGACCTTCCGTTTGCCTTCATTTAGAGCCTTCTCCAGAAATAGCCCATTGAATTACTCTTCCTTGTGCCTGTTTAATAAATAAGCAGATTTTTTTTTGCTATTGAAAGTCCCGTGTTTGGCCTTTTTGAGCCATTTGATTAGGAAGCAGAGAATATTTGAGCAGCAAAGGCAGCACCAACAATCAGTACTAGGAGGAATAATCCCATTTTCTTGGGGAAGAAGGGCAAAGGGTCCTCCTAGGAGGTCAAAGCTCCTTTCACACAATTAGAACTTTAATTAATGAAATTGGTTGAGCGTCTGCCAGCAGAGAATGTGCGGCTGAGCTCATAGAATCATAGAATGGTTGGGAAAGATCCGGGAGGGGGGACATGATCCCTGTGCTGTGGGGCTGTGGGGTCTCCTGGCTGGCATAGACAGCATGACCCCTGTTGTCCCACCACCCCCTAAACTCAGCCAGACCCCTCGCCCTGCTGTGGCGGCCATTAACTCTGGAGATGTGTCTTTGGGGCTCTTCATTTACCGTCAAGAGCCAAACGGACCTTCTCCAGCGGCTTTACGACGAGCAGCACAACTCTCGGCATGTCGTGCTGTTCAGACACGCTGTCTGCAATTAATATTGCATAACAGCCTCCTGATTCCTCAATTATGTATTCCTCCTTCTCAGCATCGTTGTGTTTCTATGCGGGGTTAATTATTTTCCATCATTCCGCCTTTAGCGACAGTCAGCTTAATGACGGGGGCCAAGTTTCGCTCTCATTTCTGCAGGGCAGATCCTAACAAAATCAATGGGGCCGCGCGGTGTCGATGGAGAGGGACGGTGGCCATCTACGTAAAAATAAAATATTCCCTCTCTTGTTGATTAACATGCTCCCCTCCAGCTGCCCAGAGCTCCCAGGGGACTGGACCGAATTGGGGTGCCCAGGGGACACCCCGTTGCTGGGACAGCAGTGGCTCTGCTGCTGGGTTTCGTGGCTTCGCTTTTGAGGATTAAAAACTCTGGCTGAAGTTTGCCATGAGGCTCTGTGGTCACTGTCACCTCCTTAGAGCTATAAGGCTGGGAATCAAACAGCTGGAGGAGGAAAAGATTTTAACATGGCCAAGAGCATCCATGCCTGCCAGCATCCCCATGGGCTCAGCACGAGGGTCCCCACTGGTCCCTCGCCCCTGCCCCACCGCTCCCCACCTGGGACAGCCCTTGCTGCTGGCAGCAGAAGGGCTTATCTGGGACTATTCCTCCCTCGCTGGCATTTCCTGACAGCCACTGCTCCAGTAGAGCCAGGCACCCGCGCAGCAGAGGCTCCGATAAGTGGATCCACATGCAATATTCATGGACCGCTCCGGAATAGTCACCCATCCATCATCCTCAGCAGCGAGACAGCGCACGCTCCCCAGGCCAGGCTGGAGCACCTTCTTGAACCGCAGCCCTGAGGATGAGCACACAGCCCGGATGGGTGGCCAGAGGGGACATGGGCAGCCCAGGGTCTCCTCTGGTGGTGCCGGTGGGGACAGAGTCCCTTCTGAGATGTTTCCTATAAGAAAAGGGTCTCTGGGAGGGGATGAGGGCCACCAGGCATTGTCATTGCCCCATCTCACCTGTGTCCCCTTTGATACCCTTCAGAGACCTGGGGCTGCAGGGCATCCCTGACCCCACCCGTACAACCATTCCTCTGCTGCACCCCATGAAGTGACCAGATAAGCTCCCATGGAACATCGAAACCAAGGGAACTCCCCTGGACCTTAATTCCCTCGCTCCGGGAGAGGTTTGTTTTCCAGCCTCTTAAATTTGTCTGGCCAGCACCACACTGCAGCTCCAAAACCGATCTCATCCCCCAGGATTAATTTTTACACAATCATTCCGGAGTCTATGGTAATCACTCCATAAAGAAATGAAGAGATTTGGGGTTTTTTTTCAATGCAGAGGATTAGATCTAAATACAAGTAATCTGCTGGAAGCTCAGCTGCATGCACACCACTAATCGCTCCCGCACTCTTCCCAGCTTCAGCCCTTTCATCAGTATTTTCCGTAGCAGAGCTGTTTGCCCTTGGTGGGCCAGGCTGATGCAGTCACACACGTACTCAAGGGTCACAGACGTGCCAGCCCACAGGGGTTTGCACAGGGGACAGAGGACAGCAAGTGGCAGTGCTGTGCATTGCTTCAGGGCCATGCATTATTGCAGTGCTGTGCATCCCTGCAGTGTTGTGCATCCCTGCAGTGTTGTGCATCCCTGCAGTGCCGTGCATCCCTGCAGTCGTGCATTCCTGCAGAGCCGTGCACCCCTGCAGTGTTCTGCACCCCTGCAGTGCCGTCTATCCTTGCAGCGCCATGAATCCCTGCAGTTCCGTGCACTTCAGCAATTGTGCATCACTGCAGCAAGCAGTGGAGCATGGCTAGGCTCACCGCCTCTTGCTCGGCTCCAGAGAGGAGCTGCTGGCGTGGGAGTGCTCCCTCATCACTCTGGATCTCTCCGGTTTGCCTGGGGAGGGAGGTGCAGTGATGAGGATGGGAAACTTCTAACGCGCAGTGCCGCCGACCAGCTGGTGGGATCTTTTCAAAAGAGAGTGGACTGTTAAAAGAGGTGACTAGCTTAAATCCTGAAGCCTTTAGGAAATTCCTGGTGGTTTAACCAGGTGAAGCATGAATAGCAATCTGGGAGCTGGTGACTTCCCCAGAGCCAGGGCTGATCCTGTCCCTGCACGCACATACCTCCTGGTCACAGGGCCATCGCCTCTGCCTAGCGGTCACCTGCCAGGCTTATGAAGCCCGGCTTAACTAGCCCAGGTCCTGCATTTACAGCAGCAGTGAGCAGAGAGGCAACTGCACGCATACCTAGAGCTTGGGGGGACAGGCAAGGGGCTCCTGGGGCTGCCAGAAAATTGAGGGCTTATCAGCTTAAAGAAAATGCTGTACACAGTAAAGTCAGAAAGAGAGGTATGCCCCTTATGTCCAGCAAGCATTTTTGCAAATATATTTAACAAAACACGTATCTGGGACTGGTCTGACCGCAGGTATAGGGATGCAGTGCCAGATTTTTAAAACAATACAACTTCAGCACTTAGAAAAGGACTGAAGCAGACTTTGGGTACTTATGTTCAAAATAATTGTCCCAGGAAACCCAATTCAGCAGCCACCCAGGCTGAAAGCACTTAGGCGCACCCGGGCAGGTGTTCAACAAAGCATTTAGCTGCCCTGGCGCTGCATCAGCAGAACCTCGGGGTCTTCGGTCAGGGGAGTGACTCAGGGAAACCAACCCCTGGGCTTGGTGCTGAGACAGATGGGGTCCCACCAGGGTCCTGCCTGGGTCCCACCTGGGACCAGCCTGGGTCCTGCCTCTGTTGGCTGCAGGGGATTTGGGGAGAGGTGGCTGTCACTGCGGCAGTGTGCTGGAGCCGCAGGTGGCTTGCTCCTCACCACCTTCCCCAGAGAATGCATTCTCAGTGCGAACGGAGGCACGGCAAACCAGCAGCCTTGGCTGCTGAACGCGGCTTCTGCTAATAAATTCATAGATCTTCACACCCCAGCAGGCTGACAAGCGCCTGGCTTTAAAGAGAATTTAAAACTACTTTGGGTGCAGTCCATCAGACCGAGACCTGCTTATGCTTGGAGACCTTAAACACCAGCTTCAGAGAAGGGAGGGAAACTGTAAAGATCGCCCAGAAAAGGTTGGTTTCAGGGGGCAAATCTTCAAAGCAGGACTTTCCTACAGAGTGGAAAGGACCATGTCCCATTCCCATGAATAAGTCAAACGTGGGAACCTTTCCTAAGCGTGCACCCGACCCAACGGGTGTTTCCTCTGTCGGGCTTGAAAGCGAATCGATGCTCCTGCTTTCTTTCATGTGCTGTACCTGCACTACTTCTTGGCTGAAACGCCACCTCTCCTCTGCTGTGGTGGGCTGTGTTTTGCTGCAGCAGAGTTGATTGTTTCGTTACTTGCAAGAGGTCTGGAGGAACACTCCAGCATGACAGTGCATCGGCTACTGGGAAACCCAGCGCCTCGCCAGGGCTGAGCACATGGAAAGAGCACACACACCTTACTGAAAGTCACTCTGGGCTGGTGACATCTCCTTTCCAAAATTTCTCTGCCTGGGCAGGGTGCCCATTGAGCCCTCGGGGATGGGATCTGTCCCACCGTCCACACCAGGGCACTGGAGATCTTTCATATGGAGGGCACGTTCCTCCTTGGAGAGCTCAAATCTCATCTAAAGAGTAATTCCTATAGATTTCCTGCTGCGTGCTGTTGTTGTATGCTCTCTCAAACCAGCTCACTCGAGGATGGGTGTTTACCACCGGCCAAGAGCTCGCTGGGACCTGCACAGGGGGCTCCCACCCCAGATGAAGGCGCAAGCTGCATCCTTCTCTGCCTTTTGTCTTCAGTGCCGCTCGCAGAACACCCTACGAACAGTGAAAACACCAGCGTACCAGCCCACTGCCTCCTCCACAGCTCTGTGCAGAAAGCCAGCCACCTAATTGAGGAGAAACGCCGGCGGGGCCAGGGCAGGAGCTCTGGACTGGGGCCTCCCCACTCCTCTCACTCGCAGCCTCCGGCGAGCCGAGCTGCTGTGTCAATTACAGGAAAATCAATGAAGATACTGTTCAGGACTCCTTCTCACCATTCAGCGCGGATGATATCCTTCACTTTCTAGCACTGATTCATTTACTTTCCGCCTCTCCAGGGGCTCCTGACATATTGCTATCTCTGAAGAATCTGAAGCAAGAACTGCCTTTGTTTCCACTGCAACTTGTTGGCGTGCACAGGCTCCGGGGACGGCGCTGCCGGGGCCTGGGCTCATGGCGGGGTCAGAAGGAGAGCGGCTGCAGCACACGGCATGGTTTTTGAACATTTCTTGCCAAAGCGCCTTCCCAGTGTCCTCTTGGATTTCATTTGCACAGAGAGATGGGGCAGGATCAGGGGAAAAACTGGGTCCAAACCCAGGGTTGGGGTGCCATCCACCTCCTTCCTCCAGCTCCATGGAGTTCTGCTGAGCTGTCCCCATCAGCAGTGACACGGGAGCACTGCTGCTCCTCCCACTGTCCTGCCATGGCCAGCACATCCCTCCTTGAGCATCAGCGCTCTGCCAGGGTCCATCTGCATCCACTGCCAGGGGCTCTGCCTGGGTGATAAGAAAAAACACAGTAGCTGGGAGTCCTTCTGCCTGGGGCGTGCCAGGGAAGCGGGAAGGTGCATGGCATGATGGATGGGCAGTCTTACTGCAGGGTTCATATCCAGTCCCTGGGACCCATGGCCAGAAGCTACATAAGACAATTAAGTATAATAGAATTGATTTCCAAAATATCTAAAGGCAAAAAGCTGTGGACGGTACATGCTGGGATGCCTGGTGGACGTGCTGAAGCTGGGGACAGCATGCCCTGGGTGGACAACAACAGAAAGCACGTAAACAGTAATTTAAAACCCTATCTCTCCAAACAGTGTTATTTCCTCATTCCCATCCTTTTCTCTCTCCATCAGGCACCCGCAGGTCTGAGATATAGACCTCTGGGCCGTACTCAGGCTGGAGGACTGCACTGTGACATAAACCCAGCCCTGCGAGCTCCTCATGTTCCTCCTCTTCAAAGAGAGCTTCACGCATGGGGAGCTTGTACGATGTAGCCCAGAGCAAGGCTAGTGCTACAAACACAGTATTTATTATTTATAAGGCACTTCTGTGAACCCGGGGCTCAGAGGCAGAGCTGTCCATGGGGATGAGCTTTATAAGGAAAAAAAATGCAGCTTGAAGAAACACTGGAAGTGTTGCAGCCTGCACCAGTCGTGTTTCCAAGAGACATTCCTCAGATTGCAGAAGTCAGGCTCGCTTGGAGTTCACATGAAATTTGCAGTGTGATTTACTGGTCAGTTTAGTTACAGGTCAGTTTAATTACAGACACAGTTCGTTTAGGCGGTAGTATGCCCTAAACACCAGGTTTCTAGAGAACGAAGGGTCTCCTGGGCCAGCAGCAGGTTTTGCATCACCCCGGTGCAGGCTTTGGGCAGAATCCCACAGCACTGTATGTGCCATGCAGTGATCTGTCGTGCCACGGGGCTGGGGGGACACTGCAGTGCTGGGGGTAGTGGGGGGGTCACTGTGCCTGCCAGGCTGGGCCACTCCCAGGTTTTTTGGGGGGATCACTGGAGGCCACCCCAAGGCTGGCAGGAAGGATACTCTGGGCACCCTAGGGATGTCAGGGGGATGCTGGGGATACCAGGAATGTCAGGGTGGGCACACTTGGGTTGCCAGGTCTTGTGCCTAGTCCTGCTGGGGGTCACTGCGGTTGTCAGGGAGGAAACCTGGGGCTGCTGGAGGTAATACCAGGGCTGTCAGGGGGTACTGGGGCTGCTGGGGTGGCACAGGGACTGTCTGGGGTGCACCAGGGCTGTTGGGGAGGAAACCTGGGGCTATTGGGGGGGCACACTGGGGCTGTCATGGGGTA
>WKFP01015389.1:2318698-2328821 GCA_011057875.1 Pterocles orientalis
AAAAAAAAAAAAAAAAAAAAAAAAGTCTATCTGGAAAGAAAATCTCTCCACCACAGAAAGAGGCAAAATATAACTCCATGTTTTCTTTTCTTTTTCTGTTTTATTTTAGGCAAGAAATCCTTCAGCATGTTGATGTAATAAAAAACTTTTCTTTGACCAAGAACAGCGTTCGGGTTGGACAGCTGATGCATTACGATTATTCCAGCCATAAGTATGTCTTCTCTATCAGCAATAACTTCAGATCACTGCTTCCCGATGTGTCGCCGATCCTGAACAAGCATTACAACATCTGCGCCGTGGTTGGAAATAGTGGGATCCTGACCGGGAGTCAGTGCGGGCAAGAAATAGATAAATCTGATTTTGTTTTTCGTTGCAATTTTGCTCCAACTGAGGCTTTCCAAAAAGATGTCGGAAGGAAAACCAACCTTACGACCTTCAACCCCAGCATCCTGGAAAAGTATTACAACAACCTCTTGACCATCCAGGATCGCAACAACTTCTTTCTGAGTCTGAAGAAGCTCGATGGGGCCATCCTTTGGATCCCCGCTTTTTTCTTCCACACGTCAGCAACAGTCACGAGAACGCTGGTTGACTTCTTTGTTGAGCACAGAGGGCAACTGAAGGTCCAGTTGGCTTGGCCAGGAAACATAATGCAGCATGTGAACAGGTGGGTACCTGTTTCTGCCTTGCCTTTGGCTTGTCGCAATACGTCTCGCTGTCTCCACAAATACAACCGTAGTTATTTTGCTGTTCAGGAGCCAGAGAATGGTTCTGCTCTGGATAAGCCCTACCTCTCCTGATTAAAAACCAAGAACATTCATGCTGACAGCACCGATGGTCCCCAGGAAGTAACATTATTTTTTTTTCTTACAGCCCCACTCTCACTGCAGACTAACACAACTCTATTTTTTTTTCCCAGATACTGGAAGAACAAGCACTTGTCTCCCAAGCGGCTGAGCACAGGTATCCTCATGTACACCCTCGCGTCTGCCATCTGCGAGGAGATCCACTTGTACGGGTTCTGGCCCTTTGGGTTCGACCCCAACACGCGGGAGGACCTCCCGTACCACTACTACGATAAGAAGGGAACAAAGTTCACGACCAAGTGGCAGGAGTCCCACCAGCTGCCTGCAGAGTTCCAGCTGCTCTACAGGATGCACGGTGAAGGACTGGCCAAACTCACCTTGTCGCATTGTGCCTAAGAACCTGAATCTCCAAGTGCCAAATGATTGTCTAAAAAGTGCCCAAAACCCAATTAAACATTCTTCAGATACAATCCTAAAAACAAACAAACAAAAAAAAACCACCCTAAAATCTTTTCCATAATGTAAAGATGGGTTTTAGTCACGCTTGTCACTGCTCATCAAAGGGTTTCAGCGTATTTAGCAGTGTGGACGCATTTATCGACTTCTGTGGATGCTATTCATGCAGCAGCAAAGTTGAAATATTTTGCGTTTGTAGATAGGCTACTAAGTATGTTTTAAGATATTTTCATATTTTAGCATTCCACTAAAAGCCCTGAATCTCTTCATCTTATTGTCCCTTCCCAAGTAGAGCTGGAAATGCTACATTTAAAAGATTTTGCTTCTCTTGTACATGTTGCTATCGGTAGCTCAGCAGACAGGAATTGCCGTGGCCGGCTGAGAAAGCCGCTCAGAATTCCAGTTCATTGGCACTCACAAGTTCTTCAGTGTGGACCCTGACTTCCACCACTTGCATACTTTCATACTTACTGAATTTTGCATTTTTGTAAGAATAACGTGAAGAAGGCTGCCACAATACAGCTCGCTCCTTAGCTAGATGTTGATCTTGCTCTCAGAATACTTCAGCATCTTAATTCTGTTTGGGCCAAATCCTGGCCCAAATTGGCCAGGCTGAAGCACGGTTGTCCCCATCCCTGTGACACTGTTTGGTCTTTTGTTTTTAAAGTTAAAACATCAGGGCTTTCTGCATTTTGGTCCACCCCAAAGTGCTGTCAGTCCCATGGGGACAATGGGGTGTCCCACCTGGCGATGCTGGGTACCACCTGCGATGCCGGGGCTGTGGGGAGCATTGTGGCCTTCATTAGCCTAATTAACCATTAGCCCCGGTGTCCTCCTGGTGTGGTCCCCCCAAAGGGCTGGGGTCCCAGCCTACAGCAGAGGCAGCCAGGCACCAGGACCATTACAGATGGCTTTTGAAGGGAATTGAGTACCGCAGGGGTGGAGAGAAGAAAAAATGCAGTTGCCAGATTTCCCCGTTCATGTCTCTAAATCCACCAAGCTGTTTGTAGGGAGGACAACCCTTAGGGTCACCTATAGTTTGCAGGTGTTGGCCATGATATCTCAGGATGAAGGAGCCGGTAAAATAACAGGGTTTCTTATTACGACAAATATGCTGACAAGTATTTTAGCATTTTTCTACTGTTCGGTGTGATGCTGGGAACTGACCGTACACTGAAAGAAGATGCAAAACCCGATTTAGAATCACACTTTAAAATGGCACATTTTAATTTTTCTCAGCCTCCTTACCTCCAAGCAGATGTAGGAGGTAAGGAAGGAGATCTTGAGTACAATGCCAAACCCAAGCATCCCAGACTGTCTCCCCATGCCCGCCACTGCAGCACCACAGCTCCCCCAGACCCCCACACCGTGCCCCCTCTCCCCCATGCCCCAGCTGGAGGAGGACCTAGAGGGTTTCTCCTCCGTTTTAATTATCCCACATGCTCTAGCTTTTGCTTTTCTGAAGGCTGTTTGGGGCTGGGGTGCACTGAGGTACCCCCGCAGCCTTCCCAGGGGTCTGGGTCCCCCTGCTCCCATAGCCACGCATGGCCTCCAGCAGCTGTCCTTAGGAAGACATGGTGGTGCAATGGTGGTGGTGTCCGACGCCATATGGTGCCATACGAGTTGTTCTCAATATTCTTGCGTATTATTTGTGTTGTCGTCGCGTGAGGGAGGCCAGGGAACGGAGTTCAGCTGTACTGGGCACAGACTCTGCAGAGGCAAGGACAGGCTGTCCCCAGTGTCCCCAGAGAAGCGACCGAGTCCCCCTGAGCCCTGCGGGAACCCTTCACTCAGTGCCGGAGCACACGGGTTGGTTTTGCCCAAAAAGAGAAATTGCAGAGGGAAGCAAGTTTTGCAGTAGTTGTTGATGACATACAGTAATTAATCATGTCAGATATCGTTTCCCATTGCGCTGTACAGCGTAAGCACGTTCACTCAGGCTGGCAGGTCGCTTTGTGGGTCGCTGGGTGCATGTGAAAGGTGTGCCCAGGAGCCAGCTCTGGGCACAAGGGTCACCCCAAACCTGACTGATGCCTGGTGGCTTGTGGTTGGTGCCAGCTCTTTTAATTAAGAGGCGCTTTGTCAATTTTAGTGTAGGGAGCGATCATTTTTAATCAGAAAAGTGAAGAAATGTGGACTTATCATTCTACTGGCATGCAAGCGGAGGCCAGTGCGCTCTGTACAGCTTTCGGCTGCTGGCTCTCAGCGGGAAATCATGCTGGCAGTTCCTGCTTCGCTGCTGCACGGCGTCTACATGGCATCACTACTTCAAATTAGATGTAGTCACAAGTTAGTGCTCATTAGTCTAAACAAACGTGTTTCCATCCATGTACCTCATGTCTCCAGAGGGTCTTTCTGCAGTGGGGATGCTCAGCCTGGAGCAAGGCAGTCCATTGCACACCTGCAACTGCACGTTACAGTTTTTTAAGTTTTCATCACATATTTTTAAAAATTTTACTTGCCTTCCTAATCACAATAAATGTGGGAAATCACCCACAGCTGGAATCTCTGCTCTCCCCTCACCTCACCCCCCACCAGCCCGTTCCCTGTGGCTGTGCTCAGGAGGTCTGCAATGCCCCACTTACCCCTAGCCCCCAGAGCAGCAGGGATGCGGCACCGCACATGCCCCCAGGTTAGGGAGAGGATGGTGATGGAAAGGTGTGACAGCCCTGGCAGCACAGCTGGAACTTTCCAAAGGCACAAAGAGGCACCGGGTGCAGAGGAGGAAGCAGGAAAATGACTGCAAATGTTCGGAAATGGGAATACAGAAAAAAATTATTGACAGAGCAGCATATTATATCATTGATTTTTAAGCAAAACTCCCCATCGATTTTCCAGAACCGCATTGAACATCTCGGAATCATTGATTTTAATGGGGAGTTCTGCCCCAGGATCAATGGCGCAATACAGCCCAAAGTAAATTGCTTCTGAGTATCAATATTTTTTGTTGCAATGTAGAAAGCCATCTTAAAACGTGCATCTTTGGGGTTTGCCTGTTTTCTTAGATGCTCCTCGAATTCTGCTTTTATAGAGAGACTGCAGGGCTGGGCAGCTTGTGTTGATGGTGGAACCAGCAGCATCCCTGGGGGGGCTCTGCCCCCCCCCACAGGGAAGGACCCTCCTTATGCTTCAGGACCAGAGTGGGCTCTTTCCCATCATCCTTTTTCAGGCTGGTTTTCTTGTTGGAATTTGTGTTACGGGTGCTGTGCATCCCAGAGCGGCAGCGTGGGGTGACCCCTCCAGGCTCAGCATCCCTGAGACAGGCTTACAGCACGTGTAATTCTGGTTTTGCAGAAAGCCGGGTCCCTGTGGCAGGGGTTGCCGCTGCTGCCCTCCCCTGCCGACTGTCTAGACAAGCGAATATCACTACACGAAGGGACGTGCGATGCAACACAATATTTGTAACTACAAAACATTCCAGTTTACAAAACCAAGAGGATTCCTTCTGCCTCGCTCCAAGGAAAAGGTCCAGTTGGTCTCAGAGACCCCTGCCCTGGGCTGCCAGGACAGTGTCCTGTGGCCGCATCCCGCTCCAGCCCCACTGCCCAGGGGATGGGTGCTGAGGACCCCGCTGCAGCTGGGACCCCGCAGAGGGGCTGGGTGCTGTGATGAGTGTGGATCGGGGTGTACATAGGAGTGGATCTAGGTGTGTTACCTTCTCTTCTTTTATACATCTCGGGTTTGTATTTTTGTTGCTTGCATCTTTTCAGTGAATGGTAGCGAGAGACCTGGAAACAAAGTCGTTCTGGCTACCAGTTTTAATTGTGGAGTATACCAAAAAGCAAGCGTTTGTGAACTATGACTTACTGTGAATGGAGGTTGCAAAAACAGGTCTTATAGGAAAAAAAGCAGGTTTTCTGTATGTGAATGTGTCTTTATTCTAATGGCTATACAGTTCAATGACTGATGGAGTTGTTTTCAATACAAAAAAGATAAATATTTAAAAAAAAAAAGAAAAAAATGCCATAATTGTAATAAAGGATTCATTATTTAACGGCCATGCTAAAAACATTATTTATTTTTAAATGGCTGGTGTTCATGAAAGGCCAGGGCACAGTCTCAGGTGAAGGGCGAAGCCGCACGTGGTGTGAAACACAAACACATCTCACGCAAAGCTGGTGTCCGGCCTCACTCCCATGAGCCCTCCCGGGGCCGGCAGAACCCACGGTGGCCACGGTGGTGAGCATGGCCCTGATTCTTCTCGTGGCCGAGAACCGCATCCACGTCGTGAGCATTGCTTGTGGAGAGCAGCGCGACAGTCCCGCCGGGATCGCTCGGCAATGTGGCTCTTTGGTGTGAATGTGCCTGCAACATTGGCTCCTGTGCCAAAACATGGTCTTGAATGCGTTGTTTTTAAATAAAATGTTTTATTGTGCTTTGGAAGTCTGTAAAACTCGGCTGTGTCTGCTTCTTCCTTCCTGTTGTTTCCCAAACTGCTGACTGTCAGCGACAGCGACTGTCCCACGCTGGGGGGTTCACCAGGTCATCATTTAATCAAAAAGCCTTCCATATTTTAAAGGATACACCCTGGGGCTGGAAATGTGCTCAAATTGTAGGAAAGCATACCACGGTTATGGAGTCTCCTTCTCTGGAGACATTCAAAGCCCGCCTGGATGCGTTCCTGTGTGATCTGATCTAGGTGTTCCTGCTCCGGCAGGGGGATTGGACTAGATGATCTTTCGAGGTCCCTTCCAATCCCTCACATTCTGTGGTTCTGTGGATACTCCATCCTAGTAAATATGAGCACAGCTTCGTGCAGCCCAAGTTTTGGTTTGGGTGCTGGACTAGGAGCAGTTGGTGGGAAAGTGGGTACGGGTTTGGTGCCCAGCCCCTGCTGCTGCTCTGGGGAGCAGCAGCGCTGCCATGGAGCATCTCCCGCTCCCTGCCTGCCCCAGACTGCTTCATCCCCCTGATCTGCACTGGGCTTGCAACCACAGACTCAGGCAGTGATCCCCATCCCCGGCTGTGACATTAATTATTCCCGACCACACACCTTTGTGCTCCAGAGGAGCATCACAGGGTTGTTCCTAACCCTCATCCCCTCCTCCAGCACTCCCAGCTCCTCCCAGCCAATGCTGCCCACCAGTTTAATAAGCACACTCCACCTCGCCACGCTGGCTGCTAATGAACATATTGGACAATAGCTGGCAAGGACAGACCCCCGCAGAACCCTTCCCAATACCTCCTCCCATCATAACGCCAATAACAGCCTCCGCTCCCTACTGACAGCCTGCCCTCCCCACAGAGCCCCTAACCCCCCTCCTCAGTGCCTTCTTGCCGTTAACAACCCACAGAAAGTTTTGCTGGTGCTTTTTAACCCCCTTGCTAGCTGCCTTGTGCTTGTGCCTCGGGCTTTCTCCGGGAGTTCCTGCTTTTTTTGATGCTCTTCTTTTGTACTTCTGCTCAGCCATCGACTGCACGCCGCTGAGGATTTTCAGAGTCAGTGAGTCGCTCTCCCAGCACCCTTCCCATCCTCTGCCTGCCCTCAGCCGGGGGGGGTTTGTGCCCTTCACCCCCAAAAGCAAAAGTAAAAGCAGCTTTCCAGCAACTCTTGCTAAATCGTATATATGAAAATGAGAAATCAGCTGCCACCTAATCCAGTTCCCTCCCAATTAACGCAGTATGGGTGTTGTTACCCCTTCCTTCAATCTGCTTTTAAGGAGTCCTGCCGGGGTAAAACCTGCCTGGATGGGCAGACTGAGACCCCCTGCCCGTGCTGCCACAGCCCTGTTTCTCAGAGCTCTCTGCATGTGGATGGTGTTTGAACCAGCCTCAGTACATCCCTGTCTGGGACAGCTTGGGCTCAATCCGCTGATGCGCAAATGGCTCCGGAGCAGTTTGCCTGGGCTGCACAGCACGGACGCAGCTCAGGTCCTGAACAACCTTTGTTGCTCCTGTGCACATCAGGCACTCTTGCCACCAAAATATCTCTAAACCCCACACTTCCACATCAGCTGGATGGCTCACTGTCCCAGCACATCTGGGCAGATGTTTCCACAGTAGGGCTAATAGTCTGGGCAACCAGTTATTAATCTTCAGAAAATGTTTCAGTAGGTAAAGTTTGGTGCAATATAAATGAGAAAGCATTACCTGTCTCTGCTCTTGCGTGCTTCCCATCCCCAATGCCTCATGTAGCTACTATCTTTATCCTTGGAGTGATCATGGGAGAGACACTGGTACTACCGCCTCCATTCGAGGGGCAGGACCCTGCACAGCCACGTCCCTGCTGCGGGTGCCCCTCCCTCACATTCTGTCCCCATCCTCTCTGCGTCACCGGTGCCACCGCACCCCGCTCACCGCTGCTGGGACCCCGTGCCCCACAGGACCAGCTCCACTGGGTTTCTCCGCACCAGTGTCACCATTTCCCAACACTTCCCACAAACCAAACAAGCTGGAGCCCTCCTGCTCCCAAGATAAATATTGCAAACTGGATCCAGTTTTAATCTTTAACCATGGCCCTCACCAGCCAACTGTGCCATCAGCCACGCTGGGGACAGCCCCGGGGACAGGGGCACAGGACTGGTGGTGGTTTGGGAACCCCTGAGCAAGAGCAGCCCGCAAGTCCCACTCAGACTGGGATTATTGCCCCATAATCCCGTTTCTAGTGTAGCAATGGAAGAGGAAAAATCCTTTCCTTCATCTGCAGATAAATCTGAGGAAGGTTCCCCAGAGCCCCTGTCCCGTGGTGCCAGCAGTGTCTTGCTTCCCCCAGGCAGCCTCAGAGCCATTTTACCCCTTATCAGTTTGCACTGATAAAGCTGGATTCAGCTTTCCCTCTAAACTGTCCCCTGAAAAACGCTGGGGAAAAAAATCCCATCTTGTCAGACTTGTCTTTTAGTTGTAAATAACTGAAATCCTGCCTGGGAGGAGAAAAATCACGAGGTTCTGCTTCTCATGAGCAAAATTTGGTCCCTGAGCAGCAGGTACACCTGGGGCCAGCACAGATTTAAGTCCCCTTGGACCTGCATCCCCCAGACAGACATCACAGGGGGCTGGAGCCAGTCCCACTGCCCTCCGCAGAGCAGAAAGGAGTTGTGAGAGCAATTGCAAAATACCAAAAGAAAATACTTGCAGTATTTGTTCAAAAGCAGGTGAAAACGATGCATGCCGTCCCCGGCCGGTTCATGCCAGCTGCTCACACACGTGAGCAGGTGTGCAGGATGCAGGTGATGGACCCCCAACTCACACTTTTAGGGGCAGTTTGGGTCAGACAGTCAGTTCTGCAGCATTGATGCACGCTGGAGGAAACCCTGGTGAACAAAAGAGGAGAGGAATTAAAATTCAAACACCCAGGGGAGCTGCAGACAGAAAAAAAAAAAAAGAAGGATGCTGAGCAAGAGAGGTGGGAGTGAAGACAGGCAGGGCAGGTCAGCCCCCAGCTCCACCCCGCCGTCTCATCCCGTCCTGTCCCATCCCTTCCTGTCCCATCCCACCGCACACTGCCGCTGCCAGGGAAGCTCTCAGGGAGAAGGGGGAAAGCTGACAAAGCGACTTTCTGCCCCAGGAGCATAGGGACAGCCTGCGGCGAGGGCAGCCAGGCAAGCAGGGAGAACTGTCCCACTGGGCTGGAAGCAGCGATGGATACCCCGGCTCCCTGGCACTGCTCCTGCCCACCCTGCCCGCACCCGCTGCCAGAAGCATGACTGGTTACTGGAAAGATTTTTGACATGAATTTGTCCATTCACCAGAATTAGGCACCACCATGTGTCATATAATCATGGAATGCAACAACCAGGCACAGGTTTAAAAAGAAAAGGTCAAAGTCAGGACTTACCACCTGAATTTTGAAAATATTG
Organism: Pterocles orientalis; assembly: GCA_011057875.1. Taxonomy (NCBI): domain Eukaryota; kingdom Metazoa; phylum Chordata; class Aves; order Pterocliformes; family Pteroclidae; genus Pterocles; species Pterocles orientalis. Next base: position 2,327,757 of record WKFP01015389.1, read on the forward strand.
GTTTTGTCAGAAAAAAAATATTCTATTTCTCATCTTTCCTCTGTTAACTTAAAGAGAGGATAATGGATCAACATGAGTGGTGCAGCGCAGCCCCCCAAAGTCACTAGCAAGCGTCCCTTCCAGCTGCAGCCCCTCTCCCAGCTGCTGGAAGATGCGGTTTCTGTCACCTCTGCCAGGACAGGGACACCAACAGAATGGGAGCCTTGATTTTTTTTTATTTTTAGGAGAGAAAACTCTGCAGTACTTTAAGCAAGTAAAATAACCCCAAAGCAGTCAAAATGCACCCAGCGATTAATAATTACAGTAATAGCCACCAGTTCTCGCACAGAGCAGCTGCCCAGCTCAACTCAAAATGCTTTAACAAACCCACTCGGTTTTGTTATCCTCATCGTCGGGATGGGAAGACTCGGGCTCGGAAAGCCAGGAGTGACAGTCCCCAGCATCAAGTGACATATATCCACCTGTAATTGTAATAAACCACCATGTCTCAGGGTTCCTGCTCCCACTTGGGTGACACGGTTTGAGCAGGGGCCGGAGTGACTGGTCTCCAGGGGCATCTTCCAACCTCAGCTCTTCTGGGAAAGGGGAAGGGGAAAGAGAAGGGGAAGAGAAGAGGAAGGGGAAGGAGAAAGAGGAGAAGGAGAAGGAGAAGGAGAAGAGAAAAGAGAAAAGAGAAAAGAGAAAAGAGAAAAGAGAAAAGAGAAAAGAGAAAAGAGAAAAGAGAAAAGAGAAAAGAGAAAAGAGAAAAGAGAAAAGAGAAAAGAGAAAAGAGAAAAGAGAAAAAAGAAAAAAAAAGAAAAAGAAAAAGAAAAAGAAAAAGAAGGAGAAACCTAACGTACACCCTGTGGTACCAAACACCTTGACTTTGGTGTCATCTGTACCCGGGAGTGATGTTCATTTTACAGTGTTGGACTTAAAAGATGCCTTCTTCTGTATGCCATGGGGCATAATACAGTATTTTATAATTATTATTACAATTTTTATATAATTATTTATATTATAGTATACATTATCTATTATAATATTCTTATTCTTAAAATATGCCTTCTTCTGTATACCACTGGA
>WKFP01015389.1:2331533-2348455 GCA_011057875.1 Pterocles orientalis
CCGCGGGGGACATCCCTCGCCCCGCGCGTGTGTGTGCCCCTCCGTGGGGATGGCTCCCGGGGGGGGGTGGATGGGTGGGGAACGGGCGGGCTGGGACACGGGCAGACACGCGTGGACACTGTGTGCCCGTGTCCGGCTCGGCTCTGCTGTGACAGCGACATGTCCACGAGCACCGTTCCGAACCCCGTGGGTGTGTTCTGACAGCCCGTGGGTGTTTAATTCTAATTAATTCCCGCCCGGACGGGTTGTTCCCCGCGTGTTGTGGATTAGTGGGGGCCGCTCCCACGGGATACCCGTCACCCCGCAGTCGGCGTGGCCGAGTGGAGGGGGGGGTCTCTGCCCTGCCCTCCGACAGGTACCACGGTAGTTCCACGCATCCTACGTTCCGCAAGGGAGTGGGAGAAGAGACCGTTCCCCCTTTCCTGTGTGGGGGCGGTTGGGGGGATGCTCCCTTCTCCTCAGACAGGGCGGTGGGTGCAGAGTCCCTGCAGCGGGGGGAGCATGAGATGGGGGGTGGGACGCAAGGAGCTGTGAGTTATTGGCGGCCCCCATCCCTGCGCTGACCCCCAGCCAGAGATGCTGCGCGTGGAACAGCCAGCGGTCTGTGGCCCCCCCAAGCCCCTTGGAGGATGATGAGGCTTTCTTAGGGGGCAGGAGGCTCTGCAGGGCCCTGCACTGCAGGGCTTTCCTAGCTCTGAGCCCAGCTCTAAGCCCGGCTTGGCCAGGACGAGGATGCTGATCTCGTCCTTGGCTCTAACAGCGACAGCAAACCCTCTCCAGCACCCCCGGTACGCAGCTCTTCTGTGTTATCAACCGATTCGAGGTTTGTCTGCAACAGGAGCATGAGAGGAACAGAAAGGTTTTGGGGTTTGCTTTTTTGTGCCCGGAGCACGCGGTGATGTCGCGATCTCAAACAAACGCGTACCTGGAGGGAAATCGATGCAGATAATGTTCAGAAGATTAAAAGAGCATTAATGCTGGCAACAGGAGCATAAACGCATGGACCCAGTTTTCATTGATCTGGAACCTGAGCCGGCTCGCTTCCAGTAATGCTGCTGGTGCTTTTCCTTCCCAGCACTGGTCCTGGCTGGGGGGTTCCCCATGCAGCCCTGCAGATAGGACAGAATAGCAGAAATCGCAGACAGAATTTGCTGTCCCTTGCGGGTGCGTAGATGTGATGTCTGATTTTTCTGTTGTACACATGGAGATGTGGATATATAATTCTGGATCTCTGCTTGCCCAGTTCCCCTTGAATGCCTTTGCATCCAGGAGTAAATTTTGGAGAGAGCTTGGTCACCGAGTGGGCACAGGTTCCCCGTGGAGTGTGAGCTGGAGTGGGAAGGACCTTTGCAAATTACCGTTCCCTTCACAAAATCGATATTTTTTTTTATTACCCCGTGTGAATATGCAGCCTCATTGCCTCGGTGCTTCCTTCTTCCCCTTTACTCGCCTGCTTATATCCCTCCGAGCAAGGGGAATACGCCAAAAGCATTTCAGATTTCTGAAAATTGGCCAATTTGCCCTGTGCTCCTGTAAGTTTTCCCAAACAGGGCAAAAAATGCCAGGAGCACCACCAGCTCCCGGGTTCTCACTCTGCTCTGGTGGCGGCATCACTCCGAGGACTTCATCCCCTCCTGCTCCCTCGGGCGGGGGGCGGCCCCAGAGCAGCGGGGGCTGCGGGCGGGAACCTGTCCGAGCCCCGGAACGTCCCGGTGAGACCTTGACTGGCTGCGGCCCCGTCGGCGGGTGAAAAATATTAATGAGGTGAAAAATATTCACGATCCGTGGGTGAGTCGGGGCGTTTATGGGGGCGGTGGGCTCGGAGGGGAGGAGTAAGGTGGGCTCGGGTTAACCGGGCACGGAGCCGCGTCCCGTCGGGGCGTTATCCCCGAATGAACCCCCGCTGGGTACGCACGGGGTACCGTTAAAATAACCCCGGGCTGGGGTCTTCTGACAGACCCCGGGCTCAGCGGCTGCGGGGGGGCCGGGTGCAGACCCCTGCGTGTGTTTCGGGGTGCACGGTTGTTGTGCAGCGTGGCCGTGGGCTCCGAGGGTGCCGTTTGCTCCCCCAAAACCCTCCGCCCGCCCGGTGCAGGGGGGCGCGGCCGTGCTCCCACCCCCCCGCAGGTGCCTTTGCATGTTTTTCTGGCCCCATCAGCAAAACGCCAGCCCTGCTTGTTTACATTTCCCTAGTGCTGAATCACCTTATTGATGATTAAAGTTTAGGTTTTTTTTCTTTTTGGTACCAAAACACCATCAATGATTCATTTGTGCCAAACAGCCGTGCTGACCTCGCCGGATTTACATCCCTGACATCGCAGCGGGGGGGAGGGGGGCTGTCTCAGCCCGGATTTTCTCTGCTTTCACCCCTCCCGTGCCCGGCGGGGTGGGGGGTCCCCGGCAGACCACCCCCTCCCCGGAGCGGCGGAGTCCCGGGAGCGGCGGCGGCACCATCAGCACCACGGACAGCGGCGGGAGCGGGAACGAGGGCGACAAGGGAAGGATGGAGGGGGATCCAGGAGGGGGAAAGGCAAAGAGGAGAGGGGTAGGAGGGTATGTCCTCTGCCCCTCTGGGCCGAACCTACTGCTGCTTTCTCTAGATTTGGGGATCTTGCGACTTTTTTTTTTTTTTTTGCTAAAAATTGGTGCACAATATCGTCTGTGTCAAGTGCGTTGTCTATATATAAAACTATTCCTTAGTGTTAGACTAAATATACAGGTACATAAAGGTTCTTTGAAAGGTGCTTAGCGGCTTGAAATATTAGTCCGCTCTGCAGATATAGATTGGTGGTTATGTCTGAACAATCCGTGCGGTAAATTGTGGTGCTGGCTGATAAATTATGTTCCTCGTGTACCAACTTTCTGAAACAATATCTTATCTTTTTGTTCCACATTATTTCTGAAGACGTTTCTGCTCCGCAGAAATCTGAGCACCATTTTTGTTAAGCAACCAGTTTTTATCAGTTTCTTGATTGGTTGATAAAGATCAATCTGACCAGGTTTGTCATTAAATGCATTTATATCTTTTTTCCCCTCTACTGTTTCTAAAAAGCTATCAGTCTTTTAACATGTGTTACTCATTTTGAGCTTTTCTGATCTGTTCTTTACTATTTCCTTATTAGATTTTTTTTTCCAACGTCTTAACTTTTCATAGTACATCTTGGTCATCACCATTTGAACAGAAATATCCCAAACTCAAATATTCCTCTACATCTGAAAACTGACAGCATTTTATCCGAAAGGATTATTTTCCAGTAACTGATCTAGTTTATTCCCTTGCATTTTGAGTCAAATTTTGCTCTTCTTTTTTCTGCCCTGTGGCCCCAGCTGCTCGCCCTTAGCACTCCTTTCTTGTATTATTTTTCACAAAATCTTGCCCTGGATGTTCCTGCTGCCCACCAGTTGCAGGTGGCTTGTTTGTCCCTTCCAATTAGACATTACTCAGAGGTGACAAGCCTCTCACCAGTAGCCCAACTCATCTGTTCCGAGTCTCCGAGCGCTAAAAAGCAGCAGAGTCCTCGCATCAGAGGAGCTCCCCTGCGGCTGCCTTCAGCGTGGGAACAGGGCTCTGCAGGTGTGCGGAGAATAATCTAACGGGGAGAGCAGAGCTGAAAGGACCTCACTTGTCGTGACAGTCTGCCCCATTCTTCCAGAATCTCCAGTGATGGAGATTTCTCAGGCTACCTCAACAATCTCTTCCAGGGCTTACAGGTACAAAAAAATCCTTAGTGACTCGCCTTAATCTCCCTTTTTGTCTTTTAAATCCTTTGCTTCTCATCTTATCCCTGCTAGACACAGAAAAAAAAAATCTCCCTTTCTTCTGATAGCAATCTGTCTGTGTTTAAGGCTGCTGTCTTGTCTCCTGTCTTCTCAAGAAAAAGCCCCATCATACTTTGGAGATGAATATGCAGAGAAAGCATTATGTCTGACAGGACAGATAATACATCTCTTTTTCCAAGGTAAGAGATTTTGCATCCGGCTCTATCAGTCTTGACGACTTTTGCATAAAAGGCTCTCTGATTTAGAGAGGATTTTTGGACCCAGAAATCATACAAAATAGGCTAATCTCAAATGGGTTCGGTGATAAGATCAACAAGACAACTCACTGATGGCAGATAGAAATGCAATCAAAAAAGAAATTGGAGTGTTTTGAGGTTGTTTGGGGTTTTTTGAGCTATAAAATCAAACTGTTCCATTGTGAAAAAAAAAGGGGACTGAAACCACTGGTAAATGCTGCACAAAGGGATTATTAGACAAGCGATAGAGGCTGGCAGTTTCCCAAAACGCAAATTGTCTCTGGGACCAAAATATCTCTAAGTAAGCAGGGAACATATTTATGAGCAGCGGTGATTTTCCAGCAGATCTCATCTTGCCATAATGGGCATTTAGGAGTGGGGACCTGCGCTGAGGCATTAAGCTTTGGCAAGCAGCACAGAGCTGGAGGAGGTAAAGGAAGAGCAGGAGGAAGTCTGCTTCCCAGACACCGTCTTCCCTGTTTTCCTTGCCCCCTCGTTCAACGGCTGGCGAGGACGTTGCTGGTCCCCTCGCAGCCGGTGCCACGGTACCAGCATCCTTCCTCCAGCTATTTTTGGGGAGAACCAGTGGCACCACGGCACCAGGTCAGCCCCCACCCCAGGCTCCCGATGTGCAGGGGCTCACGTGGATTTGGTGTGAGCTCCCACGGCTTCTCTCCTCTCCTTCTGGCATCTCCCCCCTTTGCTGGGGAGGTGGGAGACCTCAGCCCAGCTAGCTGGGGTGGGGCTTGCTGTCCTCGCCCATTCTTCATAGTTGCACCCTGTCGATAACAGCCATTAAAAGGAAATAATAATTTCCTGCTTTCTCCCAGGAGTCAGGATTTCTGAAAACAGGCTGGTTCTGAGGGCATGCAGCAGGAGCTCGGTAGATCCGCACCTTCCCTTGCTGCAGGGCCTGCAGGACGCAGCTCTGACTTGTCAGCATGCGGTGCCAGGAGGGAACCGCTGCATGGGAGGGTGTCAGAACGACACAGCGATGGGAGAGCATAAAACAAGAAGGCAAGATATTTCAAATTCTAATCCACTCTTAAGATTTGAGACTCCTATTCAGTGCGTGCCCCAACTTTTCATTCCCATCCTTCCTTGGACAAGATGCTCGAAGCGCTTCCCCCTCTCCTGGGAAGAGGGTCCCAGCAGTGTGCCGGTACCCACGGGGGGGATGTGCCGGTACCCACGGGGATGTACTGGTACTCGCAGGGATGTGCTGGCGCATCACTTGTGGCTGCTGCTGTGACAGGCAGAGCACTTGGCGTGGGAAAGGTCTGGTTTTAGCCCTGCGAGGGGAATATAAATCCTTTGCTAGAGAAGAGTGTTATAATTCAGATGGAAACTATTTTGGGAGACTCTCCAGAAGAACAGGAAACATAAATCTCTGGGCGTGAGGAGTGAAGGGCTGGCAGAACGCAGGCTGAAGGATCCGGCGTTTTGCTGTGAGTGGGTCGAGTGTCTGAGCATCCTGCTGCTGCAGGGGCCAGCGGTGCTGGGGACGGGGTGACACCGCTCGTCACAGCCGGGCAATGGCATTGAAATGCTGCTGCTTGGACAGTTTGTCACCTTGTGCTTCTGAAGCTGCTGGGGCTCTGAACCAGCACAGGGATATTTTGGCACCTTGACGAGGTTGATGTGATTACACAAGGTGTGTGTCTGTCCCTGTCACGGGACAATGTCCTTGGTTCCCTGTGGGACACCCCAGGTGTCATTGCACCCAGGACCCGAGGTCTCACTGGTAAACGTGGGCAGTTGGACATTTCTTGTGAAAACAGGAGAGAAGTGAGATCCCGTAGGTGCCTGCCCTGCAGCAAGGCTACAGCAGGAACTCGCACCATACTGGGTGGTGGTCCCGGCAGGAGGGACAGCCTGTGCATCCCCCAGCTATGGGAAAGGAGCCCCCACCAGATCACGAGCAGCTCTGGAACAGAAATCGATCAAAAACTGGGTCTGGTCCTTTTGTAGCTCACAGAAAAGCTGGTTTGGAAAGAGGGATGGATACAGACCGTCAGGGGATGCCCCCTGCCTCGGCCAGGAAGAGAAACCAGGGGGGTGCCTGGCAGGAATGGGAACACTGCATTGCAGGAACGGGGGGGCTGCCTGGCAGAAACGGGGGGGCTGCCTGGCAGAAACGGGGGGCTGCCCAGCAGGAACTGCTTCAGTGCACAGTGTCGGGGAGCGCAGTGAAGCCGTGCTGCGTGCTCGCCAAGCTCCACTCATTCTCGCCCCAGAGTGCAATAAATTGGCCCTATCCCATCTATTATTTATAATTCCGTATTAACGATGGAAGTATATTACAGGAGTACTTAGAGGCGCTTGTCAGAGATCCCGCGCCGAGCCGGGCGGTGCGGCGTTGCGCCAGAGGGAGCAGCCCCTGCCCCACAGAATTTACAGCCCGATCCCAGCTGCCCGACAGATTTACAGGAGATTGTGCACAAACAGCCCGAGACCTGCCGCATGCCAGGAGGAAATAGAAAAGAACCCAGTCCACAAACCCATTCATCTTGTCCTCTCAAATAGCTGAAGGGTGCGAGTCCTAGAGAGAGGAAGTCGCTCCCTCCGTGGCAGAATGAAGAGGGAGGAAAATCAGGTGGAGTACCAGGAAAACCCATCCCTACAGGCAGCAGCAGGGTTGCGTTCATGTTTTTGGGAGCGCTGTAGGAATTCCGGAATCACCAAAAAGGAATCACGGGGCTGTGAGCACCTTGCTGGTACAGGAAGCGGTGGTTTGGGCAAGCAAAGAGATTTTTCCCAATAGCAGATGATCACTGGAAGAGCAGAATTAACACTTTGTGCTGCACTCCGGGTGAGCAGGCGTATTCTGTTTTTCTGGATGGATGCCATCAGAGTGCGTTCCCAGGGGTTGCACACGTTGGGAGGGACGGACGCACCCCAGCGACGTGATTATTTGCATCTTCATTCAAATTGCTCCATGTTACATAATGGTTTTGTACACAGCGGAGTACTTAACCTAATTTGTATTGATCGCAATTGCTCTCGTTTGTGCATACTTAATTCAGAGAGGTAATCAAATTGATTTTTCAAGGCCTATTTTTTAAGAGGTCGTAGTAACACAGATCTGCAAGAGGCTGCTTTAAGTGAATCATAGTGAAAGGAAAACATTTTAAACCTTTGGAAAATGTTTTGATGGTCATTTCATTGCGCTCGGTATTACTGGCATAATTGAATTTCCTTCACATTGAGTCCTCTCCGGAATCAAATTGAGGAACGTTTTTTAGTTCCATCAGACAGATAACTGGGTTTGGTTGACTTTGTGCTACACCCGCGTGAAACCTCATACGGGAGATCAATATTCACGGCTTATCCTGGTGAAAGATGGAGAGAGATGACTTACTGCTGGATTCGGGGAATATTGTTCTCTCCTCGGCTCCTTCTTAACGTCTGCTGGTTGTTCCATGTGTCTAAAGGCTCTTTTGCCATTAGAGCAGAAATATCATCACGGTGCTTGTCTGAGAGCATTGGTTAACTGGAGAAACTGCAGGGAAACAGATTTAGAGGAGATGAACACAAAGGGAGGCTTTTTTTTCCAGGAAAAATACATCCCTGAGAAATTTCAGGCTCATGAACCAGGATTTCTGGTTCAACCCCACTCCCCTGATCGTTTAAAAGCAGAGACACCTGAGGGGAGGATGGATCGACACCAGATTTATGGGTGGGGTTTGTATGACATCCAGTGATAGGACAAGGGGCAATGGGTTCAAGCTGGAACATAGGAGCTTCCACTTGAATATGAGAAAAAACTTCTTTCCGGTGAGGGTGACAGAGCACTGGAACAGGCTGCCCAGAGAGGTTGTGGAGTCTCCTTCTCTGGAGACATTCAAAGCCCGCCTGGATGCGCTCCTGTGTGATCTGATCTAGGTGTTCCTGCTCCGGCAGGGGGATTGGACTAGATGATCTTTCGAGGTCCCTTCCAATCCCTAACATCCTGTGTGATTCTGTGATGAGTGCCGGGCTTGCACCACGTTTGTGCATCAACGGGACGTGAAATCACACAAACTCTTCCATAACGTTTCTGGTATCCGAAGGAAACCAGTGCTCTCAGAAGAGAAGCAGGGTGGGTCTGTGGTCTCCATGGGTCCCTCTCTGCCTGTCCCAACCAAGCGCTGTGGATCCCATTGGGGTGATGCACTGACATGCAGCCCCCAGACCACCCCCCAGCAGCTTCTCTTCTTCACCAGGACCGCCCAGGCACCCCCAGCCCCGGGACCTCTCCCGGTCCTGCCCATCCTCCTCCTCGCGATGCTGATGGCTCATGTCCTTATCCCAGGAAGCAGAGGGAGGAGGGATGAGCATTCCCCGCTTCCCCACATCTCTGCCCTGTGCCAGGGGGCTTGTTGGGTGGGATCGGGCTGGATGCTGTTGAAGCGCTGCTGGTTGCGATGGTGAGCTCCAGATCAATCAATTTGGGCCTCCATGTGGCAAAAGCAGTTTCTATAAAAAGGACGGGTCGTTCTGTGCGTGCACAAACTGCTGCCCAGAGGGATGCGCAGCGCTGCTCCTGGGGGATGAGTGCCCTAATCGCGGGGGGGGGAGGCGGGGAAGACCCCCCAGCAGCGTCAGGGAATGTACTGCCTTTGGAGGTTGTTGCCATGTGTTCATCTTTAATGACAGAGGAGATTTCCCAGGGCTTTGGTCTTTATAAACAGGAGGTTTCAAGACAATACAAAGAGCTGGAATGCTGCTTCTGGATATTTTTCAGGATTTGTAGCTGTTGGTAATGCAGGGGCTGCGTAGGCTCCTCTCTTCTGGGAAAGAAATGGAAGACAAGAGTTATTGTTGCAGAAAATAATCAGATTAACTATTAGTAGAAATATAAAATGTAATGATACGCAGTGACAAAAAAAAAATTGAGCTTAAATTAGACACATGTGAAGTTCACAGGGAAACAAAAGCTCAGAGGAGCTTGCAGAAGTAACATTTTTTAAATGACCACTTTCCTGCGGGTCCCTTCCAAGCAGATGGGGTTCAGATGCTGGAACTGATGCATCCGTCTCTGCAGTGCCTGGTTCCCCTGGGGCCGGGACTCTTCCGAAGCGCTGTGATGCTGTTCTTTATTTTAACGTGAATTGTATCGAAAGCCACTAAAGGCGGGCATTTTAGAGCAGATTTTTTTTGAGAAGAGAGGTGCGTCCCCAGGTGCAATGGAATGCTGTGCCCTGGCTGCAGGGGACAAGGGGACATGGGATGCGTTTGCTGGTTTGTTTTTTTTTTTTTAATTTCTAAGCAATACCTAATTGTGTTTTAAAGCAACATTTTTTAAAACATTCCCTTAGTTTTAGCTGCAGAATAAAACCACGCTAACAGAGGCCAGGCTGTCCCTCCTCGGGGACACAGCCCCCAGTGCGGTGTCAGGTCCCTGCCCCACTCTTAACGCCCTTTAGATCGGTGCAAAACATCGAATGTGGCGGTATGAACCTGTTCCTGAGCTCTTTCTGTATTGTTTCCATGTAAAGTATCTCTAGTCCAGTGTAGAAGAGAAGGAAATTTTTTTTTTTTTTCCCAGCTACGGCTTTCAGTTCTTGCCGTTGTCCCTTTTCTTCCATAGAACACGTTCAGTGCAAAATGCCGCTAATAAATCAAATTGTTCTGAGCATCAAGATGGCTGCTTCCCTGCCCTCTCTCTTGAAGCATTTCTCGTTCTGCCGGCAGCTTTCCTGGAGGATAACTTTATTTTATCAGCGTGCTGGCTGCATATTTCCCTGCTGACAGATGCACGCCAAGGAGCAACATTTGCCTTCGCGGTGCCTTTTCGAGCACCAACCGAACAGTTCAAGGGAAGTATTTACAGAATGCATTGAAAAGCGTGTGCCTCTGCATTATTTATTGTAAGATACCAATAACTGTAAAACGCAGAGTATCTCTGGACATAAATTAGTGATGTTAGGACTCTTCCCAGTGTCCCGGAACCGATTAGAAACTGCAGAAAAGCTGCAGCGCTCGTCGCAGCGCTGGCACGGGGCGTACCGCTGCGTGCATCCCTGGCAAAAGGCGAAGTAAAGCGTGGAATGCACAGACCCAGGCTAAAATCTGCTTTTTCATCTCAGGCAGTAAAACATGATCCGTGGGGTGTGTTAGAGGACAGTCAGAGACCCAGAATTCTCCCCACGTGGTGGCTTTGGGCTGATGGCTGCCTCTGGGAGGCTGTGCTGTGACTTGCTCTGGGGATGCTCGAGTCTGGGCTTGGACCTGACTCTCCCGAGCATCGTCCTTGTACATTTTGGCCCAGCCGGGGTATTTGGAATGGTCTGACCCTGACCTTCCTCCCGGAGGCAGCTCTGCTGCAGCCACTAGCATCTGGTATCTGCAAGAGTGGGATCATGATCAGCTGCTTCAACAAAATATTCCCATTTCCTGCAGAAACCCAGTGAAATCCTGTCCCATGCACAAAATCAAGCTGCTCAGCATAGTCCGTTACACACTCCCTGTGGTGCCATGCTCAGGCACAAGCGGGTATGGTCCTGCCTTGGGGTTAATTACAAACATTTCCACAGCCTGAATTTGACTTTTTGGAGCAGGCTGTCATTTCACTTTCTAGACCTGTAGAATTATTTAACAGGGCTGCTTACAAACCCGTCCACTTATCAGTGCACTCCACTTATTTTCCCTAGCACATTACCTAACCATGTCAACATATGGATTTTTTTATCTCACTGCCCTGTGCAGACAGCCTTATCGGGCTATTTTTAAGCCTGGCTGTGCTACGGCAGCAGGATTGCTTTCAGCACTTGATGTTCTCTCTGTGCTAATAAATACACATCAGCTATTAATACGGATTTTTTTTTTAGGATCCATTAGCATGGCCGGACACAGCGATGCCCAGTGCTGCTGCCCTGCCTGACCAGAGCTCCGATGGGCGTTTCTGGCTGGCTTCATCCTTGGGCTTGGGAGACATCCCAGGGAGAGGGATTATTTTAGGTGATTTTGCCCTCCTGGAAGGAGCTTCAAAAGTGCAATGTCGTGCCTGCTGCTGCGCAGTGCCGTCCCTGGTGCCGTGCAGTGCCGTGTCGGTGCTGTGCAATTCCAGCTGTTCTTTCCCCTGTACTAACAAAGCAGGTTTGAGGGGTTCCTGCCTTCACTGTTGGGCCCGTGGCAATTGTATTAATTGTGCATTTGGAATGGCAGATCAAAGAAGAGACTATCTATCCCAAAATACAGATAGATTTATTCTAAATGCACAAACCAGCAGTTTGCAGTTGTGTTTCCTGTGTCCCATACGTTACGCAGGGGTGCACTTTACAGTATGGAATAGTGGCCTGACCAGTTTTGCTAAAAAATATAATCTGGAGTTGTTGTGTGCTGCAGCATGTGAGGAGTTTCTGCAAAGAATTAGTCTTTGTCTTAACAATTAAGGGGAAAAAAAGGATGTGCTGTGCGTGGTCTTTCCTACACTGACACCAGGTGAGCTGAACTGTTAATTCAACGCTGCTGTAAGAGCACAGCAATGTTTTTTTTCTCAGGTGGTGGCTTTATAAAAGAAGTGGAAAATCTCAAAGCTGTTCAGAAATAGCAAGTTGAATTCAAGGGGGGTGGTCGGGGGGAGTGCTCCGATTGCCCAAAAAATCAGTGCCCCAGTACCTAACAGCCAGGTACCCGTCTAAAATAATTTCTGAAAATGCAAAAGTCCTTGGGATGGGAGCGCAAATGCCAGCATAATCCCCCCCCCGGGATGCTCCCGGGAATGCTGGGGTCGCAGTGCTGATGCGGTGCTGTCTCCGCCGGCGCGGTGCATCACTGGCTGCGGGTCCTGCGGGATGGTGACGGCTTGTGCCTGTGTCCTAACGCTGGCTTTCTCTCTGTCTCTGCCCTTCCCCAGCCTGCAAACGCAAAGAGCAAGAGCCGAGCAAAGAGCGGAACAACTCCCAGAAGAAATCCCGCCTGGTTTTCACGGACCTCCAGCGCAGAACACTCTTCGCCATCTTCAAGGAGAACAAGCGCCCTTCCAAAGAAATGCAGATCACCATCTCCCAGCAGCTAGGGCTGGAGCTCACCACCGTCAGCAACTTCTTCATGAATGCCCGCCGCCGCAGCCTGGAGAAGTGGCAGGACGACCTCAACTCCGGGGGCTCCTCCTCGGCCCCCAGCACCTGTACCAAAGCGTGACGGGGAGTGGCCGGCGTGGTGCAGCGCGGCAGAGAGAGCGGCTTGGCAGCGGGGCTCGTCACCGGTGACCTAAAGCACAATCCTCCTGGAAACCACCCCCAGCCCGGCGGTCACAGAGGACACTTCCCACGGCCTCTAGTCAGTCTCGGCAAGTTAAAAATTAACCTCTCTCTATACAATACGATGCTCAGGACAGGTGAAGCAGGGCTGGAAAGTCAGGGAGTCATTTGTGAGGCACGTTTCTGCTGAGCCCCAAAGAGCCAGGGCCGGCGCAGGTGATGCTGTGATGCTGAGCATCCCACCATCATCCCAGCATCCCACCATCATCCCAGCATCCCGCCGTGCTGGTGCGTGCCGCGGGGTGCCGGTGCTGGCCACACCACCCTGCGCCAACACTCGCCACCGCGGCGCGGCCACGCCAGAACGGAGCACAAAGTCTGACACGTAGACGCTAAAGAATCCAAGAACCTGTTTTTTAAAACTCAGGCATGGTTTTGTTCAGTTTTTAAGGAAAAAAAAACAAAGATCAGAATTAAGTTTATTTGGGTTTTTTTTTAATTTTGTTTAATTTAATCAGTGAGCATAGCTCGCTCTGTGATCAGACCAATCCAATTCACTTGAGCTCAAAGTATCAAGCACAAAGCCAGTAGCTGTAGAATAGGTACAGCACCGGGCTCGCTGCAGCGATGGTTTGGAGATGCTGTCACCCGCCCAGGTCGGGCGAGCGCCCCATGGCCATGCGAGCCTCAAGCACAGTTTGCAGCTTGTCACAAGCCCGGTGTTTGTCCCCAGCGCAGACGCACACTCAGGAGGTCAATTACCCGCTACGGTGCATGGAGCCAACACAACCTTTTGAAGATCTAGATTTTTCTTAGGTCAGTAATACGTCCTTTTTAGTTACCGGCCATATAGTTTCTCCTCGGCAGAGTCCTTGTTGCTGAAACGTATTTAGAGTTCAGTGTATTTTTGTTCATTTTTTACGTATTTTACGGTACTTTCAAGCAGGAAAAAAAAAACAGAAACAAGCCCTTCAGATGCCACTGGCCATTTTCGATGTGCCGCATATGACTTCGATATGCCGCCTGAATCTATCGCATCCCCAAGTTCCTTTGACCCCCCAGTTCCCCAGGCTGGTGGGAACACAGCACACCAAAGAGACGGGATTTCTGCAAGCCAAAGATGTTTGTACCTTGCCATTTTCTCTTCGCCATCGCCGCTGCGGGTGGTCGTTTGGCGATGGGGAAGCCTCACAAACTCCGAGCCCTCTCTCCAGCTCCGGCGGCTGCCTCGGGCAGGCAGAGCTCTGGCCACGGCCACCCCAATGCCTTGGTCCTGCTGCGCCTCGTGGCCCTGACCCGCGCCGCCGGCATGGCTGCGGCGCTTGATGTGATCGGCCCGTCCCGGAGCGCCGGCCGAGCCCCCGGCAGCAAGCCAAGTGCGGTCGTGGCTCTTTAGAGACACTTGAGACTTTTTTTATTTACTACTTAATCGAAACCAAAGAAACGTTTTCTGCACCTACTTCTTCTGCAACAAACTGTTCCATTTAAAAATAAAATAAAAATTAAAAAAAAAAAACAAACAAGGAAGCACGTCAGGAAGCAAACGAGTGACACACTGTGTTTTGACAGACATCTTGGACATATTGGGAAGCAGATCTCAAAGAAAGGGTTGACGAGAACAAGAACAAAGCAAAGCCAGTACAATTGCTGCTTCATTTGACAACTCAGTAATCTTAAAGTTGAAGATTGTCTTTAATTTGTGCCTATGCAGTTTTTTCAAAAGAACAAGGAACAGAGCAACCAAAACCTCAACAGCTACAATACCAAAGATGAGGATTCTCACTGCTTGTGTTTCAGTTCATTCTCTCCTCTTGCACGACCGAACATGTGTAGCACCATTGATCTCTGGTCAGGTAACCACTTCTGCTTCTTTGCGCAGCCAAAAGAGTTGGGTGTGTTTGTGTTTTTTCCTCTTTCTGCCCCACGCGGGACCTCTCCAAGAGCTGCGTGGACTCCAAGTGCAAGATGTTGGGATACTACGCTGGTACAGCTCCTCTCCAGAGCCATGTAAGAAACACGTGTCGGTTGGGTATGACTTGTATTGTCATGTCGAGTCAGTCTCCTGTACGTCTCAAGCTTTGAACAGCTGTCCTTCTGTACATGACGTCGGTTGGGTCACCTGTACCCTTCTGTCTCTTCCCTGGGGATAAAACTTGCAATATACCTGTACCGATTTATGTCCTTGTAAGTGCTGAGCTGAGATCAGAT
The DNA here is from genome assembly GCA_011057875.1 of Pterocles orientalis. Taxonomy (NCBI): domain Eukaryota; kingdom Metazoa; phylum Chordata; class Aves; order Pterocliformes; family Pteroclidae; genus Pterocles; species Pterocles orientalis. The sequence continues at coordinate 2,345,944 of WKFP01015389.1, forward strand.
CCTGATCTGAACTGAAACAGAGGCTTTGGCAGTTCATGAGGCAGTTCAGGAGTTTGATTGGACGCATTAGACATGTTCTGTTGGTTGATCAAAGTCATGACGATCCACATCACAACACACAGACCTAGGTCCAAATTTATCATCAGAGCTGGAGCACAGTGGTACCTAGTACAGTGGTACCTAGCTGGAGCACAGTGGTAACTACTTTGCAAACCTGCCACAGTCATTTTCCAATGCTGACACTTAAAAAAAAAAAATCACAAAGCCTTGTGTGCTCAGAACCAGGATTCTGAAAAGTAAATTCATGATGGCCCACACCAGCTCTGGCCATCAAAACGTTCTTCAGCATAGATTTCCGGACTGATTGTGCATGATTCCAAAATGATCCAAAGAAGCCTTCTAATCAGACATGGAATAACGCTGCCAAAAATTGGTTCAGGTCTGGGCTGATGCCTACCGACACCTCCAGGTACTTGAGTGAGCGGTTGTGGGTCAGCGCACCCAAGTGCGGGGTGCGGCAGCAGCGGTTTGCTCACGTTGAGGTTCCACCTTCATTCCCATCCAGGAGGGTCCACTCCAACCAGCCGTACTGAATTCAGTCCAGATAACTACTGAATTACAAAAATGTGCCAGTTCAATTAAATAATAATTTTCTCCAAATTACACAAATAACAATGCAATATGACAGCTTAAGTTCTTGCCTTGATCTTTCAAACGCGGATCTGCAATCTCACACTGGGAACAACTTAATTACTCGGACTGAGCAGCACCGAGCCCGACGTTGCTGCCCGCGCGGCAGCGTTGGTTTAGCAAAATGCGCGAGGCTTCTCCGCTGGGGATTGCAGATATATCAAAGCCCATGTTTCCTCTGTATTCGACAAAACTCATTTTCACCTGAACATCTGAAAACGCTGCTGCATTTTTTTATACCTGCGTCTTTCGTGGACCCATGTTCCATCTTCCATTCACCATCAACTCTCAGAGGCGTTTGCGTAGCAGCCATCTCAGAAGGGGAGCGTCCATGGCGTATAATGTGGGTAGATATATTTGTATGTACATGTGTGAGCAGAATATATGCTGTATTCTGCCCATACTAAAAAAAACCTCAAATAGAAATGTTACATTTATATACCCTGTATTTATGAATCTTTAGAGCTGCATCATGTAACTTGTTCCGTGGGTTTATCCTGATGTGAAAGGCTAGTATGTGCAGGTAGTATCCCAGCATCTTCCATACCGTGGAGTTACCACCATGGGCACATCCAAGATGAATTCAACTTTCAAGAAACCTTGGATACTGTTCAATCACCTGCAAAGGAACAAAGAATGTGCTTGATGACTTCGGTTGAATAGCTTTATTCTGGATCTCTCTTACCTACAGCTGAATCCAAAGACCTGCGAAGGACTAAACCAGCAAACTACGCTCAAGCCTGCAGGTGGGAGCAGGGATCTCCTCTTCCAAAACCAGACATGGTAACGACACGGTATTGCAAAGGGTGTGCTAGCTTCGGACAAAACCCAATGGTTCTCTCGCTTGTCACAATACCCAGGTGTTTCTAAGACATGGGGAAACTTGATACTTGGCCTCCTTTATATTTATTAAGGGGATTTTTTTATTGTTTAAAATTTTTTTAAAAGGCAAAGCTTAAAATGGTTTTATTTTTTTCCAGACAATTGTGGGTTTTAACCCAATATATTATCTACCAATAATGTAATTTATTTAATTTAGTTGTAGAGTAGATCCTGAAATCTCTGTTTGGTCTGAATCCCATTGAGTTTCATTTCAGCTTTAAAACTCACCAGGAGTTTTGCCTGAATGCAGACTGCGGGACCAGACTCCGGTGTTAGGTATTTGTAACTGTTTAATTCAATGATTTATGGATTAATTTGTGATTAATTTTGCTTATTTATCCTTTTTTACTGTTGTAGCGCATCAGAGATGCGACGCCTGTGTTAGTAAATACTCTGAAGAGTTCGTATTGCTTCGTAGAGCAGCCAGGGTCTGTTAAAGACGGGAGAAAAGAACCAGCTGCGTAAAACAGGGGTCTGCTTTTCATTTCTTCTTTTGATTTATTTTAATTGTTTAAATATCAAAGTTTAAATTATTTAAGTTAATCTCTTCCCGTCCGATCAGGAAGTGTGACATACCTTTATTACGGCACATAAACCTTCGTTATATAACTTATTTATTTAACTTATTCATCATCATCTGAGGATTCCCTTGTGTAGTTTTTATTTTTAATTTAGAATTACCTTTGGAGCACTACAGCTGATTCTCTGTAAGAACAACAGAGCGGATTTTGAGGACAAGCAATGAATATTCAACCTAGAACTGTGTGTTCAGAAACCATAGTGAAAAAAGAAAGACACTGGGATATTTTGCCTGAACTTTGTGGCTTCTTAGAACTCAAGCTGGGGCAAAAAACAACACATGCCAAGCAAAAAGAGAGAAACCCTGAAACTAGCTGCTTCCAAGAATGAACTTCTGTGTGTGTTAAAAAAAAAAAAAAAA
>WKFP01015389.1:2365017-2401478 GCA_011057875.1 Pterocles orientalis
GGAGGATGGAGCCAGGCTCTTCTCTGTGACATCCAGTGATAGGACAAGGGGCAATGGGTTCAAGCTGGAACATAGGAGGTTCCACTTGAATATGAGAAAAAATTTCTTTACAGTGAGGGTGACAGAGCACTGGAACAGGCTGCCCAGAGAGGTTTGAATGTCTCCAGAGAAGGAGACTCCACAAGCCCGCCTGGAAGCGTTCCTGTGTGATCTGATCTAGGTGTTCCTGCTTCGGCAGGGGGATTAGACTAGATGATCTTTCGAGGTCCCTTCCAATCCCTAACATCCTGTGTGATTCTGTGACATAATTATTCGGGGAGGTACATCAAGTTACTTACTCCAGCCAAAATTAACAGCAGCAAATGATCTTGCACCACCATCCCCAGCTGCTGCTGCACAGAGAACGACGTTTCAGCCGCCTCTCCCTCCCCGCTGCAGTTCAAGACCTTTCAGAGCAGTTCTGGCACAGCATTAGGTGCCCCAGCCTGTCGCCCAGCGTGGGGAGAGGTTGCTATTTATAACAGCTTTTTCAAGGTGCTGTGGTTGTGCTTTCCCCTCGGCCGGAGTGTTTCTGCTCCCTGCCGCTGCGGCACATCTTCCTCACCGCTGGGGAGGGTAAATGTGTCTCCACATGCATTTCTGAGACCCCGGAAACCTTGCCATAAATCAGCAGGAGGTAATGTCGCTCTTTAGGACTTGCTGGATAATGCGTTTTGACATCAAGGTAACGAGACAGAGGTTTGACTGCAAACTCCATGTACTGGTCCAGTCCTGGGAGGGATGAGCCCTCGCAGCCGTCCTCGGGCTGGTGACAAACACCTGCCACCACCTGCACCACAGCACCCAGCCTGTACCCGGTGCCTGCTCTGCTCCATGCGGCACGAGGCGCAGGCATTGCTGTGCCCCGTTTCGGAGGGACCTGCTCCCTCCAGCGACATGCAGCGCCATGCTCAGCATCCCAGCCAGCGCTACACCCCACTCTGTGCTCAGCATCCCGGCCAGCACACCTGTCCTTTAAAAGCAGGAACAGCCCCAGTACACACAGCACTTTCCTTTTCAAAGTTCCTTATTGCAGCATGGGATGCAGATTCCCATTTAGAAAACGCAGTGGAGGTCCCCGGCCCCATACGGGGACATTTGGCCCTTTCCCTGCCCTGTGAGCGATGTGATCGCAGGCACTGTCCTCTTCTCCGAGGACAATGGCAGCGACACCTCCAGCGCTTTCTCACCACGTTGTGGCCTCGTGATCTTTGGCCTCTGGGGTCAGATGTCAGCGGGCAGCCGCTCCTGTCGCTGCTTCGGAGCCCGGGGGGGATAAAAGGCCGCGTGTGGCAGGGACCATCCATCTCCGTGCAGTCACGTGAAGGACGCTTTTTAGCCAGATGCAAGTTAAATAACCTTCTCCTGGCCCTTACTGATGAACACAAATTTAACCAGAAAACAAAAGGCAGATTTTAGAGCCGGTCCAAATTTACAAATCGCTGTCCTCCCCGTGCAAGAGCAGAACTCGCCCGTGAGGGATCAAAAGTGATGAATTATAAATAAATCACTTGCCCAGCGCACCTTGGGTGGTACTGCTAAAAGTAATATCATTTCTCCAGTTCTGCCATGCTTACTCAGCCCAGTCCCCACTCAGAAGCACAACGGCAAAGCTACCGACTGAAACACCAGAGGAAATGAAGGAAAATCACCGCTCTCCTCCCTTCTTCCCATCTTCCACCCATTCCCCTCTCCCCCATCGCAATCCAGTAATGAGAACTCACTAATGGATGGGCTTAAGCAGACAGCAATGCTCATCGCTGCTCTAGAAAATAATCAATCAAGCACTTAATTTTTAACATAAGAAATAAGCTGCCTAGAGACTGCTAATAGATAACTGAATAAATTAACAATCACAGGTGGGATTCAGAACTATGGCAAATCTTTCCTCAACATCTTCCTGAGCCCATTTGTACAGAAAGCACGCAGACAAACAAACCCCGCATTTTCACAGCACGCGGACGATGCCACCCCTCCTCCAAGCATCCAGCCCTGTAGCCGGACCTGGCTCTTACTAAAGACAGACAGGTCAGTTGTTTCTTCCAAAAACTTTAATTGAAATTCCATCTTTATGGCAAACAACACACAGTGAGATTATACAAATTGTTTATGTTACATTAAATGGAAGTCTTTGTTCAATCTGAAATACACATGTTGGACTAAAAGCAAGTATTTGTACACATCTGGCGTTAAAAAATAAAAGGAACTTTTCTCTCTCTCTGTTGCAACCTACACTTCATACTCATTTCCAGCTCTCTGGGTGTGGTAGAAAGGGAGAATAAAGTGAGCTTTTAGATATCCCCATGAAAATCCCAGCCCCGCTGAACTCAACTGTACCGTCCTCCTCTCCAGTGGGAGCAGGAGAATAGCTCACGGCCACCCTTCACACAGCTTTTAATGTCACAGCACCACCCGTGGAAGCTAGCACATCTCCTAAAACGCAGCCAGCAATAAGGGAGATTTTACAAACTCCAAAAAACTTCAGCTGAACAAAAAAAGAAAAGAAAAATTGCAGAGAGTTAAATCAGGAGAACAGCCTTATCACAAGCAAATTCTCTAAAACGTTCCATTGCTGGTCAGCCTGCATTGCCAACGGCATCCCCAGCATCGGCAGGAGGGAGACTGAGAAGCCTGGGTGAGGTGACAGCGACACTGCACTGTCCCCAAAGCCCCCACACTGCCCAAGTCCAGCCGGGGGACTCGGCTCTTACCAATGAAATCCTGGGATACAATGCTGCCTCAACACATCGCTTAAGCTCACTTCCAGCTGGTTGTTTTTTGTCAGGGCAGACATAAAGATGAACACTTGCAAATGACATAAAGCACTGCTAAAGGAGTGTAACTGATCATGAAAAAAATCAAACTCTGTCCTTGTCCAAGGAGTAGAGTCTCCCAGGTGCTGACATTTCCACGCGCTCACACCAACCAGAGCAGGGAGCGCTCAGGATCCAGTGAGCCTGGGTCCTGAGTCAGTAGCACCAAACGTTTTGAATCTGCCAGAGGGGCAAAGTGAACGCACACCCGTGGGGTTGACTGCAACCCCCAAATGCAGCGGCTACACACGGCTGGCGGAGTGCTGGAGAAGAAGGCACGGACGTGGATGGATTCATCCCTCCTCAAGCGAGACACGTCCAGCATCGCTGACTCCCTCTGAGCGAGGGCACTGTGCTTCCACCATGACCAGAGCCAGCAACGGAGTGAAACTCACCCAACCCACTGGGGACATCTGCTTCAAGAGGAGATGAATCATTTCTCAGAATCACATATTACAACGTATCTTTGACCATAAATAGTACCTGGGAGACCAGCTCGGATGTCAACATCTAGATCAGAAGCATCTACAGTAAGGTCAGATCAACTCCACCATCAGTTAGCACGGTCAGAAGTGCTCCTAAACAGAAAAGCCAGGACTAGAAGATTTCCCACTGTTATTTTTATTTCTACTACTACTACTACAAAAAAAAAAAAATCAAGCAGAGCTGCTAGCTACCTTGCTCAGGTAGTTTTTCAACAGGCTTTCGATGCTGCGCTAAGACAACATAAAGTGTGCTAAAGAGCAGGACAGAGTGATATCTCACAACCTGTTCAGTGAAAGGAAGAACTCCACCAATGAAGAGATGAGATCTATCCGCTAAAAGCTAGAAAATTAAGCGATTTCTACATTATGGTCTAATAGCATCAACAGGCTTAGTAATCATCTTGCTTGTGGTTAGCATGCTAAAAAGTGATTTTTAAATACCTTTTATTATTGGGGACAAACATAATGCCTCGTAATTAGTGCCAGCTAGTATTTTCAGTACTCTCTCCAGTATGGAAATAAAAAGCCAATCTGTATTTATAGTATCACAATCTTCACACAAAGTTAACCTTCAGCTTCCAGCTTCAGCCACACTTTCAAATGTGCTGGTCACAACCTGGATTTGGAGGTCAACAGACCCTTCAGCTGGCAAGAAAGAGGCGTTAAGTCAGAAGATTTTACAAAACAGGCTCTTTTCTGCTGACCCGTAAGCATCAAGATAAGAAATGGGAACACAGAAAAGAAGTTATTTGTCCCACGAGAGAGCAGGCCAGCGTTCCCACACATAGTGCAGACATTTTTACTCTTCTGACATTGATGCAAACCTGTTCCGTGAAAACGTCACTCTTCCACGCACACGTGACAATCACCTATTCCCCCTGAGCAAGGGCAGGACTCGGCTTTGTGCTCCTTTTTCCTGCCATGACAGCGAGCGGAGACCAAGAACGGGGCAAGAAAGGGAGAAGAGACAGAGAGCTCCCTGCAGCGCTGACGGGCACTGCAGGGAATTGGGGTACTCTCTGTGCCAAGACAGACAGCAGGACAGACCCAGACGAGAGCTGAAAGACTTGAAGGCAACCAAAGGCCCTGGAGGGATCTAGCTTTGGCCAGGCAGCGTCTCGCCGTCATGCTGCCGCTCCCATTCCACAAAAGACCCTCAATAACCCGGTCTCTGCTCAAATCCCCAAAAGGCGAAAAATCATCCTATGGCTTCTCAGTACACTGTCTGAAAACCACGTACCTCTGCTAGTCAGAGAGCACTGAAGATACAGCAAGGTTCTGGAAGTCAAAGCCCTAAAGAGGAACCCTGGTCTCGCACCATTGGCATCTGCAGACCTGCCCCAGCTTCCGGCTCCCTGCCGCTGAGAGCAGGCACAGGTAGGAAAGAGGAAGGTTCGCTGAGGAAGACTTGGTTCTGCTACAGCAAGGAAGGACAGCAGTCATGTAGGAGGTCCTGGCACTGGAGGAATTCAAGTCTGCCTCACCATTCTATCCCGCAGATGTAGAATGGCAGAGGAGACATGTCAACCAGTTCTCGAGACGCATTAAGCTGCAGGCCCTAGTGAGGCTGTACAGTAGGATTTACATCGCTCTGTGGCAGTACTTGGCCCACTGGCTGATCAACACAGCATCCATTTGTTTCGTTAGTATCCCATGTTTAATTCTTTCAACAGAAAATAGAACAAGATAATCCCCTGTTACACCAACAGGTGCCTATTTTCTTTTTAAACAACCCTGTCCTTGAAAGATCAGAGGTTCAAACTGTTCATGCCTCGTAATTACATCAGCAAATACAACTGAGCAGCATGGCACCTGCTTCTCAAATATCCCCGTTAGCTGAATCATCAATTTACAGAAAACAACCTGCATCACCAAAGTACTGGCATTTCAGTGCTAATTACGCAAAGTAAACATTTATACCACGAAGCTGACAGCTAGACTAGTACACGTATGGCTCAGTCCCACAGAACACTGTCACAGCTTTGCTCCTCCCGTATCCCACCCAGGAGGAGGGGTCCCTGTGCGAGAGGGCCCCTGACTGAGGTGCTGCGGTACTTCTGCCCTGAGCTGCTTCAAGTGCCGAGCTCAGGCAGGCTGCGTGGTGACCAGCCTTTTGGAAGAGCCCCCTCCTATCCCCAGACTAACCTGGACACTGGTCCCAGTGCTGACAGCGAGGGAGTACTACCCTGAAAAGGTTTTTCACTCTATAAAACTACCACTACTTAGGAGTGGATTCAGCAGTCCCTGTGCACGCCAACACCTGCCAGAACAAGCACAAAGTCCAGCTGGGGGATGAGTGCATGCTTCCAGATCACCGTCAGGGCCAAAAACCTAACAAAATTCAGCTTCTGACAAAGGTATGCATAAGCACACAGCTGTCAGCCTGAGGGGCTGCCTGCTCTCAGGCATCTGCAATGTAAATGACTCCTGACTTACCATCTCAACTTTAAATAACAATATCAATTAAGCTGGATCAATCATACCTATGGAACTCCATAGGTATCCCACAAAAACCACAGCACTGTGGCACAGTAGAAAGCACAGAGCAGATCTATAAACCTTCTGGAGAGCAAGCTTGACTTCCTAAAATTATTTAAAACAAATAGTGAAAGCCCTTTATTATAACAATTTTTAAAAGCCATTTTGCTTAAAAGATAAACCAACATATTCCAACACATGCTGCTGATGGCTGCTAGACGTGAAACACACAGTTTGTTTCAACTGAGCATGTTCTTCAGCATCACCCAAGCAGGCTTATTCCCTTCATTTTATGCTCTTCAAATACAGAGACTTTCCTCCAGATAATAAGTGTTTTTTTCTAGAAAAGGTAAACAAATCTTGTGTGTTCTACTATCCCAGCTAAGCTTTCACCGGAAGTTTCTGGCAGGAGAAAAAACCAAAACAAAGCCTTATCTTTATGTTCTAAAAAAGAAACAAAACAAAACAAAAAAACCCACCAAAAAACAAAAACCACGTTATTTAGAAAGCATTAGAAGTCACTTGATCTTCAAACCCATCTGAAAAATCACTCGCAGAAGAGACAATCAGTGACTATGCCAGTTATACTGTACCTTAAGCATGAACAAAACAAATAATTGTACACTTGACCTGGAAAGCTGAAATTAATGCACTCACGACAAATAAATCCCTGCATAGGAAATAGAAGTTAATTTGTAGAAAAGCTTTTTTCAGTTTTTTCAGTGCATACTTATGGGCTCATGCTAAGTTCAATCAGAACCAGATGAAACGTGATCTTCTCACATCTCGCAGGATAAACGCCCTTACTTCCCTACTTTCTACACACCTCAAACAATGAAAAAATAAGAAAAGAAAAAAATAAAACAAAAAAAAGTCAAGTTCTCCTGACTGTTACATGAGGTTAGCATCACAGACTACCAGCCTGCAGGTATGTAACAGGAGAGTTTGTTCAAGCGGTTTCTGTCGTATGCACTGCTTCACCAGGGCAATTTTCCCGTACAATCCAGCGGCGCTCTCCCAGGCCACCCATCACAGCTGCTGTTTAGTGAAGAAGGCTTTTGTCTCCCTGCAGACGGGATTTACGCAGAGAGGACAGCAGAGGGTTAATTGCCGAGAGCAGATTTCATTCGACTGGATATGTGAACACACCAAGTCTGCCAGAGCCTGAAAGACAGTTAATTAAAAACCAGAAATGAGCAAACCTACCTACATAAAATAAAAAAAATGCTTTAACATGTGTGACAGGGACTAGTGAGATGGCCACATCATGTATCCCTCAGACTACACTTTTTAAGCAGCACCCCCCTTTACTTCAGGGGAAAATCCTGCTTTAAAACTGCATTGATATAATATCTTAAAGAGAAATGTTTCATTACAAGATTACTGCAAATGAGTAAAAACAGTTTTTCTTTTTGGTCAAACCAACTTCTGAACTTTTTTTTTTTTAAAAAAAAGAAACAAACCACAAACTGTGGTAAAAGAAAACACTGTGGTATACAGATTAAGTACAGGGGTTTCCATTTCTGCTCTTAAACTCAAAATACTTTAAAACTACAAGACGACACCCATAATCTAGCAGGAAACATGCAACTGCAAACTTTTACAACTATTGCAACAAAGAAGATACCTTGGAGAACAGTGGGTTTCCATTAAGAGACTCTGCTCTTCTGATATTTTCAACTCCACACTGAATCAAAAAATAAGGAGAAAAGAAGATAAATCTGCTAGATCTTTCACTATTTAGCCTTCAAAATCTTCCCTTCTACTTCAGTCACAAGTTGCCCCAAAACGACAGAATTAAATGCAATATCATGTTTTTTTCAATACAGGAAAAATAACTATGATGCAAAAATTCCACTTCACTGCCAAAAATCAGATGATTATTTTTTAGTAAGGATAGTAGTGACTTAAAGAGCTAAATCTGGAAAGAAAAATTCCCACGTGCTTTGTGTTGCTAGAATTCATTTGAGTTAAGCCAGGTCAGATTAATTTTCATTTTACAGAAAAACTAAATTCGTCCCAAATCATATTGCAAAAAACAACTACAAAGCAAATTTCAAAACAGGAGAAGTAGTTTTGGAGCACCTTTATTCAAACAGTTATAAAAACTATAAAACATTCACCTCATTTGCTAAAACTTGGGCATACTCAATATCCAGTTCATAAAGTGTTTCAATGTGGTCACTTGTAAATGCTATTGGGACCAACAACATGTTCTTCTTTCCTCTCTGGCACAGTCCTTTAATGGTCTCATCTGTCTGCGGACCAAGCCAAGGCATTGGTCCAACCTGTAAGGAGGCAGGGGGAAGAATTAAAAAATAAAACAATAAACCATTCTTACAAAGAACACCCACATTTTCTTAAGCAGGACAACATAGACCAGGTTATGTTTAAGATGGAGACAGTTACTTTTATTTCCCTGCTTTTGACTTTACCTCTCACCTTCTCCATTAAGTTTTTATGAAGACATGCTCTTCTGACATTTAAATCCCAAAGAAACAGAACCCAGGCTGGCCCAAATGAGAGCCTCATTAAAGCTAATTAAAATTTAAACAAAGGTCTACCGTTTTCAGCTCAGTAAAACCCTGACCACTGCTGCACAGGGTTTACAGCCTTTTAAAGAAGTCAGCATTACAGGTGTAGCAAACCATCCTTATCCCTTTACTATCCATGAAGTAGGTGATGCTTGACATGCCATAATACACAACTTTAAGAACAAGACAACAGCGGCACAGCAGGTGTAATGCCCCCAAGACATAAGGTACTACAAAATTCCGGTAAAGGTTACGTTCCTTGCTATTTGCAACAGTAATAGTAAGTACAAAGCAATGCAAGCAGTCTTTGCCAAGAGTAATGAAGCCTGTTTGGATTAGGCTTACATTATTATTAAGAATGCCCGTTTCACAGTGATTACTTTGGAAAAATTGCTCAGGCATCCTCAAAAAGCAACACCTTAAATATCCAGCACTCAATTCTTCCTTCCAACAGACAAATGCCAAACTAAATGTTATAAGATCATAGGTTTTCTAACAGATACGTCAAAAAATCTACCTTAAAATGAAGCAATACACAAAAAGGTGAAAAACTATGGATAAAGAGCATCTGAAAATACTGAATCTGAGTAAAAGTTTGGGATTCTGTTCTAGCAGAAATACTGAATAGCTGAAAATGGGAAAAAGGCTCCGAGCTTTTGATCTTTCGTTTTTTGATCTTTTAACTTGGAAGATCATAAACTCCATGACCTGAAGACCTTCACAGCAGCAGGTGCTTTGCAGCTCCCCTGCACACATACCTTGGACTGCCACACCAGCCGGTAAGGGTTGGAGTAGTTCAGCTTCTCCATGACTCTCTGGACAGTAGCTCCCACTTCTTGAGGATACGGGTCACCACGGTTCACTACCTTCAACACAGAAACACCAGACTTTTTTCTTACAGCAAACATCTTTGGGCAAAGACCACCTCAAGACTGGGGAAGGCGAGCACACTGCGTGTGATGTGGCTGCGCCTGTGATGGGCTGTATCTAATGCCCAGCTCATCCGAAACAGGGAAGAAAAACAGCATCCCTGCCCAGCAAAACACCCATGATGAAGCTGCTCTACCAGAACATGTACTCCTCCTCCTTCCCATGGCAAAAGATAAATTCTTGTACTGTCGTAGACAGAGATGGTTACATTTCAGTAACAGCACTGGATTTTTTAAAAAATGTTCCGAGAGCCAATTCACTGCAGGTGCTGGTTGCTGACAGAAGATCAAGTCATTTATTGCAACCTTGCAAAGATTTTACTTTCATTCCTTCAGGGAAAGCATTACTACTGCTTTCTAGAGGTAAGAAAATAACCAAATTCTCCCCTCCATTACCATCTGTTTTAAAAGCAGCCATACTGGGCCTGACCTAACTCAGCGCCCTGTCTTCAACGGTGACCAACAGCACAGATCTGAGCAAGTGTGCAGGAAAGTAACCACCGTCCACGTGCCTTGCCTTCAGCTCTGCGCCAGGCTTCCACCTGCAACTCACTAACCTCCATATTTCTATCTGCCTGGCACTTCCATAGCTGCGGCTGTACCCCACAGGTGTGTAAGCCACCCACCCTTCCGTTCAGCCCAGCCAGTGTGACCTGGGCTAACAAGGACAGAAACAACCTGCAGTAACTCACAGACATGGGCAGTGAGTGAGCCGAGAAGAGGATGACAACATCTTTCCTCTTGTCAGGTGGAAACAGGTTCAGTTCCTTCTTTATGTGATCGGTGAAGCACTATTCAAAAAAAAAAAAAAAAAAGCGAAGACCTGAATCAGAAACACTGAGTGGCATTATGTGCTCTCAAACGACCCGAGACAGGAAACTTTCATGTTCCAGGTTGCCTTAAGAACTTCAGAATTCCCCTTTGGGTATGCATGAGGCAATAGCAAGAGAGAGCACACATTACATACTGTCAAGTATACACGTGATGACCATAGAGCTGCTCTGAGCAGAAATCCGGACTAGTGACCTCTAGAGGTTCCTTCCAGCCAACACTGTCATGATAATATGATCTCGCTTTTAAAACAAGATGTACATGGTGGTAACTTTCACACATTATCACACCAAAATATCTGGCGTGGGAAAACCATCCTTCTCCTGTAATTTCACACAGAGTAGACAAGACACATTTCATTACTGTAACTAAAATGCACCCTCAAATTGAAGCATTCCTTTTATTCTTCAAGCTTGTTTGTTTGGGGTTTTTTTTTTTTAAAGAAAATATATTGCCTAAATCAGCGAGCAGGTTCGTCTTCTTTTAGTACATTCTATAGACAAAAATCTTGTAAGCTTTCCTAGAAACTAAGACTTGACCTAAGTAACGTGATTCCTCAGAATGTTTCTGTTGCCTAACATTACACTCACTGTCTTTTTATTGGTAGCAAATATTTCTCAAAAGGTAACTCAATAAAAATCTGTATTTACTTAGTTCTTTGTTATTTTAAAGTCAGCTGGCAATGCAAAGATAACAAATTTCTCCTCCATCAACCAATCTAAGAAAACCCAGGGAATGGCAATTTGATAACGAATCAGACCTGCGCAGTCCGCACCTCTCATTCTGACTGATAACTTCACAGGCTCTCGTATAAACCCATACCTGAATCAGCAGGGGATGGGTGGGCCATCGGTCAATTATACTCCACTTCATCTTTGGCTTCTCCCCTTTTTCATTATAGTAGCGATAAATGGCATTTAAACTGCTTCCTGAAACACAGAGAACTAAGAATGTAAGTTCAGCCAAGGCATTAGCAACCTGCCAGAGGAAACCAGTTTTGCAGCAAGGTATTATAATATTTTAAAATACTATATATTTAAAATGCAACCATAAATCAGAACTAAGAGCCTCCAATGGGAGCAATTATATCAAAGTTCACACAACATACAAGCCAAGAAAAATCTGCTAAACCATTCTTTAACCGAAGAACAATTATTGGTCTACTTTCCATGACGAAAGCTTACTCAGTCGTGTCCCCGAGCCTTCAGTTTACATTATCTCACAATAACAATGGTTACATAAGCTATGCTCAGTTAAAAAGTTTCTACCTAAAATTCAGAATTACAGTAAATACAGCAGACATCCGTCTGCGCTCTGCTCCTGCCCAGCCGCTCACCTGTGGTAGAACAGCTGTACTGCGGGTACTGCGTGAAAGCGATAGCCCTTTCAATGCCATCTCTCTCCATCTCTTCAATCGCTTCTTCTGTCAGAGGATGGACGTACCGGAAGCCAATGTAGTATTTGTGAGGCGCTGCCAGACAAAGCACAGGAAAAATAATGTCAGGGAAAAAAAACCCGAGAACTCTCAATAACATGTCATTAAGTACAAAGTACAGAACCAGACAGAGTGAAACTGTTGGAATAAACTTCTTGATCATTTTCTGGATACTTTTCTGTCACATAAACACATCTTTCTTCGGCCAACTGTTCTGTTATTAGAATTTCAAAGTGATTTACACTATTGTTTGCTTCTGCAGGATGCATCACTCTTCTGGTTTTACTCAGTTTAGCAGAGGCACAGTTTCCAGACTGTACAGGGCTGTGACATTTTACTGGCCAAGGTCTGAGTTAAAGGATGTAAAAATGTGTCCCCATGAGATGCTAAATGAAAACTCCTATGCCCTAACACAGACCAAAGCTACAGACCTGCTACAGGCTTACTCACAGCACAGCTCAACGTGCTTACTGAAATCAGATGTTTTAAATACACCCATGTAAGTAAAACGCCAAAACCTTAGGAAAGACAAGGCTTTCATCATTCTGCTACACAAAAGGAAATGTGTTGCTTAAGCACTTTGCACATTCCAGGAAATTTTACTTACCTAAACTTTCAAACATAATTGGGCTGCAATTTTGTGTGACATTCTGCTCCATGGGGATCAGCTTCAGAAGGTCTAATTTTCAAACAGGAAAAGGCCCTGCACCTTACAGACATTAGCTGCCTATAAGGCTTTTCGAGAAAATCATATAAGTTTATCCCTTTCATGCTGCCAGTGCCAACAGAGAAGCAATCAAAGCAGGACGCCTTCAGCAGACGAAGGATTCACGTGCCTGTGTGGGATCAGGGCTGCAGTCCCAGCACTGCGGGGGTGGTCAGGTAGAATCCCCACGTACCGACCCTTTGCTCCTCATGCCCTCCCTTTCTGGCCCTCTAACTCCAGCTTCAGCAAACACCAGGCTCCCTCACCTACTCCAGCTTTTCCTTCATCATATTATGTAGGTATAATTCTATTTCACCTCCTTGCCTCCAGTTAACTGCATTAAAAAACAAGGCCAAAAACAAGACAAGGTAGAAGCATCATCTGAGGCAACTGCTCTGGTGCCCATCCTCGTAAGAGAAGATGCCTCCTCCCACCCTGGGAAACCTGCTCCATTTGCACACAAACCCCCAGGGATCAGGACTATTGTTTGGGGCAGGAGATCAGTGATCCTGAATACGGGACCCATGTTCTTTCATTCTGGTTTCTGGGGTTTTTTTCCCCATAGAAATCTTCGTGCCTTTAAACGCTTTGTTTTTGAGGCAATCTTATTCTCTCCAAGGACAACATTTTACATTTTTCCATTTTCTGTCTCTAACCTTTTGGGGGTCAGCTTCAAGGTTCGGGCAGTATGGTTTGGTTAGGGGGAGGGAGGCAGGGAAGGTCTGCCATTTCATTTTGTTGGGTTTTTTAAGTAGAGGACAGAAGTTGTTAGAAGGACAAAAGCAAAGTTTCTTTTCAGGGTTTCTGGGTCACTAGCTCTGAAACAAAATTGAACAGGTTTCTGAAGGAAGCAGATGTCCCATGCTTGGTCTCCACTCCATACATTTATGCAGGATTCAGAGAACAGGTTTAGTCTGCCCCAGTGCTCTGCAGGAGGCAAGAGAACTTCCAGCTGGGAGCAGCAGCAAATTATGACCCAACTTCAGGAGCCCCAGGAGCCAGTAACCTCATTAGCATTTTTAAATAGTATTAAAAACAAAAGTCTGACTAACCAGAGCAAAGACAGTTTAACCTGGGAAAGGACATACTGGGAAAAAACACAGCCAATCTGGAAACTTCCTGTAACACTCTTGCAGTGTTATGTTTTGTCCTGGATCACAGGCAGCAGAGGAGAGATTTTCATGTCTGTATACTTATTCATTTTGTCATTACAGTGAGAACTACTGGAAATAGAGTGACATCTCCTTCCACAAAGAGCTGCCAATCTAAAGAAACAATGTGGCCCCCTCACTGTCTAAGCTTTCATCCTTCTGACACGGGAATCTCAAATACAGGTTGTAAGAAATACTAAGAATCATTATAATTAAAAACAATTTAAAAAGCAAACTGTGCCTTCTTAAAGTATTATTACCATTGCAAAACATTAGCCTACGGGATGCCAGCACTGAAAAAAACAACCCCAAACAACAATAGGAATGGATTTTCCTATCATCACGTTTGTGTGATTTATTCTTACAGACTACTGAGCCTACCCAACCGCACTCATCCACAAAGGAAGAGCTCCTGTTCATTTTCAGGCAGCTGCTTGTAACAATAAAGCTTCATTTTGAAATTACATTGTTCCCAGATGACATGGGTGAGGCTGTTTATTTACTACTTTATATTACTCCCACTGCCCAAGTGCAACAATGTCAAATGTATAGTACAAGTCAATAAATCAGTACATTGATTAATTTAAGCAGGAGGGAATTTCAGAGGTGGTTATTGATACTGACATGAGCTCTTCACCAACTGCAAATACACAGCAACTAGAAACTCTACTCCCCAAAAGTCCAGAACAAGGTAAAACGAGTAAGCAAAGTATTTTTTCTTTGCCGTGTGTTTCAAGCCCTACCTCCACAACCTGCGAGTTACTCATTAACAGGGCTCAGTGCTCCCAAAGCGCTACCTGTGAGCACACAATATTCCGAAACATGTAGCTCAATCTGGAAGCACATCCAGCTGTTTCAAGCTATTTGGAAGCAACACAGCACTCAGTAAAATGGTTAGCACTCAATTTAATTGTTAGCAATAGTTAGCACCTCCAATTTTTAAAACTGCAGCTACTGTTAGGTAAAAAAGATCTCTAAACAACTTATCAGGTGTAAGAACAGCACAGCAGCGGGCGGTGACTTCACAGACAGCTGTCACCAAACAAAAGCAAGCAGGAGTGGTACACTGAGAAAAGCAGATAAACTTCCTAAGCTTTATCTTCAGCGCCTGTTGCAAGCCTGACCCTTCAGGGGCTACTGCTCCCAACAGCACTACTGCCTCGGATGCTGCAGCCTGCGGTTCTGGCTTCAGGCTTTGACTATGCTTGCAGGAACCACAGCTGGAATTAAGCCAGAGAAAAGACTTTCCATCTGTGGAAAAAATCATCAAACATCACCCAAACGCAGGTATCAGTGACACCCTGCACATTGATGTTGTTCTAGCCTTCCGAGAGTGTTACTTTTCACCTTCCAGAGCCTTTCATCAATTTTCTGCCTCTAGCCCTTTTCTAGCCAAGTCTGAAGCAGGAGCCACAAAGGATTACGAAATAGCCAGGAATCAAAGAACATGTATTGTCAAACGTGGAGGGGGAGTCCCTGACACATCAGCAAAAGGTCACGGAAACTGAAGGGAGAAGGCAGCTTGCAGCGCAACGCATTGTAAAGCTGCTGAGCTGAAGAGAATGGAGAGCTCTCCTCTTTGGCTTCTCTTATTCCAGCAGTTTTTCTATTAGAAATGTTTAGTGCTCCTATTGGAGTGGCAGGATGACAAGTATGATCTGTAGCTAACACATCGGTGAGGAATTCACCAGGCAGCTTAGCTATCTCAGTAATTCCTTCTACTCACAAAGGTGGTCTGCTGCTTCAAGAACAAGAAGCATAATGCAGAGAAATACCTTATAAGAACAACGGTGACCACCAGAGAGGTAATTTCAGAGACATCAACCATCACCTTACTTTTCCTCCTGGGTTTTGTCAAAGCAATGGTGGTTCACTGTTTCCGTCTGCCCCAGGAGAGGCAAGACACAGAAGATGGCCATCAGCCTTGAGCTGCTACGTGAACGTGGAAGTTTGATTTCTACTCATGTTTATTAATACCATGGTTTTGATGTCACATAGCAAAAAACTGTACTATAAAAGGTATTGTAAGCAAATGATCCATCACCTCCAGCAAGCGGCAGAAGAGGAACAAAGACTGCTAGTTCATCACAGCTGCTAACTGAGCAATACTACGAGCTGAAGTAAAATTCAACTAATAACCAATTTGAAAACAGTTTAGCTAAAATAGTGCAAATTCACCATGAATGTGTTTCACTTGTGTTAAAAATGACTCGGGTACCAATCTGGTGAGAGGTTTTAGGAGAGAGAGGCTGAACCACAGTAAATTAACGTTATGTGAACAACTGTAGTTGTCTGTGTTCGCACACCCAGCCAACTGCAATCGCACAGTACAAGGTGTTAGCTAAAGCCCTTAGCTAAAGGACATTCACGGAAGCATCTGCACCCGCTTCCCATCACACTAGTGCCGCCACGTAGCTTGGCACAAGGTAATCCACATGGGCCACAGCTCCTGGCTGCGAGGGCACAAGGTTCAGAGAGATCCTGTGATCTGGAGAGAGAGGAGGGGGGTTGCATTCACATTTATAATTTTCTGGAAGAACTGGCAAAGACAGTATCTACTTCCACCCACGGCCAACCGTTAGGCCTTATCGCCCGCCCCGTTCTCGGGTGCGGCTCACTGCTATCACCCAGCTGAGCCCTGCGATGTTTAGCTACCAAGCCTTGCCTTTTCTCCCAACTGACCTCCTCTTCACTCCTGAAATCAGGCCTAATTGCTGTTAGTTCTGCAATTCAGATTCAGACAAAGTTTCAAAAGCTCTGGATACATTCAAGCAATAATTGCTGAGGAATGGAAGATAACCTGCAGCTTTGGAGAACAGTGAGGCTCCCAACATCCTCCCACACCGCCCCCTGCTCTTTAGGCTCAGGCTAGCACAACAAAGGCAAATACAAAGGCTTTGCAGCGGTAAGCTCTGGCGTCAGAGCTGTTTTATGTCAGACAGTCCCTGCACAGCGTCCCAGACAAGCTGGCCTTGGCCAGGGCAGGGCACTGGCAGAAAACAGCAGGAGCAGGGAACGCTGCACTGTCCTCTGAGCCCCAGCTGCTGCAGGTGTGCGGCAGCCACGGGAAGGAAGTGTGCATCTTACAGCAGGAGATTGCACCCCCCCGTGAAACTCAATAGCACCAACGTGCAGAACATGAACCCCCAGGACACCCCAGATCGACGGGCGTTTTTGACTGTGTGCACACACGTGAGCGACCAAAGAGCATCAGCATTCTCCCACCCTACCTCTTCATAAAAGAGAAGAGAATTACACGAGGTTATACTGCCACTGCCAATGGTCACACACCTCAATCTCCTTTAAGCTAGTGAGAATGCCACTCCGAACCCCCTTCTCCCACGCCTGCCTTATTCGTTCCTGTCATCTAAGGCTTAACGACTTGTCTTCAGTGTAGACTTCAAGCTCAAGCAGGGCTTACAGGACAAGGTGTGACAACCTGCAGTCGGACACACCAAGGGAGACTCACGTCACCTAGCTTTAGCCACCTGAAAATAAGATACTTTATCTATCATAGTCATCTAGATTTCTTCCCATAACCAAAGGGGAAAGATACCTTTAGAGGGTGACCCCCCCATCTTTGATAATGGCCTTAGGATGAACTGAATCACTTTCTCTCCAAGCCCGACTCTCTCGACGAAAGAGGGAGCAGAGACCATCAGTTCAGGCCAGATGCCCAGCTTCCTGATGGCTGCAGTCATGCAAGATGAAGCATGCCAAAAGCAACTCAGGGTGGACTGACCCAGAGCAGCTTTTCAGCTAGTGACGTGGGCACAGAGAGAGATGGCAGCTGGACCACAGCACATACAGGATCCAGGCTGAGAAGGTGGGTAAAGGTTTGGTTGTTGGCTTTTAGTGCTACACTGTGTTACAGCAGGTTGCAGCAGCCAGCTCTCCAAAATCAAAGCCAGTCCCCAATGCAGCCACAGAATTGACCACAGCACAAAAATACACTTGCATCTGTGGGAACCCCATGCTCTTCCATATGCTGGGTTTTTAACTAGTAAGAACTGCAACATCTTTGTTATAACTTCCCAGCAGGGCTGAGAACACTGTTCACAATAAAAACTGAGAAGCAAAAACTCCTTTATAGAAAGTGTATACTTCCCACACATGAGACAAAAGGAAGTTTTAACAAGCACAGTAAAGAAGTACCCGTGTGAGGAGACATGCTGTCCAGCAGTTTTACCATGCCTTCTCCCTGCACCGCTGTCCACTTCTTGATTGGTGATCCACCTCCAATCCTGCTGTACTGCTCCTTGATTTTCGGCGTGCGGCGTTTGGCAATCAACGGTGCTAATTTACTAAAGCATTCAAAAGGTAATTGCATTAATATAATAACCCAAATCATCACTCCTTTCCTCAAATCTCTCTGCTGCCGTGGGTTTTCCATGCCAGTCTCCCCAGACTGCAGCAAACCAGCACTGTGTGGCTGGTTTAATGTTCTATTCCATCACCCTTCCCAAACTCAGCAGGTGACAGGAACCACAATTTGAAACTAGGAAAGAATGATTTGGCATACCCATTTCCAGAGAATTATAACACCATTTCTTGCACCAACTGGTCCCAAGATGAAACAGTCTTCAGAAACACAGATATAAACAGAATTGAAGAGGCCGAGCCTGCAGCTAAGATCCCAACACCCAGCACTGACTGTAACACAGCAGTTCACAGCATATCTCACTTTTGAGCTGGAAGCGTCATTAAATCTCTGTCCAGGAAGAGACGAAGTAAGAAATCATGCACATCATCCAGCCGTTCTGGACCTCCCATGTTTAGCATCAAGATTCCTGTTTTAGGTTTCCTATGGAAGCAAGAGATATTTCAAATCCTAGTGACCTACTGCTTTATTACTATTATTACAAAACAATCAGCTTATCCTTCTGCATTTGTCTTGTGCAGAAGCAGCATCCTATTTAAAGGCTCATTCTGCTTATGTAAAAATACAAACTACAAGCATGAATACCCAGAGAACATGTATTTACATGATCTTTATTTAAAAGTAATCATTTTGCAAGTTTAACTGGAAATTACTGACAGAACTATCTCACAGCTGAAGGTTGTAAGAGAGGTCACAAAACATTGTCCAAGGAACTATCTCAGCTGAACACCAGCTGTAGATTCCAACCAAACCAAGCAGCAACTTCGCAGGAAACAGAAAAGCCACCCACACAGGTCTGTGTCTTCATTACTTTAGAAGCACACCCCATCTCTCGAAGCAGTGAAAGCAGCAAAGTACCATTCTACGTATAAAGTAACTGCAGGGCTGGTTTTGTTTGGGTCCCCCCCCCCCCACAATGGGTTTTCTATCCAGGTGCAGGTTTGGCACACTGTTCTCATGATAATGTCCCTCCCAGCACAGCAAAGTCGAGTGGACAGCAGTATCCCACCTTTCGCAGAAACAGCTGCTGACCACAGCTCCTCCCCAAGAAGGGGATTTCCCCATGGAATCATTTCCCCTCCCGGAGGAAGCCTAGTGACCAGGATCTCCTGCCTCCTGAGCAGAGAGAGCCAAGGCTGCACCTTCCTCTTTTTAAAGCCACCGCCTCACAAACAAGCACTGAGAGGAGCCCAGGCCTGCCCTGATGGGTCAGGACCTCAGTTTCTATTCCCTTCCTCCTGGAGTGTCTATCAGAAGGTTGCTGAATAAAACCCAGGAAGCAGGAACCAGAATCTCAAATAATAATAGCCTACTGCTTGTTCTTCTACTGCTGCTGCACTGCCTCAGGCCTCACCGTGGGCCGCTGCCGTGCTGCATTCCGCAGAGAATGAGGCAGGCAAGCCTTGCTCCACAGAACTCTGAAAACAACAGGCTCACTGAACGCAGCCAGCCAGACAAAAGCCATCACTCACACACAAACTAGATCAAGCCCCGTGACTGCCACGTTTTACTGCATACCCAGCCGTGCTGGGCAGGTACAGCAGCACACCATATCAGAGAGAGACAGAGGGCAGCGAGAGCCGGTCACACCCCTCAGACCTCATCGCAAACTTACCGCGCTTCTGGCTGAATTTGAGGTTTCGTGCTCTCTGTCACCGCAGCTGCAGTTGCCTGACCTCTCCATCGTACTGGGACCCTCAGATGATTGCTGCTTTTTACAACTGGAAGAAAGATAACAGCACATTGATAACTTTGCACCGGGCTGAGGGCCCTTTTCACCAGATAGGCACTAATCCCTCAACAGCTACAGAAACATGCTTGGCAGTATTGTGCTGCTTGGCATTTTCTCCCTTAAGCTCCAGCTCCTGGCTGGAATCAAAGAAAGTCATGAAATCGCAAGCTTCTGCCTTTTTTTAAGCACTCTGTATACTAACAGCTTTCCAGATACCAGGCAGGAACCTAAAACCAAACAAAAGCCTCACTAATCTTTAAGCTCCAATCATAAGGTCAAAATAACTGGTGACCATACAAGAGAAACTACATGGGGCTGACACACTGAGGAAGCGAGCATGTCAAGCTACGTAACTCCTCAGGGTACGTCTGGGCTACACCTGTGCTAACTCTAGACAAGCAAAGTATTTGTACACCACCTCTATGATGTAGGTTAGACGTTCATTAATTCAGGGTCCCCAGCAAACTTCAGCAACATAGGCCAGCACGTGCGAGCCATGGGCACACAGCTCCTTTGTCTGACCCTGTGCCGGGTGCGCTCAGCAGCCATTTCAGAATCCATTTACCCAGGGACGCGGGCAGCCTTCTTTCTCACTACCCAGCCAGGTGACTTCTATTATTGCTGGATTTCAGCTTCAGACAAAAACCAGGATACTTCACTTCCCACATGCTGACTACAGCCTGCTTTTTCAAAAGCACGCTTTGTTTTCCTCAGGAGTTCATAGTCATTACATGATATTTTTTAGTGCAACAATAGCGTGAATTGCCCAAGATCAAAAAAATTGTTGAATTCTGCACCCCTGCCTCTCCAGCAATCATTTGGTGTGACAATTCCCTCACCAGACCACAGGAGTTCAGCAGCAATTGAGCCCAATAGCACAGACCTCCGCAGCGGCCGATCCACCCGCTGAGAAGAGCATCTTATGGTTCACAGTTCCCTAATAACATCCTGAACAGATGCTGAATGCTCTCAAAACCTGCTGAAATCAATGACAGTGAAAAGCACCTTGCAAATCCCGCTCCTTACTTGGGATTAAGAGTGTGTAGCTGTGTATGCTGTGTTTGCAGTGACATAAAAGGCTGCAAACAAAAGAACTTCAATTCAAGCATCGCTGATGCCTGAAGGACTCTCTTCAAACACTTATATTCTTCTTCCAGTTCTTAGGTCAGTACTTTTAGAAACACTGATGCTATATGTAAATTACGCAGGACAATAAGCAGACAAGTTTCAGCGGCTGTAACCCTTCTGCACTGTAAACAAACACTGGAAAGCGTTTATGTTACAAACAGAGGTGAGGTTTATGCACATTTCTATCTGCACCACAAAGCACACGATGCAAAACGCACAGGATGTGCAAGGATGAGGGTTCCAGCCTGACGGAAGGCTGGTAAAGGTGTTCTTTCGCAAGTTTAGGAGATGGCATCACCGCGTTAGCCTCTGGTCTGATCGAACCGGTCCCTGGCGCGTGCCCACGCTCCGCGGGTCTCAGGGTGCCCTGGGCCGGGCTGTGCGGGCGCTGTGCTGTTACGGGGGATGTGTTGTATTTACAAGGAGTCAGGGAGAGAGCTGCTGTGGAAGGAGCACACAAAACTGACAGGATACCGTAGGCATACAGAGGGACACGCAGCTGTACCCAACACAGACACACGTGTCACATGAGGAGAGCTGTGAAACTGACCAAAAATGGTCTTTCTTTAGTGACACCTCTGCGCCATGCTCGGCCTTCTCTGGAAAATGCACCCTGCGAATCGTTACACAGGGATGATTTCCACACAAACACCTTCCAAGAAGGAAAGCGCCTCATTTAAAATTAAAACCCTGAGGGGGAGAAAAAAAAAAAAAAAAATTAAAAAAAAAAAAATGGAGACTGCTACCAGCAAACCAGGATTTCAGATGAAGTCTCCAGCCTCACAGCCTCCTTTAGAGGAAAAATCCCTGTCAGCCACCCCACGAGAAGCCAGACACGGACACGACCTCCGGGACAGGGGCAGCCCCTCAGCCCCACCGGACGCCGCTCCTCCCCGGCCCCGCAGGTTCCATCCCGGTACTCCGAGGCCCCGGCAAGAGCGTTATGCAAAAGCACCTCCCGGGCGTTGTATAACACGGTCCCGCCGCTCCCGCTGCCCTCCCTTCCTCACAACCCCCCGCGGCGAGCCCGGCAGCCCTCAGCCCCCCACAAAGCTCCCCTCAGCGCCCCGTTCCCGCCTTTTTCGGACGGTGCCCACAGACTCACAGTGACGCGCTACCCGTCCGGCAGCGGCAGCACCAGCGGCGGCCATCTTGCCGGCGGCCGCTTGCATTCCCTCAGACTGCCCCGCCACCGCCCCTTTAACGGCCACCGCCCCGTCGCCTCCGCCGCCGTCCCCCCCGGCACCGCCCCCGCTGCCGTACGGCAGCGGGGGCGGTGCCGGGGGGGACGGCGGCGGAGGCGCCGGGGCCCGTTTTTCTCCATGGTCCCTGCGCGACCGTTACCACGAGAGCGAGCGCTCCTGCTTCATGAGGAGCCTTGTGCCACCCCAGCCTCCCTCTTCCACCACCCGACACCTTATTTTGCCTCTCTTCTCCCCCAAGGCCTGTCCCCATGCCCTGGGCACAGTCCTGAAGGTTTTGGGGCTGGAAAGGGAAGAATCTAGCACAGGACACGGAGGGAAACCTGCATCGACACGCAGATGCTGCGCACAGGGGTGTGACAACCGCACAAAGGTTAGCTGTGTGGGGGACTGGGGGTGTTTCACCTCAGGTTTTATGGAAGACACGTGTGAGGGGAGTTGGTGTGTCTGGTTAAAGCTGGGGCAGGACAGCCTGTGGGGCCACACTGGCAGGGAACTGGTCCTGAGCACTGGAACCAGTCCTGAACACTGGAACCAGTCCCAGCGCTGAAACCAGTCCCAAGTGCTGGAACCAGTCCTGAACCCTCAAAACCAGGCCTGAGCGCTCGACCTGGTCCTGGGCACTGGAATCATTCCCAAGCACTGGAACCAGTCCTGCTGAACACTTGAACCGGTCCTGAGCACTCAAACCAGTCACGAGCCCTCAAAACCAGTCCTGAACACTGGAACCAGTCCTGAGCACTCGACCTGGTCCTGAGCACTCAAACCAATCCTAAGCCCTTAAACCATTCCCGAACACTGGAACCGGTCCTGAGCACTAGAACCAGTCCCAAGTGCTGGAACCAGTCCTGAGCCCTCGAACCGGTCTTGAGCACTGGAATCAGTTACGAGCCCTCAAAACCAGTCCTGAGCACTGGAACCAGTCCCAAGCCCTCAAACCATTCCCAAGCACTGGAACCAGTCCTGAACGCTGTTTGCAGCGGCCAGCCCTGGGCAGCACTGGCTGTACCAGCCCCTGGCATCGCTTCCTGCGGCGCTGGCACACCTTTACGCTGACCACAGGAAAATTGTTACCCAGAGCACTATTTTTTTTTTCTTTAGAAAAGCTGATAAAAATCACAGTGACAAAACAAGCAGAGGGGAAGCACAGTCCCTTCTAGACGGAGGGTCCCAAGTGAAATGCACGTGTCAGTCACAGCCCAGCGCATCAGGAAAAAACCCTGCCTAAATCATTATTTACTGTGACAGGCATGGTTTTGCTCTGCAGACTGAAATCTTATCCAAGAGATGGAAAGAATAGGCTTTTCAAAGCTCAAATTCGGCCTCTGCCGGGGCACAGCGGGAAAGCTTTGCAATAGGGCTGCGTCCAGAGACACGCAGCGTGTTTACAGTGTGCATCATTTATGAGGCTTTCTTCACATGCTGGGAGGAACAGCATTTCTTAGCTGGAGGCAGATATACGCAGACCTGGATTTACGACCAGCAGCACCTCCGCATACCCACACAGCGCAGGTTGTGATTCTCCACTACAGTCACAGCCTGGTGCGGTTTGCGGATGCAAGGAGTAAAAGGTGGCTGTTGGGGGGCAGGAGGGTTGGACAGGGAGGCGCTGCTGGCCCTGCTGCTGACCTGCGCCCTGACCAGTACTGTCCACGTGTACAAAGTACTTGTATTAATAATGATGACTTAAACATTAAACTGGGCTGGGAAGGACCTGGTCCCATTGCTAGCCTGAAGAACACGTGAAGCAGCAAACGTGATTACATGAGCCCTGAATAAGAACTTTTGATCAAAAAGCTTTACTTCTGGAGAGCTTGGAAATGAGCTTTCTGGAGAGCTGCCAGGAACACCCAGGATCATCATCTGTTTTAAATCACCAGAGACATAACCAAACTCAGCAAATTTTGTAAGAATACAATCAAAAAAAAGAAATAAGACACCATACAAAACCACAAGTGATGGGTCACAGAACTAAAACCAAGACACATTTATCACCTTTCAACCTCTAAAAGTAATTTTTTTTCTTAATGATCAAAAACCAGAATTGAGCCTTGATGATAGATCAGGAACTAAACCACTCCTGTTTAACACAGCCAAGCAGCATTTCAACATTACCATGTTCCAGTCAGCCGAGTTTCAGCTGCTGCCTAAGGAATTCCTCCACCAATAGATTTGCACAGGCTTTTGCTTAATTCAGGGATCTTTCCCTGCGCAGGTGGTTCGCCCAGCACCACCTCTGCACCCTGAGCAGATTATGGAACTGCACAGCAGTCTTCATTTGACTCAACAGCATCCTTCATCCCAGTCACCTTTTAAGCTCCTTATCTGATCTGCCTCTTCCACAAGCACCTCTTAAATCCTCAGACCTTCCTCTAGTACCTTCCCCTGATAGGGAGGCTTTTAACCTTTACAAAGCAGCTCAGCCCTGATAGTTTTCAGGACAGAAAACTGATTGCCAACAAGTGATGCTTTTCTAGGAGTATCTTTCCCCCACCTTTCTCCTCCTTTCCCATAATTTCAGGATTTTTTTTAAAATAAAAAATGTTTATATGCTCATAAATTCCTAAATATTCTGAATTACAGGAGCTGTCCCTCCCCCCACAAAAAAACCCCAGAGGGTGTGATTACTAGTTGGTAGCACGTTCAACTTCTGGACTGGGGTGAATTTTCCTGTAGCTCACTGTAAGTTGTCATACATGAAGTAAGAAATTGCTAGCATTTTGTTGCAGTCAAGCATGTTAATTTTTCTCATCTTCCTCTAGCTTATTTAGTGAACATGTATTCAACAATAGCCCAAAACACAGGAAACTTACAGTTGACTATACTTTTGCGGGTATTTAAAAGAATCCTTTAAGTTCTACGTTCAAAGAATAATCCATCAAAACCAGAGTAGGGCAAATGTGAGACCCGAGTTACTACACAAGATTTTCTTGTATTGTAGCTGGAAAAGGAGTGCGAAAATAGGTGAAAAGGGTGAATTCAAAGAGACTTGGGTAAGAAAGGAAACTATCCTTGCGATGCTCATTTCTTAATGCATCTTTCATTCATACATGTACAGCTTCTACTCGCCTCCCTTGCTTCAAAGAAACACTCCTCAGGTCACACAGCAATGCCACAGCGGTCCCCAACAAACCCCAAGACGTTAAGTCCAGATGTTTATGAGTCTGGGAATAACCTCAATTCTTCCAACGGTATCAGCTGGTGAGGCAGAGATTAACTCTTACAAACCTGGCCTCCCCTTGGGCAGCCACAGCTACAAGCAGCCAGAAGTCACAGCCCATTGCCCCCGGAGTTGCTGCCATGGCAACCAATCATTCAGCCCCGCATTTCTCATTTATCCTCTCTAGGATGTTTCAATGGGATAGCTGAGGTGGTCTATCCAAATTATAAAAAATTCGTGCCTTTAAGTTAATGAATGGGGATTTCATTTTAAAAGAAAAAAGATATTCCAAAAAATGGAACTATGTGTTTACCTCAATTGAAGATTCCCTTTCCCTGTGCTTTTGCCCATACAGATATTGCCTAGGCCAGGACAGACTTAATTAAGCAAGTAAGCTATTAAGACTAAGTAAAAGGAAAGGAAGAAACATTACAGGTCAGGAATTACTGTCCTGCACACCAGCTTATGTTGGCATAATTTATTGGTTGCTGATTCAGGTCAGTTTATTTATATATGTAGCATGCAAGATGAAGAAAACCAGTCGTCACAAATAACAGTGCACAACTCAACAATCCTATGAAATCCAAATCAAGTCTCAGTGCAGGTAGCAAATTTACATATCCCCATTTTTCTTCTCTCTAGTAAAACGAATAGCTTTATTTGTGACTAAAAAGCATACAGATTACTCAACACATTAAATATTTAATTATTCCTATTTGGTAACTCAATTACAGCCAGAGAACCTGCTCAGATGCAGTAGCACAAGAGAACACCGAGCCAGCTAGGAAAGCATGGAACTATGAAAACATACTTTAGCGTCATATGGGAAAGCACTGCTGGAACTACAATTTATCTAGAGAGGAATTCAGCCAGCATACAATGCTGAAATCCAATTGTATTTCAAAGTTACCAGTTTCCTTGGGTCTTCCACCAGGCATTTCTGGTTTGAAACAGCAGAATTGTAACTGGGAAGGCACCACAAACATCCCAGTCCCCACAACGTAACAGAGAATGCTCTGGCAACACCCTCCTTCCTGCTGTCGTTCAGCAAAGTCTGGGTGTGCATGGACCCACGACAGCACTTCATCCACAGGGGTCAGGAAAAAGTAGCAAAGTGTACTTCACCATCAGCCTCATCATTTCTAACTAATAAATAAACTGGGAAAAAAACCCCAAAACAACACACATCTCTCGCAGTGGAATTTTGTGCTCAATACTACATACCTTGTTACTCAAAGAGAATTTCCATTAAAAAACAGTAGCAGCTAAGAAAGTGCAGCGCTTAATGTAATTATTCCTATTTTTATACTTTGTTGATCTGTTTAGATTATGACACTTCATACTACTCTTGGAGGTCAGTCTTTGGGAATTTAAAGAGCCTGAACTCCTGACTTCTCCAACAAGAAACCACAAGAGAAGACAGATTAAAATGAAAGCAAATTAAAAAACCATACAAAATGCCCAGACTTTTTTTTTTAAGTCACAGAAATTAAAAGCAGGAGCGTATCTTGTTTTTTAAATGACAGCTTATCAGGATGTTTTATGTCAACTTGAGAGCATAAATGCACCTAACAATTTTTTTCTGAGGTTTCTTCCAGTTAATTACTAGCATTTTCCTTTAAAAAATGGTTTTGTTTATTTTCCTTTTCACACCTTAAATTAGTATTTGTTTTCGCAACAGGTTGCAATAAGTCTTGTTCTCAGCCAGGTTGTAGTATAGCAGAGTGTATCGTTCTGTTCCAAGCATCAGTTGTCTGGTTTTCTAGAAATTTATCACAGGGATGGCTAAGGTTTGCAGCGCTGGACAAAGCGTGGATAGAGACAGACATCTCGGATATGGTGTCTGTTCAGAATCCAGGTTAGGAACCGTTCTAATCCCAAACCATATCCACCATGAGGGCATGTACCATATTTTCTCTGTGAAATTAAAATCAGAGAGCAGATATTAAACATTTTCTTGTTATTTATATTATAATTGCAGTAATACCACCAGAGAGAAAAAACACAAACCCTTCCAAGTTTATTTTCCGAATTTTAAGGAAAATGGACTTTCAGGCAAGGTATTTGTGCTGAGTTGTCCTGAGCTTACTGGGGAAGTGTAAGGACTAGAAGAGGAAAAGGAAGGTGAAAAAGAAAGTCCTGACGATTTTTTTCAACTGCTTCCATTTCTCCTCCCTTTACACTAGGTAAAGCGTAGCCATTCAAGTCTGTGAAGACCAACCTCTTTTTACCTAGCAAGAGCTTCACAAATATTGCAGAAGACATTACGAGAGGAACACACCTGCACAGACCAGTCTACGGAAGGCGATCTGGTAAGGGCAGCATGCATCTGCAGCAAACAGCACCGATTTTAATAGAATGGAAACTGTTACACTCTGCATTTTGCCAGTGCTTGAATGACTACCTACTTGGGGCCACTAAAAATATATTTCCAATTTCAACTGCATCATTTTAAGAGCAGTTTAAAAAAAAAAAATCAAATATCTGACAAGCAGCACATCTGATGTGTTTTACAAACCTGATCAGTATACCAGTAGTAGGGCGAGGGATCAATGCCCTCTCTCTTGTAGCCCTCAAGGAGCTCCTCGCTGTCCCAGATACGCATAGAGCCTCCAACAATTTCACCAACATTAGGCATCAACACATCAACCTATAACACACAACATGAGATAAAACTATTACAATTAGCTGCCTGCAGGAGGGGAAGGAAAGATAGTCCAAACTTAAAACTGTACTTCTGTAACACATTTCACTATGTAATTTTAATTCTCCATGACAGGAGGGAAGGCAATTCCTTCCACACCCGATTTAGAGATGAAATAAACTAACTGACTAGGTGGTCTAACTTAATCTCAAATACTCCTGGCCACACTGAACTGTAAAAAACAAACAAACAAAAAAAATCCCACTAACCACAGACCACAAACCCAGCAGCATTCCTAGCAACCACCACTCCTCCTGTCTGCCAGACAGCCCATGTTCAGACAATACCGTCTCCAAGAAGTCACAGAAGTGCTGCCATTAGAGCAGCACTTACCTGTGGGCAGTGAAGAGCATGCTCACTGTCATCTACTGACATTTTATTAACATGTCACAGTTGCATTATTTCTATAGGATCAACAAGCCATGCCAAGAGACCACCCAAAACAAAACCTTGCAACACTTCCCCAAGATTTTCCTGAAGTTCTTATTGATTTTACGCTCACACATACCAACAACCCCCAATCTATTCAGTAACGCTATGTAAAACACTAACTTACAGATTCTGTAAGCCGCGAATTGTCGTGACAGCGCTGCATATAGAAAGACTTTATCTCTGCAGGAAATCGGCACAACAAGATTGGCTCATTAATGGTGTCTGTCATCAATCTCTCAGGAGCTTCAGGAATATCCTAAGGTTAAAGAAGGTTTTATTAATATTTAAAACCAAAATCACTCCAATACCTTGAGTTTCACACATATCAGGCATGAAACAAAGACAGTTTCAGACCACACGTATTCACACATTCATCCTAATGTACCTACATTTTTAACACAAACTTATCTTAGAAGAAACTATATTTATATATAAAAACATACACGTCAGGGGGAAAAAAACCTGTTCAATTAAAATCCAAGTCATCCTAATGTTTCAGAGACAAAACCGAGGAAAACGTTGGAGAAAAGTGAAACAGGGAACAGACGGACAGATGACAGTTTTAATTCCTAAAGAGACTCAGAAAGACTTACTTCCCCAAACTCATAGTAAGTGCCATCCTCCTTCTTCACATCATGTTCCTTAAGCCACTCAATGGCTTCACTATAGTTCATTCTTCGGAAAGGACGTTTAGGGGGCTTGAAGCCCTGCAAATAAGAGTGGATAAAGGCAGTTGCAAGAGTACCATTTTTAAAGAAGAATCCAATTCTGATTTGAAGCATACACATTACTCTTTCCAGCTCACACATCAAACAAATTATTACTCTGGGGAAAAAAAACCCCAAGATATCAAGCTCAGTACTGAAAAGCTAGAACCAAACACAGCCATCTTTGAAGTCCAATACAGCTCACAGAACAGATTCTGGAAAAGATCGCAGGAGAGAGAGAGAGAAGTTTCCTTTTCTATATGAATTCATTGCAGATGCAAGCATTTCCAACTGAGCCATCAGCAGAGGCTCCACGTGCAAGGCCACAAAAGAACATTTTGCTTCCCAGTGCACAGAACAGCTTCAGAACCCACCTCTGTGAGACAACTTGTGCCTCTGCCATCTCCCACCTCCTGCCCCCTGTCTCAGCCCAAATTCAAAACTGAACGTTCCAGTGCTTATCAGGAGAACAGGTCAAAATAACAGGGATGACCAAGCTGTGACGGAGATAAAGTTTGCAGTCTCTTAAAGCTATCTTCTTTGCAAAGGCAACAGAAAACAAAGGGTCTCTAACAAATGAAAATATCTTTACACAGCTCCATGTTCCAGGGTAGAAAGTAAAACACCAGTTGTTTCATTGCTCCCTTGTGCTCAATCTGCAAGTACCAGCCGATCAATATTACGAGCTCTGGGATAGAGGTTTTTATTCCACTGGTACAGTACACACTGCAATAAATCCCAGCACATTGCTGGCTCCTGGAATCTCCTAGCAGGGAACTTCTTTCCCCACAGTCTCCTGCTTCTGGAAGAGTCATAACCAGCCTTGCAGCATTTTCATTCTTTCAAAGTTATTTAATATTTTTCTTATTATTAATCATAGTAAGCAAGCAGAGCTCACTGCCATGCTCTGCCTTCCCTAGATGAACATGCTGATGAGGAAAGGCTAAAGATAATATTTTCTTGGCTATTCACAACTGTTCCACATTGCTGCCTACCGGGTTTAGGTCATACAGTAAGCTTGATGCAGGCGATTTCAAGATTCTGTCTACCACATCACAAACCAAGCTCTCCAGACGGTCCAATAAATCCTCAAAACTTATAAAAGGACATTCAGCTTCAACATGAGTGTATCTGAAAAAGAAAAGTCACGCCATTACAAAACCACACATAAACAACAGATCTTTAGCTGTGAAAAAAAATTCTGATGAGAGAAAACCCCACAACTCAAGAATACGCATGTTCATCACCTTTTTAATTTCTCCCACTTCTACACTGTAAAGGAAATAAAGCCATAACAAAAAAAAAGGAAGACAACAATATGAACTGTATTTTCCAAAAAAACCCAAGGCTACCTAAAAATGTATTAACTCTGTTTCTCCCTCATCTTCCTTCATTAAATGTTAATGTATTACAACCAGCAGGACATTCACCGAGACAAGGTATTAACCCCAAATATACTTTTGATCAGTCCTTCCACCTTGGCATTCTGCTGTCTGCTCACTGTACATTATGCCATCCAACTGCCTGCTACTCTCCTGCTTTATAAACCCACTCATACATAAATAACAAAGACGTATACTCTCTCCATACTCTGCCAAATGTCTGCGGGTCCTGGATTGCTCAGCTCTGTAAGACTGAGCGATGCAGAAAACATCTCCTAATGCTGGAAGGCAGGTCTCCAGGTAGAGCTGGGAGGATTGCGTTAAGTATGCCTCTTCACCAAAATAATCCAGTTTGAACAGGGTTGAGCCTCCTTCCACCTGCGTCTGGACTAAAGTTGGTGGTGTGACCTGTCAAAGAACAAGACTGTGATTACTTGAGTGAAGAATTAAGGACAATGATGACAACACACGTAAGAGCAATGATGTAAGGCACACCGTTCCAGAACACCATCTACAGAGCTTTCATACGCACACACACAAGCACATCAGTCTGCTGTCCTTCAGTGCTCTAAAAGAGGTACACAGGCTGTTTGTGACATCACCCTGTAACACCTACAAAGCGTCTACACACCTTTGAGATCTATGTCTAGGAAAGCAATCAAATAAGTTTCCTAATAAGCAGCTTTTCTTTTGCACCTTTCAGGTCAATCAGAAAGTCTACACTGTTTTTCCAGGAAAAAGACAGTCTTGAAGTCAGGACATTAAAGCAGTCATTTGCTGACAAAGGAAAATAAACTTACTTCGTAATATCCATTGGCAAAGAAATGATCCCTGAAGGCCTGTACTACCATGGAGCG
This sequence comes from Pterocles orientalis, assembly GCA_011057875.1. Lineage (NCBI taxonomy): Eukaryota > Metazoa > Chordata > Aves > Pterocliformes > Pteroclidae > Pterocles > Pterocles orientalis. The sequence continues at coordinate 2,396,104 of WKFP01015389.1, forward strand.
CACCCTGAAGATTTTGGACATGTTCTCGCCTCGAATCATCATGTGCCTGTTGTTAAGTTGCACATCAACCTCCGAATCCTCGTTGAGTAGATTGTCAGCCCCTCCTGCTGGGGCCAGGCCGATCAGCTCCCAGTAATCACACTTCAGCTCGTGGCCTCCTGGAGCCTGGCAATTTGAAGAGAAACAAAAATTTCAGTTTCCGCTCCTTGGATGTCACCATCTGGCATGGTGGCAGAGATGTTAATCCAGTTCACACAGAAGCTGCTCAAGTCCTAACTGCAGCATTTCCCAAGTGACTGCTTTGTAACCCAGTCATGCCACACCTGGAAGTGTCACGTGTAATCCACCATGGGCCTCTCAGACTTCACATGAACGGGACTGAGCACTACAGACAGATAATTAGATGTTCCAGATGTATTCAGTTTACGTATAACATATGACAAACAGCTGGGTTTATTCAGACAGAACAGAAAGCTAAGCAGGAAGAAACTACATACTATCTTCAACTATTTAATGGGTGGTTATAGAGAAGATGGAGCCAGATTCTCCTTGGAGGTGTCCAGCGAAAAGACATGTGTCTCAGGTTGCAGCAAGAGAGATTTCTACTGGCTATAAAGAAAAAATTCTTCATGGGGTGGTGAGAGGCTAGAGCATAGACCAAGCCAGACTGCAGTCCCCATCTTGGAGAAAACACATTTGGACAAGACCCTTGTCAGCCTGACCTCACCTTAGATCTTCAAGAGGGCGAACCAGATGACCTTCAGAGGTTCCTCACAACCAAAACCATTCTCTGATAACTTATGCTGTGTACTAGTTTGGCTGGGATAATTTTCTTCAGAATGGCTGGGACAGAGTCAATTTTCTTCAGAATAGTTTGCACAGTGCTACAACACAGAACACTGGCACAAAGAGCCTTCCCATATGCCTCAAGAACACTACACAGACACACACACACACTCAGAGTGAAGAGTTCTCCCATCTATTAGAAGAAAAAACAGCCCACAAGAGTGCAGTATGACATTCAAGGTATTTTGTTATTTGCACTACCTGAGCCACAGTCTCCAACTGGATGGCAAACTTCAAAAATGATGAAAAATGTCACTCGGATCACAACAGAGGAAGAACTAGCTCACTGTGGGTAGTTTTGTCTGCCACAAGCACGAGAGTAACCTTTCTGCACTAGGCAGCTCTCACCAGGATGTGAAAACAGTAAGTTTCATGTTGGCTCACCTCCCCTGTCCCATTCGCTGCCACACGGCATGCACCAGGCTCGGCCAGTCTGGCTGCCCAGGCTCCAGACCTGAGCTCTGCATTGCTGCTCCCACCAGCTCCCCCGTGCGGGGCACAGCACACTACTCTCCCCTCAAATGGCATTTTCTTCACTCACAGCATTTTCAGGGTATAAATGCAGATTTGCAAAGTCTAATCAACAGAATTTTACAAATTTGGTGGGGTTTTTCATTAAAAGCATTGTATCGTTGTGACGAGTCATGAAAATACCAAGTTTTTTCAAGGTCCAAGACATTATGAGCAGTAACATACTACAAGTTACTTATGATTACCAAACTGCATAAAGCTGTTTATAAAAAAGCGATCCCTGTTTGGCTGCCTTTATGTTTAGAAGAACCAGTAGAGTAAGATATGAAGGACAGGAAACTTTGCTAACTTCTGACCGGCAAACACAACAGGGAGTGGATTTGCATTTAACTGAGCTTGGCTCTCTAACCTTTGGCCCATCCCTTGGGGATAGGATCCGAATGGCATGGACAACTGGAACAATTAAGCCTATCCAAATTTCATTTGTGAAACACGCCGGTAATGGCCAACAGTACAAGAAAACTGAATTATCTACAAAGCCCCACAAAAGGTTAACACTTTGACCTTCTATTACACACTACAGGCAGCCACAGTAAGGGACTACTTTGCTCAAATATTGTCTAATATGTCTTGGAAACATTGTTTGAAGCAATTTAACACTCAAAAGAGTGGGTTTGGGTTTTTTTTTTTTCCCCAAATATGCTTCTTTTTCCTGAGTAAGTTGGTAAATTTACTCAGAAGGCCAGACAGGAGAATATAGATTGCCAATCCACACAAAAGAACTCTCACTGTTGATGACAATTTTGAATGTGTATCTGAAGGAAGAGGTAAGCTTACAAAGTATCAAGATTAAACATATATCTGCCCTCTAAATCTCAACATTACTGCTTTGCTTTCTCCCTCAGAAAAAAAAGAGACATTACTATTAGCAGCTATCAAGAGCTCCTGTTTTAAAAGGACAGCTTAAGATTTAATAGAACAAATGTGGCCTGAACTCGCTTGCTGTTTCTGCATCACCAACTAAGTCAGGCAACAGACACAACTTACTTTGGTCTCTCAGTCACCTCTTAATAACTAAGACACCAGCCATACAATAATTTTCAGTAAATATCCTGATACAGGCCTGCACGTCCTCATGAGCGCACTGAGCTGCTACACAGATAACAGTTCCTAAAAGCTTCTCTCCTGCTTCCAAGCTTGAATCCTTTTTATGGCCCATCCTTCATGCTCAGCTGCTTAACATGGCTTTAGCCCTAACTCCAGATTCAAACAATTTTCCAAACAGTAACACTTTGTAGATCTAGACTGGAATGAGAAAGGCACAAGGCATAAGCAACATCGTAAAATCACACCTGCCAAGTCCTTGATCTGACAGCACCACTATAAGCAAAGTTTTACAAAACAGATTAGAACAAACTACTAACTGCTTGTTCACACCCTGCCAAGCGCTGGAGGACAAACGGGACATGGTGAGAGCCTACACGCCCATCTCAGTAAAAGAAGAGAGCTAATCCCAAATTCTTAGCCTCACAAAATAAAAACTGAATAAACCTCTTGTTAGGGAAAATAAAGCTATTCCGTTTATTTAATATAATTTCCCACTGTTATATTCTAGGATATACCTATAGGACACATCAGTGGAAAACTGTTTCACACAAAAGCAGAACAGCCACATAGTTCACTGGTCACACACTGAGCTGGGGTGACAGCAGCAGCTGTGGAAGGTTTGTTCTTTCCTCTCAAAAAAATTCCCACCAAAATAATCTAATAATTATTTCCACCTCTGCTTCTCCGTCCATCAGGAAAATGATAAACTGTTAGAAGAGGAGAACCCAAATATCCAGCCGTATCTAACTCCCATACCTGCTTGCCTTCAGGAACAAGGTTCAGCGTCCCATACACCGCAACACTGCTCTCCGTAGAGAGAATCAGCCCGTTGTAACACTGACACTTCAGACAGAAAAAAAGACAAAGGCAAAGGTAAGACCATTTTTTATTTTTAGTTTTCCTACGACATCTATTTGAGTCACAGACAAGATTAACTCATAGTCACTTCTAAATAGCTCTCACATTGACAAAAAACTCTAGTGGCAGGAAATACAATTTAACAATAATAGAACTTAATCAGTAGGTTTAGGAGAACTTCCATGCAGATGAAGCATGAACACTTCACTTATTTAACGACAGAACAGAATTAAACCTTCACAACTTACCAGGTCATCTGAAAGGACACACTGAAGGAAACCTGTGCCATCTCTCAAAACAATGAACATCAAATTCTTTCCTAGTTAAGAAAAAAAAAAACATCAGAGAGCCTAAGCTTTATTCACTGATCCATTTGAACAGCCTCAGTCCCAGGACATGTTAATCACTGATTAGCAGGTTATTACAGAAGGATTGTGATCACATTCTTCCATTTTAAAAACCAAAGATGCTCCAGGTAAACGCTGAATCACTAGCACAGTTACAGAAGCCCTTCACAGAGCTGTATTTTGTATAACAAGTCAAAATAAGTTTCAACAGACATCAAGGGCAAAGCCTGCTCCAGACTCAGCAGGGCTGGGATTGCACTGCAACGCCACAAATGCAAATGTTCCTCTGGTCCCGAGGGACTGCAAACGTGTATGCAGAAACGCGGAATGCACAGGCCCACTGTACACCTAACACAGGTAAAGTGATGTCACCCTGGTCCCCCACCTCTCCACAAAAACATCTAATTACAAAAATTATTTGTGAGAAACTGCTTACAATGTCCAGATCCACAACCAGTTAGTCAAGTCCTTCAGTGATCATTTGAACAAGTACCTGTGGAGTCAGAATCACTTCTGCCGCGCACTTCCCTGCTCCGACCAATGCCACCTTGCCAACTAAAATACCCATCGTTTTGAAAGAAACTATTACCTGCTAAATGTATTTTAAAATAGATTACGCTACTTTATATAAAATTCCAATTTGCTGATTTCACTGTGAGCAGATGCTAGCTAGCTCCTCAGGTGCAGGATCAGTTTAAAACACAAAATAAGTCTTTTGAAGAAATTCTGCAGGACTGGCCTCCAGATTGAAAATCCTGCAAGATTTCAGCTAAAAAATGTCTATATGCTTATACATCACACAGAATTTTCAGTGTTCTACTGACTGCTGCGATAAACCAAAGAGGACATCTAACTGAGGGTTTAAAAGTTTATGAATGGTGCCATCTGATTCATTTTAAGTGCACAAACTTTGAATTATATAGATGGAACTATATTTGTTCCATCTCTCTGCACAGGTTTGATAACTCTTAAGTGCTTGTGGTTTACCTTGCCTCCGTAATCTGTGAATCCAGCCAAAAACCTTCACTCTCTGGCCTCTGTAAGTCTCCAGAGCACCAATCTTTACCTGTAAAGCAGGGGATAAAGGCGATCAAATAGAGAAATTATTCACCATGTAGAGGGTGGTTTTCCAGGTAATTACTCAGAATACAGGTGTGTATGACACCCCCCTCCCCAAAACGGCTCCTCCCAGCAGCACCTGAAGCGAAGTCCCACCCAGGTATAAGCCCAGCTGTCAATACTGAACAGCTGTTTAGTCGGAAAAGAGCATTTTAGCAATTTGCATCACGGGCAGTACATTCAGACAGCATTTCCAGGATTCATACAGACTCCTTTCTATTTAGCAGGCTCACTTTGCCATGGAGAAGCCAAGGACTGTGACAGCTCGTAAAGCCGCTCGCTTTGCATTCAACCCAGAGAAGTGGGTAACAGCTCACACCCTAACACTAGGGTGCTCAGGCACTACTGGAAACCCAAGGTGCGTTAAATCACCAAAAAACTCAGAAAGGATGCCCCAGATGCATTTTTGGCACTCTGATTGTGTTCTGGATTAATTTCTGAAGACCTTCAACGGATGAGCTCAGTTGGCAGTCAAAGATGCAGAGGACCTGGACATGCCACAGGTACTTCCCAACACAGCCGCGGTACCGACACTGCCAGTCGGAACGATTAACCCAGCAGGCACCTTCCAAACATGACGCCTCAGACAGTCAAGGACTGCTACACAGCACTGGTCTAGAAGAGGCT
>WKFP01015389.1:2406498-2448876 GCA_011057875.1 Pterocles orientalis
GTACACCTAACACAGGTAAAGTGATGTCACCCTGGTCCCCCACCTCTCCACAAAAACATCTAATTACAAAAATTATTTGTGAGAAACTGCTTACAATGTCCAGATCCACAACCAGTTAGTCAAGTCCTTCAGTGATCATTTGAACAAGTACCTGTGGAGTCAGAATCACTTCTGCCGCGCACTTCCCTGCCCCGACCAATGCCACCTTGCCAACTAAAATACCCATCGTTTTGAAAGAAACTATTACTTGCTAAATGTATTTTAAAATAGATTACACTACTTTATATAAAATTCCAATTTGCTGATTTCACTGTGAGCAGATGCTAGCTAGCTCCTCAGGTGCAGGATCAGTTTAAAACACAAAATAAGTCTTTTGAAGAAATTCTGCAGGACTGGCCTCCAGATTGAAAATCCTGCAAGATTTCAGCTAAAAAATGTCTATATGCTCATACATCACGTAGAATTTTCAGTGTTCTACTGACTGCTGCGATAAACCAAAGAGGACATCTAACTGACGGTTTAAAAATTTACAAATGGTACCATCTGATTCATTTTAAGTGCACAAACTACTGTATTTGTTCCATCTCTCTGCACAGGTTCGATAACTCTTAAGTGCTTGTGGTTTACCTTGCCTCCGTAATCTGTGAATCCAGCCAAAAACCTTCACTCTCTGGCCTCTGTAAGCCTCCAGAGCACCAATCTTTACCTGTAAAGCAGGGGATAAAGGCGATCAAATAGAGAAATTACTCACCATGTAGAGGGTGGTTTTCCAGATAATTACTCAGAATACAGGTGTGTATGACACCCCCCTCCCCAAAACAGCTCCTCCCAGCAGCACCTGAAGCGAAGTCGCACCCAGGTATAAGCCCAGCTGTCAATACTGAACAGCTGTTTAGTCGGAAAAGAGCATTTTAGCAAGTTGCATCACGGGCAGTACATTCAGACAGTATTTCCAGGCTTCATACAGACTCCTTTCTATTTAGCAGGCTCACTTTGCCATGGAGAAGCCAAGGACTGTGACAGCTCGTAAAGCCGCTCGCTTTGCATTCAACCCAGAGAAGTGGAAACACGTAACAGCTCACACCCTAACACTAGAGTGCTCAGGCACTACTGGAAACCCAAGGTGCGTTAAATCACCAAAAAACTCAGAAAGGATGCCCCAGATGCATTTTTGGCACTCTGATTGTGTTCTGGATTAATTTCTGAAGACCTTCAACGGATGAGCTCAGTTGGCAGTCAAAGATGCGGAGGACCTGGACATGCCAGAGGTACTTCCCAACACAGCCGCGGTACCGACACTGCCAGTCGGAACGATTAACCCAGCAGGCACCTTCCAAACATGACGCCTCAGACAGTCAAGGACTGCTACACAGCACTGGTCTAGAAGAGGCTGATTTCCGTACAGCTGGGCCCAGCTGCCTTTTTCCCAACGAACAGCCATGAGAGTGCAAGGCTCCCACCAAAACCATAAAAACCATCTTCTACACACGTAAGTAGAAACCCTTTCTACAGAGGGTGTATCCCAAACTCTGTCACAGAGCAGCGCACGTAACACCTGCTGACTAAGCTAAGGAATGCACCAAATCACCACATCCAGCAGGACACTATGTACAGCCACACCGGAACACGTCTCAGTAACTTCCACGTCCTCTAACCAGTGCAGTTCCTTCACTCTCCACCACTACAATCATCAAACAAAGCAAAACTGATGAACCTTTTCAAACAGAAAGATGGTCTTTACCAGTGGACAAAACCAGAGAAGCGTGATGCATGAACTAAGAAGGTTCAGATACCCATCAAGTTCATGAGAAGGAACAAAGTCTATACGTTAGAGGACACAGATAACCAGAAAAATAAAGTTATGTTTACAGACAGCAAAAGGACAGTGGCCTTCAACAGCTGCCAGAGACAGACAAGATGCTGTAACACAGCCCATGTATCAAGCACACTGGATCTTACTTACGCATTTTGGCTCTGGAAGACTAGGATCGTTCCTGATAACAATTTTCTTTGCTTCCTCCAGATTCTTCTCCCTTCTCAAGAGATCTTCAGCCTGGTGTTAAAAAAAATAAAAATATTCAAATAGCTGTAACCAGGCTTGATGAGACTTCCACTCTACAATTACTGGAGATTCTCACGTACAGACACAGATGCCATTAAAAGCCTTGGTGGAGGCCTAAACCTGCCCCAATTCAAGATCACAACAAGAACCAACGCACAAATATATTTCTTATTTTTTCAGAAAGCCTAAGGGCAACAGATTACAATTATTCTAAGTTCCCCCTTTTTCAGCCATTTGCTTGTTCTAATCTAATGGAAAGGCAAGCTGTAAATAACATATGTGCAAAACAATGACATGGATGAAGAACCAACTGAAGCTTTTTTGGAGGGGTGGGAATGACAAGCAGCGTTGGCCAATGTTTTTGGAAACGAAAGGCGGGATGCTCACTCCAACGGGGCATCGTCTGCACCTACCTCCTTCTTCTCCTTCGCTTCATTCTTCATTTGTTCCCTGTGCCACAGTTTTTTGACATTTTTCATCTGTGACTTGGAAATAATGGCCCATCTCTGAATCAACCCAAGAAGAGAGCAGAAGATAAAAGATTACATTTACGTCCCCGCACAACAGGAGCATTAATATAATTTCTACTAGGAAGCTCTAATGCTACAGTACCTCATTTTCTTTCTGTGAATCCACATAAATAGTAGGAAACGGTTCCTTTCCTGCTGTCATCAAAGCCTGAAAAAGGGGAGAAAACAACAGAATCAATGGCACTGCAAGCGAACTAAAGTCATCCTTAAAAGAGCCAGAGCAGCCATCCCGTTCCTGCCAAAAACAGGTACAAAATCCCCGTTCAGAAACGCACGGTCGCCGGATGTGAGGCAGGGTTCGTGCTCTCCAAAGCAAACAGCGGGTGCTTTCCTGAGTTACCTTTAGAACAGTCTTGAATGGTTTCTTCTGTGTCCCATCGCCAGCCGAATCGCTGCCCTCTCGGTCCGAAACATACAGCTCTTCTGTGACACACGACGAACACAGGCAATTACTCAAAAAAATACCGTTATCAGCGATGGAAACGTTGAGGGAGAAACCAGACACACAGCAGGACTCCCCAGCACCGCGGCCACCCCCCGCCCGGGCACTCCCGCTCCACCGGGGCAGCGTCTCGCCGCCATCTTCCGCCTGCGGCCAGCGCGCTGCCCGGGCCCGGCCCCACCGCCCGCCCCGCCGGAGCACGGCCGAGCCTGGACACCGCACGGGCCGCCCGCCGCCGCGCCTCACCCAGGGCCAGAGCCGCCGTCCGCCCCAGCACCTCCGCCGCCATGCCGCACCCCTCCACCGCTACCGCAGCGCCCGCCGGAAATGCCGTCACCGCGCTTCGGCCGCCCTGAGCCAAGCCGCCGCTGCCTTGCATCAGCCGCCCGGCCCCGCCCCTACCCGCGGCTGTCGTGTATGTGACGTCAGCGGTAACGCGTCACGGGCCGCAGTGATCGGGCAATGTTCGGCTCCTTTCTAAAGCTCCTTTCTTAGAGCGGCCCCTCTGTCCCCGTGAGAAATGTTAAACTCCTGTCCCATGTCCGTTCCCACCCCTCTAATTACGAGAAGAGAAGCCATCAACTTTAAAGATTTATTTGCATTCAATTTCTGAAATGTACACTCCATTAAACAAGAGCTGTATAGTGTGATTTTTTACTCCAAAACCATTTCATTAATCAGTCTTTGTCCAAGAGGTGGAAGGGGATGAAACCTTCTTACAACTCACATTGGAAAGGATGTGCAAATGGAGACAGACTCTCATCAAACCACTTTGTAAAAATTAATGCACTAGTGCACAGGAGATGTTTCATTTCTAGTTATGCATTATTGACGGGTGTATCTGACACTGAAATGAACCAGCTCCAAGGGCAGGTTTCAGAGATTTCATAGAATTTCATCAAATCATGAAGGTTGGAAAAGACCTCAAGGATCACCAGGTCCAACCATCAACAAACACCACCCAACTCACTAACCCCTGTCCCTAAGCACCACATCTCCACGTTTCTTGACCCCCTCCAGGGATGGTGACTCCACCACTGCCCTGGGCAGCCTGTTCCAATGCTTCATCACTCTTGCAGTGAAGAAATTTTTTCTACTATCTAGCCTAAACTTCCCCTGGTGCAATTTGAGGCCATTTCCTCTTGTCCCATCTCTTGTTCCTTTAGAGAAGAGCCCACCACCCACCTCACTGCACCCTCCTTTCAGGCAGTTGTAGAGAGTGATAAGGTCTCCTCTCAGCCTCCTCTTCTCCAGACTGAACACCCCCAGCTCCCTCAGCCCTCCTCATTGGACCTGTGCTCCAGACCCTTTCCCAGCTTTGTTGCCCTTCTCTGGACCTGCTCCAGCCCCTTAATGTCCTTCGTGTGGTGAGGGGCCCAAAATGATCAGATGTATCTGTTCATAAATATACTCTGGGAGTAAACACAAACATATTCTAGAGTTGGAAAGGGACAGACAAACAGAGAGGAAGTGAGGAAAAAAACCTCTGTTAACTATTGACTCAAATCTCTTTATTCCAGGGCAAATCAAGGAATGGGGTAGGACAGGAATAATGGCATATCATTCATACTGACAATGCAAAGAATGATCTCTCTTGAGTTAGTGCAGCAAACTGTAGCCAACTGTTGAAAGAAAGAAAGGACCAGAAATGTCAGAATTCCTAACAACTTCTGCTACTGACCGAAGTTCGTCACCAGATAGATTTTAATCTCAGCTGGACAAGCTCAGATGAGAATAACTGAGGCCCTCTTAAAGGACTGATCACGTGATCTGCCGTTATGACCGTGCAATTTAATGAAATGGCACACACGAGGGAACTGCTACTTAGCAGTTTGCTTTCAAAGACAAAACATGAAATGTAGCTGTAGTTTTATACCAACATATTATTAAAATGTGAAAAAAGTTTCAGTTCCAGGCATCACTAATAAAAAAAAAATACAGTGCTGGTTTTCATCCCCAATGCACACATATCCTTCACTTTGACATGAAACAGAAATCCGTTGCACAAGGAGTAGTAGCTCTGTAGAGAACTCTTGGCCTTTCTGTTTCCAGCAGTCCAAAACCAGGAAGTTCTGTGATAAAATATAAAAATCTTCATATCCTTATGCCATTTGGTTAAAAAAAAAAATTCCTGAGTTTGTTTCAAAAATACTTTCTGTGCAATTACTGCGATATAAAGCTTCTCCCCAAAAGGCAGTAAATCAGCTTGTTTCATGAACATCTCTGACGTCGGTCACGCTGTTGCCCAGGACAGCATCTAAAGGAGCCCGTTTTTTCCGTATGCTGCGTCCAGAAGCAATCAGATCAGCATATCCCCGCTGGTGGGAGAAAGCATAAGCAGAGCGACGGCCAGATATCCCTCGGCGAAAAGCACTCTGCCTTCTCTTCCACTGCTGTTCTTCCAGCATGTATTTCTTTCGGTTCTTCTGAATCTTCACACATGTAAAGACAGATTAGTTTATGGATTACAAGGGGAAAAAAGCTTGTTTGTATTTCCTGGCTGGGGAAATAATCTGATGCTTTTTTACATCCTTAAACCACTTAAAAGGAGAGTGGAGGGTTCTCTTGTTTGAATTTGATTTTGTTAGAAACAAGAGCAACACGTCACCATTTCAGGAAGACTTACGGCATTATTTTGAACTTCCTTATCTTTAATTGATCTTTAAATGTCTTTCACTGAGGTGGACTGAAGATATAGAGTTGGAAGTGTTTCCTGTATCATGCTGGCACTTCTTTAATATCTTTTTTAAACATTAGCACAGTTTTAACTATTTCCATACCCATATGCTATTTGCCAGCTCAAGGCAGAACACAAGCAAACAAAAAACTGTTCTGATAGATAATAAAGGAACTCCAACATAGCCCAAATAAAAACACAAGTCAGGCCAGCAGTAGCTTCAAAGTAGGTTTCTGTGAGTTTACAAAGTCAAGTGCTCAGCCAAGACAAACAATTGATTAGCCCACACTGGACTGTGTGCTGAGCTCATTATCTGGGTGATACCTCTGCATCCCACAGAAAAACACACTGGGAAATAAGAACACATCCAAGTGACACCCTGCCTGGGATGGCAAAATGTCATAGTGCCAGTTGCCACCCAGCTGGGAGGAAGGCTCGGTCTGGCCTTGGGACAGCCCTGCTGCCACCTGCCCTGGCCATGGGACCTCAGCTTTCATCTTGTGTGGTCTTCCCTAAGGCACAGTCACTTATTTCTCTCTAATATTAGCACCAGTACTGTCTCGTGTAGGTAAACACATGCTAAATTATCCAAAATAATGCAAGACTTTACTCACTTGATCGCTTTCCAAAGGCCAAATTGTCACTGAAAAGAAACGCCATGCCACTACGGGGAGCAAGCAAATCGCAATTGTTAAAATCATGGTCAGCCAGAGGTACGGTTGTCTCAGAGCATTTGGAGCAGTTCCTGGGAATAAAAAGAGCAAAAGGTAGTTTATGACATGATCAAGCAAACTAGTTATAAAACACAAATAAAAGATTAAAAACCATAGGTTCCTTCCTGAGGAGCTAACTTTCTGGTAAGCTGATATTTTTTATTCAGAGACTCTACTAAGAGGAGAGGATAATACTTTTTTTCAATTGGGTTAAGCTTAAAAATGAGAACATAAAATTAAGGGGGTTTGGTATTTTGGGTGGAGGATATTTAGATTCAAGGCAACATATGAAAAATTTGTCACTAGGACAATTAGGAACACAGTTTTCCTCAGAAAAAAAATTTCCAGCTGGCTGCTGCTTATGCCTCCCTGGACTTCCAGCAAAATCCCAAGGAGCTGCTATCAGCATTTGACACTATCTTTCTTTGGGGTTTTCCCTTCTGCTGATCAGTTGGAGCAACTTGGCAAATGCATATCCTACCAAATCGTCGCATGCCCTTTAAGCTGCCCCACCAATTTTAACTTAATTTTCAGACTCCTAAGGCTGGGCAACATGAAGTTTAGTTGAAATAAAATAAATAACCCAATAAAGCAACCATTTTGGCCATAGTTCTGTTCAAGTTACAAAACTATGTAAGACAGGAACAAAAAACCCACAAAAACCAGAAGGACTGACCTGTGAACTGAAAGCCAGAAGGAAATAGAACATGGATTCCAGCACTGTGGAGGTCAAATGTGATCCCAAAATAAAGTGCAATACTCCCAAATACTGAAAAAGCATTAACGAAAGTCCAGTAAGATGTATCCAAGCCAATCTGAAAGCAAACAAAAAAACTCCAAATGAGTTTATTAATTTAAGAAAATTTTAACAGACTGAGAGCATTTTGCTTGAGTCATCTCCCATCCAGAGAGATGTCCGTCAGAGAGAGAGAGCACCAACAGAGAAGAGAGAAGGCAAAAAGGGAAGCTTTTTTGCATATTGTTACATTTTTAGGGGACAAATTCGGAAACGTGACCAGAATGTGCTTTCAGACCAACAGAGGTCAGGAAGCTGAGCTTACTTGCCTGGAAATTGACAACAAATATAAGAGAAGATGCTGCCGTGACAGCGAATGACTGATAATCCGAAGGTGCTTCTCCATCTTGTCCCATAGCTTTAAGGTAAGCTCCATATGGTATGAAGAAGATGATCAATGAAGTTATAGCTCCATGAAGCAAACTTAAAAAGAATTTCTTGTAGTTAAAAAGTAAATCTTTCTGTCCCAAAACATACAGCGTAGGGAACCGAAGACTCAATTTGTCACTCACATCCTTAATAGAGGGAGAAAAGAAGAAAAGAAGTTGCTGTAAATTCTTGTTCTAAGTGTGAGCTTTGAAGAGTAAGCAGCTCAGCTGTACTTCTTGTCACAAAAGAAAGCAGAAATATTGATTTGCCTAATCAGCAGGTAAGCTTTGTATGAAAAAAACAAGTGGAGAAGGCCATAAGCATGTGTCCCACTGAATTAAAACTGATGCTGTGCACCGAGGCTTCCTGTCAAATACAGTCATTCCAAACTGTTCAGTCCCCACATCACCAGCTCAGAAGGGTAAGCAAGGAATATCTTTTCCATTGACAAAGCCGCCCAGTGCTGGGAATGTTGTCATGGAATAGCAGGCACTTTGAAATATTTCTTAGCAATCATCATTAGTACTGAAGACCTCTGACACGATTAACTTTGGCCATTTCAGTGACTCTGCTTGTCATCTCTTGTTACCTCACACGCTGGGAGGAGGAATACTTTTTTAAAAGCCAAAAAACCCAAAGAAAGCCCCCAAAATGCCTTGTACATAAAGAAAGCAGTGTCGGTGTAAGTAAAGATAAAATATTAGGTCCTATTGTTAACAGCGTGGAGAATACCTGGTCAAGCAAGCCAACTAGAAGAACCGGGAGACTAGAATACAACACATTGTACAGCGTGATGAACCAGTCTTCATATGCTGTCTGCAAGAAGGGAAAGAATTTCCGTAGTTAATGATTTCTTTTTTATTATACCTTTTCCTTCCATTCCTGAGAAAATTCACACATGCTCTACTATAGCGTTAAATTACCCGTTTCAGTGTTTACCCAAAAAGCAAACAGCACCTTAGCTCAAAGCTCTGTTGAAACCATTTTTCACCTGCATTAAGCTGCCCCACTGCTAACCAGCAGTTCCAAGATTAAAAAAAAAAAGAAAAAAAAAGAAAAAAAAATTGAGTTTGGCATCCTACTGATACATACACGTGCCATCTCACTTCACCTAGGCATATCTTAAGTAGCAGGGTTGGGAGAAGTTTCCCAAACTGCTGTATAACAATCTCTTCCTCCCCTCCTCCCTGTACAGTCATGATACACCTTCTTACCTGGGCAGAAAAGCCGTTAAAGAATGAATACCAGATGTGGACTAGCGTAAAAGCAAAATTTTTGTAGAAAAAATATCTTAGGAACTTGCACATCCTAATGTAAGACCATCGTCCATGGACCAGCAGCAGTCTTTGGAGGTAGCGGAATTGCCCAAAAGAGTAGTCACTTGACATCACGGCTTGCATCCCTTCTTGGCCACTGATTCCAACTCCAATGTGGGCAGCTAAGTGAACGAAGCAAAACACCACACACTGTGTTGAGCAAAGGGAGGGGAACAGCATGACCAAGGGCAAACCCTCTACCCATTCCTCTTCTCCACTTGAGGTTCTCCTGCCCCATTTTAATTCTGTACGCAGCACAGAGGCTGCATTAAGGACTAACACAACAGTGCGTAAGCCCATCCTTGCCCTGCTATTTACTGCTCATGTCTCCACTCTTGCGTGGGTTTTCACTCAGTGCTTGTTCTGTCCAAACAGACATGGAGAAATTTGACCAAGGGAGAACCAAGTGATGAAGCCAAAGCAAGCAAACCCCTGAAGGAACTGGCCAGGCAGTTTACAAGTGTAGTCCTAACATAAACCATATCCCAAAAGTTTCATTCTCAGTAGGATTTTTCAGGAATTGGTTCAAAGAGCACCAGTTGCAATACAGCACGGCTAGTGCCTCCAACCGAGAGGCCGCTAAGCTCTTGCTTTGTTCTTTGCATTGTACTTTTGTGACCTACAGCATGATAATTCAAGCCCCTTCTCACAGAATGTCTACGGAAAAAGCTAAAATACACCAGCAAAAACCACTAACCATTTCATAAAGGGCTTCCTCAAAAAGGGAAAGCACAGGCATAGAAGTTAGCAAAACCCAAGTGATGTTAACGTGGGTGTGAAATAGACGGGAGAGTCTTCTGAAGAGAGTGATAGTGAAGAGACTGCAGAAGAACGCCCAGAAGAGATCTTTCCTACCGAGAGAATTTTTACAGCTGCCTTACTTTTAATCATGTTTACATCATTGGCACCATCCCCAATAGCCAGAGTAATGGCTTTCTTGTATTTCTTGACAAGCTCAACCACCATGGCTTTCTGCTTCGGCGTCACCCGACAGCAGATCACAGCCCTGCATTCGCAGGCCAAATCCACAAAATTCTGCTGCTGCTGTTCTTTGTAAGCTTCAGCCCTTCTTCTCTTCTCTGCTTGCTTTTTTTTCTCTTCTGCTGTTCTGGGAAATTTTAGTTTAAGTTTCTTTTTCTTCTTTTTCTTCTCTAGCAGGATTTCGTTCTGTGTAACAAAAATATTTTATGCTTCCTTCTACACTATTTCAAATCGCACTCCAAGTACTGCCTATACAAGACACTTCTTTATGCTCCCATCACCCATTTATAGCTTTTTAATAAAATGTTCATGCAGAGAAGTGAACAAAGAGCTATGACAACAATGAAAAGAATGTACTTGGTAGGATTAACAAAAACAAAATGCTTGTATTTAGTGTCACAGCACTTCTTGCAGAGTTCCAAGGAATATTTCTTCTGATGGGAACTAATTCAGTCTTGAAAACTTTCTGGTATTTCAGCTTTCCTCTCTCCTATTTCCCCCTCTCCTAAAGGAAGCATGACCATGCCCAGTACCTGTGGAAGTGTCATATAAATCCCCAGGTTAGCACTGGGGCAGTTCAGCTGGAGCAGGGGGGGAACAGATCTGCAATTTTATCTGATGCTCCTGCTAGATTACCTTTAGGCATTCCCAGCCTGCTTCCCATGCACAGAAATACACAGATGTGTATTCTGTATGCAAAAGAAAGGTTTAGGCTTGGAACATCTTGCGTACATACCAACCAGGAGCCAGTGATGATCAAAGCACGATCTCTGCTGCCCTGGAAGAAGCGCTCATTCATTCTCAGAGAGGCATGTGTACTCGATCCAGCTCTGTTCCTCTCATTTTCCAACCTAGTTTGAAGAAGAGCGCTGGAAAGAGAAGGGCATGCTATTACAGAAAAATCAAGGATAAGCTTAAGCTAGATCAGTCCCAGACTGAAGGTCTGCAAGAAAGAACTGAATAGATAGTGCAAGGACATTTTTTTTTTTTGCCATATATTAGGTCATGTTCTCAGCAGTGCTAGAGCGGCAGTGAAAAGAGGATCCCGCTGGCTTGATATCCTTGCTGATTTGCAAATGAGGAAAACATTTGGAAAAATGAATCACAGAATCATCAAATTATTAAGGTTGGAAAAGACCTCAAGGATCATCAAGTCCAACCCTCAACCCACACCACCTAACTCACTAACCCATGTCCCGAAGCACCACATCTACACGTTTCTTGACCCCCTCCAGGGATGGTGACTCCACCACTTCCCTGGGCAGCATGTTCCAATGACTGATCACTCTTTCAGGGTAGAAATCTTTTCTAATCTCCAGCCTAAACCTCCCCTGGTGCAACTTAAGGCCGTTTCCTCTTGTCCTATCACTTGTTACTTTAAAGAAGAACCCAGCACCCACCTCACTGCACCCTCCTTTCAGGCAGTTGTAGAGAGTGATGAGGTCTCCTCTCAGCCTCCTCTTCTCCAGACTGAACACCCCCAGCTCCCTCAGCTGCTCCTTGTCAGACCTGTGCTCCAGACCCTTCCCCAGCTTCATTGCCCTTCTCTGGACCTGCTCCAGCCCCTCAATGTCCTTCTTGTGGGGAGGAGCACAACACTGACCCCAGGATTCAAGGTGCGGCCTCACCAGTGCCGAGTCCAGGGGCACAATCCGTGCCCCAGTCCTGCTGGCCACACTATTGCTGATGCAGGCCAGGATGTCATTGGCCTTCTTGGCCATCTAGGCACACTGCTGGCTCATATTCAGCCGGCTGTTGATCAGCACCCCCAGGTCCCTCTTTGCTGGGCAGCTTTCCAGCCACTCTGCCCCGAGCCGGGAGCGTTGCAGGGGGTTGTTGTGACCAAAGTGCAGGACCCGGCACTTGGCTTTATTGAACCTCAGACAACTGGCCTCAGCCCATCGGTCCAGCCTGTCCAGATCCCTCTGCAAAGCCTCCTGACCCTCAAGGAGGTCAACACACCCGCTCAATTTGGTGTCATCAGCAAACTGACTGAGGTAGGACTCCATCCCCTCATCTAGGTCATCAATAAAGATGTTAAACTGGACAGGCCCCAAAACCCATCCCTGGGGAACACCACTGGTGACCGGCTGCCACCTGGACTTCACTCCATTCACCATGACTCTCTGGGCTCGGCCATCCAGCCAGTTTTTTATCCAGCAAAGGGTGGATAAAAGGCTGATGAGTCAGGAATAGTTATGACACTGTTACAAGTCCCTAGTTCTTCTTGTGGCCCCATGTTGCTTTTTCCTTGGCTCTAACAATTTTGCCAAATTTTTTTAATGACCAAGCGCTGAATACCTTGCGATCTGTTGTGTTTTGATAGCCTAGGTCTGTACTGCATACAGGAGCGTGGGAGAGGATGAAAAACCAGCTGGGGGTGATGCTGGAGTTCAAGGACAGGGAATGAGAGCAAAGCCTGGCAACTGCTTCAGATTTGGACTAGGGGGAGACCTGCTCAGTCCACTCCAGGTTTGCTCCAGGCTTGGCTGAACTACAGGACAAATTTAATGTCAACAGTCATTGACCTACAATGTATAACCTCCTGTATATAGGATATCACCGCCTTTACTTACAATTAAGAGGCTGCCTTGTAAAATTACAACTCCATAAAAAAGCAAAGAAACACACAATGTACAGCTGAGCAACTGCCAAGAAATACTGTTCAGTCATTGAAGAGTCGCTGTGGGATAAACCAATGCTACTGCTGGGTTAATTTTAAAAATCGAACATATTTAATTCCCACCAAAGAATTCCTTTGTGCTTGTCACTTGCCTGATATCTTCTCCATAGCAAATTTTTGTTTCATCTGTTAAGAGTTCACAAGAAAATCCAATGTTTTCAGCTGTTTCTACAATAAAAAAATAGGAAAGTATTTACTTAAAGTTCTGTCACGGGTAACTGCTGGGAGCAGCCAGAAGTACCTGAAGTCACTATGAGAGGTTCCATTTCATTACCACATTGTGGATGAACAGGGGAAAAAAATAACATATGCTTGATTTCTAGTCTGCATTTATCCCAGTTGATGTTGTAGCTCTTATCCTGTTGTTACGAGCTCCTCGGCTGTAAGTAAACCCACCTTTCTTGTCACCAGTAAGCACCCAGATTTTAATGTCTGCTTTTGAAAGTCTGGAAATAGTTTCTGGAACTCCATCCTGTAGTTTGTCTTCAATAGCTGTTGCACCAAGCAGCTGGAAGATATTTGAAACACAGGTATTTAGTGGTATAAACATGTACAGAAAACGGATTCATTTTCAGTAGAGAATGAAGTGATAATGGATCTGTCTTCAGATCAAGGTACAGCTCCAACCAATAATTCAGTAAAAACGAGCTCTTGCATGCAGAAGTGACTGCGCTGAAATACATTCCCCTTCATTCTGTTAAACTCTAAAATTTGGCATGGGTCTAAAGCCAAGAAAACACTGAAAAGATCTAAATAAAAGTGTCCTAATGAACAAGGAACATTTCTTTTCAAAAAGATCTGTTTCTTCTTATATAAGGAGTAGGCTAAAAAGTTAAAGCTTGACTTACAATCAAGTTTTTTTCTATTTCCTCATATACTTTGTCCAAAGCTTCGTCACGATTAGTTTTAGCAACACTGGCCTCCACAAACTTTTTATTCCATGCTTCAAATTCGTCATGACTGATGTCTCTATAGCACAGGCAGAGAGTCCTCAGAGTTTCATTTGCAAAAATCTGAAAAATAATTTTAAAAAACAGATCCACAAAATGAAACTCTTCATTTGCAATCCAAACGTAAGAGTTAAGGTCATGTGCATTTGGTGAGGCTGAGAAAACAAATCTGGCTGTGCCTTTAGGCCAGGGTATTTCAATTCAGGTAACTGCAGCTGACAAGGCAGCCTGAACTGAAAGACTTGAAGAGGTGACAAATAGTATAGTGATCTGGAATACTGATAACAATGCAAAAAAAAAAAAGCATGGAGACAAAACTGAAGTTCACTTCTCATGAAAAGACAATGAATGCATTTTTAAGAACATGCGTGAAAACCTCCATTGCTTTATTTCTCAGGTTTGGGATGACTTGTAGAACCAATTGTAGGTCTGGATTTGGTTTAATAGCTCAGGAAAGGGAAATTAATAAAATTAGATTATAGTTAGAAATAAACAAATTATAATTTAAAAACAGCATATAAAATAAAAAAAACATACATCTAGTGCTTCTTGTGTAGCTTCTCTCTTTAGATTCTTCGGGTGCAACCGTTCATAAATTACCGTATCAGCCCCTTTACAATATAGCCTGATATTTCCATCTGATTCTCTGACTGTGGAGAAAAATATGAGAGGATGGACAAAATGTTAGAGTACATGTAAAGAAAGGAATAGTTTCAGATTAGATTTTTTCAGTCTACTGCTGTGAAGTACCAAAACGACAAGATCACATTTCTTCTTCATCACATCTAATATGGTTCAGTTAAGTAACTTGGTTGAAAAGCGCATTTCTTCTTCTCTTCCATGCCAGGAGAGGATATTTAAACTCCCAAGCATTATGTTTTTGATAAAAGTTCATATAGTGTTAACATCTCACTTGCCCATAGGAGCTGGACAGGCACATACACTAGAGATATGATACACCATAAAACCACAATTATAGCCTTAAAAAGAATAGATCTCCAATTCCTCCCTTTTGCTGTGCAGAGCTGTGCAAATTCAGTCATAGGACTGTGTATTCCACCATTGTACTTCTTGACTTCAGCTCCCCTTGCACGTAACTTTTCACCTACAATACACACGGGACCCTTTCTGCAAAGGTTGGTTGTAATCAGCTTACCAATGACAGACATGCGCTTTCTATCGCTGTTGAAATCCAAGATCGCAAGGACATCGTAAATTCTTTCAGTCCCCATTTCACTTATAGTGATGGTGTTTTGTGTCCGGGAAAGAAAGACATAGCCAAAGTTTCTGGCTGCCGTCACCAGGGCCCCTTCGTCTGGGGAAGCCGCTTGGTAATTGAGCTGACCTGTATCATCAGAACAGGGAAAAGAGCGTTAGGGGCGCTCAGACAGCACAGATTAAAAAATGACATGTGCTTTCCAAATGGTATAAGTCACTGAACCCTCCTCCCTCCAGCTAGAAAAACAAAAATTGTAACTTTGCTGTCTCAAAACAGACATAATCACAGAATCACAGAATCACGAAGGCTGGAAAAGACCTCAAGGATCATCAAGTCCAACCATCAACCCAACACCACCCAACCTACTAACCCATGTCCCTGAGCACCACATCTACACGTTTCTTGAACACCTCCAGGGATGGTGACTCCACCACTTTTTTGATAAGCAAAGAGCCATGAGCTGGAATCCATCTACACTAGAAATTTGCAATATCTGTGACCTCTTAATATATCTTAATTTCTCAGTATGTTCACTTAAGCATTTTCAAAGGAAGCTCCACAAGACAAATCCTTGGCCACAGACACCAAAAACACCAGTAGGAAGAGCAAGAAGAGACAGGAGACAGCCTGTTTCACAGAGGTCTCACAGAGATTGTAAATCAAAGCAATATTGCTCATCACTCTTTTAATGGAGTCTTCCAACCTTCTTGTTCACATTCATGAATTCTTCAATAGCCATTCACCTGTAGATTTCGTTGCTGTCACATTTTCACAAGAAAAAACCCAAACAAACATACTCACCATCAGAAGCGTCAACCATGACTGTGTGACAAATGGCAAGCAGAAAAAAGAACTTCTGAATTTCTGGCTCCTTTCCGGATTTTATTTGCTCTATCAGATAGTGGTCATAGAACGAGAACTTTCCATCTGCATACATGTTCCAGCTGAAATCCACTTGCTGCTTAGGAAACAGAAGAAGAGAGAGTTTGAGTTCTCTTGTGTGAAACTGCTTTGTGCCTACCAGCATCTCTTCATACTTTGGCCAGGGAACGTTCCCTGTTCTACAGACTGGAGGGACTTCAGCGCCAGATTGGACCGACCTACCTCTGGGTGGCTCTGAAGCTGCCCTGCTCCATCCCGACAGTCTCCTGCAACGCAAGCGCCATCAGTGAGAAGGCACAGGACAGAATAACAAAGATTTTACAACAACTCATTTACTAAATAAATAAATAAATAAATTAGAATATCTACTGCACTAGAATAGCTCAGATTTAAAAAAAAAAAATTCATAGCTGCAGTACATTTGTAAGTACTAGGGACACCAAAGCAAATATAAGAAAAAAAAAAAAAACACGTGGTGGAATTGTCATAGAACATCCATGTTGGCTGAACACAGCTCTCACTGTCCAGAATGCCTCCTCTCTCTTCAGAAGTAGGATGTGTAAAAAGCACATGATGTTAGCACGCTGCGTTCTTCGTTACTGGAACCAACCAAACAATAGTTTTGAAGCACATATGCTGCATATTGTAAATACTGAAATCCAGACAAGCCTGGAAATGGAAGAAACTAACACTAAAAGGAAAAACTGCTGTTTTTATTGAGTTTTCTTATTTGTTTCTAGATTAATTTTATCCCTGAAGTGTTTCCAAAAGTAAACCATCCTGTAAATTACTCATTTCTGACTTTTCTGCTGGGAAGTTTCCACTCAAATCCTTCAGTTTCCACTTTTTAAAAGGGAAAACAGTGGGAAAATCCCAAGAACTGGATTTTACTGGAGCTTTACTCAATGCCAGGGCTCAATTGTGGAAGTTCAGTTGAAACTAAAAAGACTCTCATGCACTTCATTTCAAACAAGCATTAAAATTCCTCCTCGTTTTTACAGACTGGTCAGAGGCTCCGTGGGGACTCGCAGGGTCTTCCCTCTCTGCTCCCGCCACAAACCGGGGCTTCTGTGCTAGCCAGGATTTTCACTACGAGGCGCAGCAGCGTGGCACTGACTTACCGTATCTTTGGCCATTTATGCAACATTTTTTAAATGTCATGATGTTCTGTGTGAGCGTTCCTGTCTTATCAGAGAAGATGTAGTGGATCTGCCCCAGCTGTTCGTTCAGCGTGGTGGTTCTGGCCTTTGCAGCCGTGTCCTTCTCCGGGTAATACATTTGCAGGTCCCAGTTTATAAAATAGCTTTGGCCCAAACGAATCACTTCAACACTAAATGAAACAAAATTAATGTTCTCACTCCCAGCTGCATCTCATATTTTGAAATAGCATCATGTTATCAGAGACAGGGGACTATTTTCCAGAGCTCAAATCTCTCATATAGCCCAGGAGCTTAAGACAGAACAATGACATTTCCCATTATGTCATTTCCCAATGACATAATTCAACCCTATCTCAAGTTCAGCAGTTACAGGTCAAGGTCTTTACCTACCTCACGTAGAGGGAAATGGGAACCATGGTGTTCAGAACAATGATATATCCCCAAAAGTTAAGGAAGCCACGATACGGAGGGCTGAAGTCTTCTGCATCATAGAGGTACCAAGAGGAGTTGCCAATCTGCTGCTCCCAGTATGTGTGTCCAATGGCAAGGCCAGCTGACAGCAGGATGAGGACAACAAAAATCTACAGTATGCACAGAGAGGCCCATGAGACTTCGGAAGCATTTGTTTGACATAAATCCCAAATCTTCATCTTCAAACTCGAATATCACATGTATTCGTAAGTAAGAAGGGGAGCAAACCTTTCCCACAAAATTATATCTTCAGATAATTTTAGCCTAATTTTTTTCTAATTTTAGCCTATACCCCAAGCAAGATTTTCATGTTTTTATATTTATGTAACCAGGCAGCGAACAGGGTATGGCAAACACACCAGGAACAGAGGCAGAACCGCAGTCGTGCCAAGATTCAGGCCAACTCCTCTCCCCCTCTTTCCCCATCCCCGGGAAATAACACTCAGCAGCAGAGTGCAGGCTGCAGGACAGTGGGAATTAATTCCTCACACACATACCCCAGGGGTGCTGAACCTTTCAGGCTGAACAGACCCCTGGGGCAGGTCCTGGCTGCCCTACACCTGCAGTTTAGGGCTGCAGATTCCACTGACAGCAAGGCATCTTTTTAGATTTCCTCCTACTTCATCCTAACTCATCAGGTCCAAACAAAGTAGAAAGACACTTATTACACCAGAAGAAAAAAACAAACAAACAAGTTTCCTAAATTTGCATCCACTCTATTCACTTAAAAATTAACTCAAACACCTGGATTGGAATAAAAAAGGCTTACAGTATAAACCATGTAATTCATAAGGGAGTCGATTTTTGTCCTTTTAAATCTTGTCTTTCCACTATTTTTCATTATTTTTGTATCAGCACCTAAAAATAAAGAAAAAAAAGATACAATACACATACAAGTGCTAGTATTAATGTTTTACAAAACTGGGACATAAAATAGTCAATGCTTGTACATGTCATCTTACTCTAGAGGGCATCCTTTCAGTTGGCAAATATCACACGTGTTCAGTTCACATACCTGCAAATATGACCACTCCGTGGCAGAACTCTGTATTCCTGATTTTACATCCACGTAGCAAAATCTTATCAGCATCCAGTGGATAACTCATATTTCTCCAGTATAATGTTCCTGCAAACTTATCCAGTCGGTTATTAGGTTCTTCACATTCAATCAGACCTAAAAAATTTGAAGGACAGTACATTTAATCTATAACAGTTAAATAAAAAACACATTGATAAAAAAAATTACACCATACAAGTAATTTATTGAGAAAATGAGTGTTCTGAATAAACAAATTATTTGAAATTTAGGGTGTACAAATACTCAGCAATTTTCACATCAACAACATCCTTGTGCAAACTGTGGATTTTAGCTTAGCTACATACTGTGTAAAAAAGCGTCTCCCTTCCGTTTATTTTTAATTTATCAGCTGCTCATTTCACCTCATGTTCCTCACTTCTCGTACTGGAGGAAATTAGGAACAGTCCCCTACTTGCTTATTTCTCCATATTGCTCTGCTTGAAGTCTTTTTTTTTTTTTAAGCACTTGCATTTTTAGGCTTGCTAAAAGAGTCAGCTGGAGATAAAACTGCGTCAGATCTCAGCCAGAGAAGGGATTCCAGCCCCTCAGTCTTCTGCAACATGCACAGAAAGCAGCTAGATCACTATGATAAATACGAAAAGGACAATAGAAGATATTTTCTAGATCCAATCCCAAGAGCAAATGTACTTTTTTTCCAAAGAAAAGGCAGGCGAACGCTCATAAAGGGCCCCGTCGTCTCTGCTTGGTGTGCTGTAGCTCGTTCTTGGCAAAGGTCTCCTCTTCAGACAATGTTTTGCTCAGCAGCACGGTTTCCTTTGTGCAGCTTGCTTACTCCTGCCTCCTGACAAAAGCCAGGAAGCCACTGACTCCAGAATCCATTGGAAGAACTTCCGTCCCCACCCATGATTTATTTACTTGCACTGTCAACTGTTTGAGCAACATCTGAATAGTCGTAGGAATGAGTACGAACCATTAAAGTCTGCCATCGCGCTTTCTTCTTGAAGATATCTGTGAGTCACCTCCAGTGCCATCTTGAATTTTAAGTTAGTCTCACTAAGAAGAAAGGATAAAAAGGTCATTTTATTAAAAACATGGATATAGGAAAGACGGTTGAACAAAATTAAGCAAATCAATACGCCATAGGTCCCAGCTGCCTACTTTGAAGCCATGGAGAAGCCATGCATTTGCATGGACGTGAAGCGTTTATTTCAAAACAGTATTTAATAACCGATACTGTCAAAAGCTCCCACAGAGCCTTTCCCAACACAGACAGATCCTTGTTTTGCATGATGTTACAACTTATCGTTTATAAGGTTCAGAAAAACTAACATTTCACCTCCTGAGGTGATGTCTGTGTCATTACAGACTTTTCTGAAGAAATTCAGCATTAGCTTTTCTGGCAGTATGAACTAAACCAACATTTATGAAGCAATGTGGCAGAGACAGTAAGATTTAGGCTATCTGAGCAGTTTCTAGGAAAAACTTCCACAGAATAATAGGTATTTTAGTTTTCCCATTGATAGGGAATAGGACAAATTGAAAATCATAGAAAAGTCCAGATTGGAAGACACCTCTGGTAACAACAGCCCAACCTCCTGCTGGAAGGAGGACCTTAAATGAGGCCATTCAGAGCCCTGTCAAGCCCAGCCTCGATTGATTTCAGGGAGAGAAATTCCATCGCTCCTCTGGAAAGCCTAATCCAATGGCAAAAAAATCAGCCACCATCAGAACAATTACTCTTGGATGCAGACAAAATTTCCTCTGGAGCAACTTGCATCCATTGCTTCTTGTCCTGTCAATGTGCATCCTTGCAAAGAGAGTGTCTTCTCCATAACCATCTTCGAGATCCTGGAAAACTGATTAAATCATCCATCTCTTCTCCAGGCGGAATAAATCCAAGTCCTTCACTCTTTTTTCATATGTCATGTTCTCCAACTCTTCAGACACCTTTGTGGCACTCCAGTGAACCCTCACCAATGTTTAATCAACCTTGAATGGTGGAAATCAAAAACTGGAAACATTTTCCAAGTGTGGCTTAACAAGGGATGAGTCTGAAATACACACTTCTTGCTCTTTTACCAGTAAGCCAAAACTAAATCCAATAATCCTTAAATAAAAGCCTTACCCATCTAGTTCCGCTGTCTCTACATAGCAGAGACTGGTTGGTTCAGAGCTGGATAGCAGCAAAATGTCAGCCTAGAAAAACAACTAAATAAGCATCAAATAAATCCAAGTCAAGAGTTGTACAGAACTCTGTAGAAACAGAAAACAAATACATCTAAAGCACTTACAGGAACGAAAGTATTTTTCTTCAGACGAATGACATCACCAACTTTAATATCTTTCCATTTTGTGTTTTTGAACCTAATATCAAGATAGTTTAATAATTATTACTATTTCATCTAGAACACTATGCACTCTTATCTTGAATTTCAATATCTTGAAATATTGATCTTTCCTAAGTACAAAACCATTATATCTTGGTAAGGTGTGCTTTTTCTTTTTGGAAACTGAAATTTAGTTGGGGGTTTATAACTTGGAAGTCAACCTACCTCTTCCCTCTTCACCTAGATAGGAATTTCTGTCCTTCTCTCCAAAGAAGGTGCTCTTGGCACAGATTTAGTGCCAACGAATTAAGTTTAAATTACTGCTTTGGGCAATTCTCTTCCATTTTCAATTAGTTTTTTTTCCACACAGACACGTGGAATGGTAGAGAACAAAAAGCAGAACTTTCCCTGTCATCTGTGATTTAAGATCTGTGTTGAAACTTACTAACAAGGTACTGAACATTACCTACAAAGTTCAGAAGGGAACAGGACAAACCTTCCATCCCTGATGACTTCGCATGTCCTGTTATTAACCTCGTTGTCCATCCTGTGACGAGCCTGAAAAGCAGAAGCAGAGAATGTACTCCCTACTGTTTAACACAATTAAAGGAGTGAGCTCCACTGTTTTCTCTCGCTTTTTGTATTAACAAAACGTTTCTTACAATGTCATCCACTAGGTCTTTGACTGCAGTTATTCCCAGCAC
Organism: Pterocles orientalis; assembly: GCA_011057875.1. Taxonomy (NCBI): domain Eukaryota; kingdom Metazoa; phylum Chordata; class Aves; order Pterocliformes; family Pteroclidae; genus Pterocles; species Pterocles orientalis. The sequence continues at coordinate 2,427,820 of WKFP01015389.1, forward strand.
CAAGAGTAGGGGCACCAGTGTCGTATACCATGCCAGGGTGGTTATCTGGGGAATTGACTACAAAAGACAAATAAAAATCAGTTCAATACAGGTTTATCAGCCAAGCTCCATTCAGAGATATTTAACAGTGATCTGACTATAACATAAGAAAGAGAACCAACCCATCAGAAAGAGAATTTTAAGTCAGGTTGTGAAGATGACCCAAACTCTTGGGGAGAGTTTGACCATGCTGCCCCACCTCAGCACCGGTGGCTTTTTAACTACCGCAGTTGCTCATATTTTCTGTTGGCGCTTCCAATTCATGAATTGAACTTCAGGCCATCATGTTTTACAGAGTCATAGCCAAAAGAAACATCTTCTCCCCTGGAAATTAATGAACTCTGCAACTAGCTCATCCTAGCTAAGACAAAGCTAGGGTAGGTCCTTTTGGATTTCAGTTAAGATGTGCTTCTGTGGTATTTCAGATACACTTCCTACAAAGTACCCTGCAATTTCCTGATAGGATAGCACCAAATTGTGTCCTAGATTAGCACCTCAAATGCACTTCACAATTAGTACTCTCTCTGTCTTTCTCACCTGCAAAATGAGAAGAACAAGGAAATAGAAGTTGGCGGCTCTTTTAAACTGTTCAAGCAGATTCAGTGGTAAAAAAGTGATAAGGTTGTACTTGTACGTCTTTATTGCATTTCCCTATTGAAGAAAACCAAATGTCAGTCACAGCAGCATGTTCTTCTTACATTACAAATATACAACATACATTTTTAAGTGTTTTACTAGTGAAGTCTTTCCTATGAACTTTGCTACCGTTGTACCTTTCCTCAACAGTTCAACAGAGGTCACTGTCTTAACGGGGCAATAACGATCTCTTTCACCAACATTAGCATACCCCAGAAGCTGTAGTAGCTACACCGACAAGTATGGGACACAGCACTGCCACAGGGGTGAAAGGTTGCAGCCTCTCCCAGGTCAATGGCACAGCGTAGTGGCAGTGCCAGGGCAGGGAACATCAGTGCTCTGCTCCTCCTTGGCAATCTCTTCCTTAATGCCTTTTGACTCTATTTGGTAAGTACATGACAGCACTCCTAGGGATATAATTGGTCTCAGGCATCACAGGACTGTTAATTAGCCTCATTCAGGAGGGAGGGTGTCAGATCCCGCTCACGAGTGCCAGTCTCTACCTAACCCCAGCATGAAGGACTTCCCTCAGAATAGGTCCAGTTGTGGCAGTTTTCCCATTAAACATTCATACTCATGAATGAGATAACCCAAATTGCCTCCAGGCTGCGAGGCAGGGATCTCAGGAGGGACGAGGGAACCACACGAGCCAATGCAGCACACATGAAGCCAGGCAGTACACATGTAACTTTGCAGTCCCAGCCTCTGTCCCTCGCAACCAGCACCACATACAAGAACCATGGCTTTATTACTTTGAAAGGTAAAAAAAATTAGGAACAGGGGAAAAAAAAAATTAAACCTTTTGTCTTGATAAATGGGATTTAAACGTCTCCTTTATCATAATTAGGTGGACTTAGAATGACACTGTTTAAATGACTAGACATTCCCAAATGTCTATTTTTAAGACTGTCCAGTCTAGGCTAATCAGGATATTGCTTAATACTGCACTGAGACTTCTTCCACAAAAGATGACACCTATCCAGGTGCTTGCAAGAGCCATTGTTGAGCAGATAAAACTCAGAATTTGCACAGAGGACACCAGGCTTCTAATTCTCTATCTCGCCTTACAGAAGTCTTTTGATACCTTGACTTTCCATTCACAAACCCAAAACCTGTTATATCTCCCCACCTTTGCTGGGAACTCTGAGGATGTGTTAATTGTGGCTTTTACACTAATCAGCAGTGGTTGGAAAGATCTTTCTGAGAGTGAGAAAGTATTCACCCTGACAAGTCCTATTAGCACACAATTGAGATCAAGACAACTTACCGCATATTTGCTTTTTTTAAAGCACAGAAGTACTGTTCTCTTAAACTGGGGCTGTTCGTAGAAGTGTGGATCGTTTGCTTTAACTTGCCAGCTGCAGTCTGGAAGAGACAAGGCAAAATGGGTCAACTCTTGATTGTTATAAACAGGAGGGAACAAATCTGCCAGTTTTCAGGTTTTCTCTCAAATGCCGTCTTTTAAACATACTTTCAGTTGAAACAAGACTGGTACCTGCTTTTTTAGTACATAGTCTAAAAAAAGGTTTTCAAGAAGTTTCCAGGCTATTTGTTTTTACTAACAATTAAAACATCATCCAAGGTAGGAAGAAGTGGTGGTTAATAATTTCAAAGTTCTATGAGAAACTGAAAACCTATCAGAGCAACATTTATTCGTGCCAAATTCCATTCTTTCCCCTCTTTTGGTTTGCTTTTGTCATGCTTGTGACGTGCTAAGCACCCAAAAATGGTTTCTCAGTCTTTCTAGAAATGAAAAATTATTTCACAAAACCATACAGGGCAATGGTTTTCATTTACAACCATAAAAAAAGTAAAAATCTGAAGTGCTCAGTTTATTTCTTCAGCCATCTGTTTTGTTTGGTTGCTCAACAACTCAGGAATATGAACTGCATTTTGCAGTAAAATTTAACAAAACTAAGCAAGCAACACCTGGTGAAGTTTTGTGCTGTAAGCTGATAAAACTGCTTACAGAGCAGCTGAGCAATCTCGCCTCCTTTTGTCACCTTCAGTATTTGTCATTTAAAACCTGAGGTGGCATACAGCCTCCCTACAGAAAAAGATTCTAGAGGACTTGGTAACAAACCATTCACCTCCACCTAGATTGTTAATCTAAGTCCATGAAGTCCACCTTCAAATGGGGTTCATCTTCTCTAGAGTGACAAGTGACAGGAAAAGAGGAAATGGCCTTGAGTTGCGCCAAGGGAGGTTTGGGCTGGATATTAGAAAAAATTTCTTCTTTGCAAGAGTGATGAGGTATTGGAACAGGCTGCCCAGGGAAGTGGAGTCACCATCCCTGGAGGGGGTCAAGAAACATGTAGATGTGGTGCTTCGGGACATGGGTTAGTGGGTTGGGTGGTGTTGGGTTGAGGGTTGGACTTGATGATCCTTGAAGTGTTTTCCAACCTTCATGATTCTATGATCTAGGATGCACGTAGCTCTTGGCCGACCGCTATTTACCACCAGAGTGACTCCAGCTGTCAAGCTATTTTCCACATCCCCTCTCTTTCACAGGCTACCTCCTTCCCTCCAAGATCCTTCAGATGGCTCTCCTGCCCTCAAGCCTGCATCCCAGATAGTCCTATTCATCCTGCCGCCCACACCCACCCGTTCAGGCCCTGCCACATCAAGGAAACTCCCCTGGACTCATTCAGCAGGTTTTTAAGCCAGTTGGCAGGAGCACTTTTCTTGTCTGGGGAGGATGAGGCACTCAAGAGTATTTTGAAATCCAGCTTTTCTGACTCATCAGCCCCTTTTCTCCAGCCCACAGAAACTGCCCCTAATGGGCGCTCTTTGTGGTTTCAGGGGATGCTGGTGACCCAAGCGCATCGCAGAACATGGACGGGGTGGAACTCCCTGGGGCGGAGGCGTGGGGTGGGGACTGACACCCCTGCCAGGGACCCAGGCAAGGCAGTCGTGTCTCAAAAGCCCAAATCCAGGCAAAAAAGCCTTTTTGTTTTTCATCCAACACATGCAACAAGTTCTCCTTTGGCAGAGCCACAATCTTTACTGGGACTATCCAACTTCCATTTCTAGGAGATTGGCTGCAAACTGCAAAGATCGTAAAAAATTCACCAAAAAAAAATGACTGGAGGTCATGGTTTAAAAGCAGACATGCATTACTGAAGTGCATGAATTGAGAAAGTTATAAATGACAGGATTGAAGAAAATTGTAAACGTGTCTACAGGAACATTACTTCACCACGTTCACAAAAACATTACCGTGTTGATAAAACCTTAGCACTGCGGATGGAAAACTGGCAAATTAGGTTTTACAGAAAACCTGCAGGAAGAAAGTTTCCCAAAATTACTTTAAACTGTTTCAAAGGTGGTATTAATAACTAATATTTGGCAAGCTGCATCAGTAATTCATCATATTTAAAGGAGCATAAAGGGAAAAGCCACCTTTGTTGAGGGGGAAGGAAGAAAGAACAGGAAGAAATCTACACACATTAAACAAGCAGTGGGTAAATGAAATGCACTCATGTTGCAACACTGAAAAAAAAATTATTTAGGGGAGTTACAGACTTTCCTTGGACAGAGATTAAGAACAGGTATGTCTAAAAAAAAATGCTACAGGGCTTCTCCCATTTATGTTCCTGCACTGGCAGCAGCACAGGCTGCACTTCACGGTTTTCTCCAAACTCCTGCTCACTTTACCTTTCTGTGATTCTGAAGCTACTGCAAATAAAGAAAATAATGAGAATACAAAATGAGCATTGAAGGTGAAATCTCATCTGCACAAGACTTAGAAAGCAGAAATCCATGCGAGCCAACTGGCTGAAAACAGCAAATGGGCTTATGCTGGTTCAAGGTCCCAGGTGATGGGGAAGACAAGTATCTGAAGTTGTGTTGGAGCAGTTCTCAGACCACAGGCTGCGTACATCTAGAACTCACCTTAATTAAGACAAAGTCAGCATGCAGATCATTAGCTTTACGCAACAAGCAGTGGCATAGAACTCTGGCTGTAGATTGGAATGAAGCTGATTTGTGTTCTGACATTGGTTAAACAGAATTGCTATCAGTCACTCCTCCACAGATTTGGATGAGCCATTCCAAACCCTCCCTAACGAATAAGGACAAAACCCAAATTGATCTGTGCGTGACTCAGCCTCTGTACTCAGGATCATTTGCTGCCCAAATCAAGTTTCTGCCATAATGTTACCTTTTTTCAACGTCTCTCGGCCCTCCTCAGCATCTCTGTTGATTTGGTTTTGTCCTGGTTCGACTGCAGGCTGCTGGCTGTCCAACTCATCCTCCGTTTCATCATCACTGTACGGCATCACCTCATCGTTAGGCTGGGAATCCTCATCGAAGGTAGTCTCCAAATCCCTTTCTGAGATCATGCTGCTAGCGCCCTGCAAATATTTTACAAAAGTCAGGGAAAGGAGTTAACGTAGCAAGTGCTGGAAACCACATCCCCGTAACTTCACTCAGTTGATGCTGGTCACCAAAACCACGTTTGAAAGCAGTTTCCCTGGAACAGCACAGAGCACAGGCTGGGTTTTCAAGCACCAACCAGAGTCACGCAGCAGTTATTTTCACAGCAAGCCCTTCATCACCATTCTGCTATCTGTGATTACACGTGCTCACACGACAGACCGAGGAACACCCTGTGCTCGTGACGCAGCACGCCGGGAGCGGGACATAGGAGTTAGGGAGCCTAACCCTTGAGCACTAGCACATTATCTCCCAGATTAGGATCTCCACTTTCCATAAAGTTTATTTAAATTACAGCTCTTGAGAAACTCCCGATGTTGTTGTGATTTGTGCTGCTGCAGGTGGCTGTGGTCTTGAACAGAAACAAGGCATGTAACAGGGGATCCCAGTCTCCTCCAGCATTTCTACATCACTGAGACAGGTTCTCAAGCTTCAGCTATCTCATGCAACAGACAGCGCCTGACTAACTGCTTGCACACATAATCCAAAAACCACCTACTTGTGTGTAACCCCCCTCCAACCAACACCTGCAAATAACCATTGGCACAATTCCTGGACTGTTTCATCTGCATTTGGCCAGCCGGTCACCTTGCTGGGTGTCCTGGCATTTTAATAACTGATCTGGTACAAGGGTTCGAGCCATTCTGACGCCGTGTCCTGCTCATTTCTAACCATGCAATACCTGAATTTGTCGTACTGAAGATTAAATTGCACTTGTTTCTGCTCTTGCTGCTCCCTGGCAACTTCAAAATAAAACCAAGTTAAAGGATGGCTGAAGCCAAGTCACATAACGTGCACAGCGACCAGCTATGAAGTCCCTGTCTGGTGGCCCGTCTTGCACAAGAGAAGGCCACTGCCACCCCACATCCCGTACACCAGCAATCACCGGGACTGATACCAATGACATTCTTGTTAGTTTCTGGTTTTGCAAAGCTGGATTGTCTCCCGTCCTTAATATCTCTTATAAGAGAACTATAAATATTACATGGGCACTTAATATGCTCCTCAAATGACACGGCTGCTGGCCGGGCGCCCAAAGTACGCAACACCCACGAGCCGCAGCGCTTGCCCAGCACACAGGCTAGTGTTTCGAGACCACCAGTTTACAAAATAAATCAAACCCACCAGGTATCATCTGAACACACAGTCTGACTTAATATGAATTCGTAAAGCTTCTCTCAAGACCCACTTAAGCTGGCAGAGGCTGTTCACAGACGCAATTAGCCAGGGATACGACAGCTAGTCACTAACGCTGTTGTGGAACCTGAAAGTTCTATGAAAACTTCGTTTTCCTAAATAACCTCGGAGTTGGGGAATTCACCTCAAGATGCAGGAGACTCAGGCTCAAACAGGTGCCTGAATAGCGCACTGGGAGATTTGGGGTTATTTCTCACCTTTTCACCCCTGTTGTTCTTTCTCGACTCCCACCCCATCTCATATCTCACCTGATACAGAACGGAAGAAAAAGATTAACCTGAAACCAACCTGCTCATTAACAGCTTAACACACGGGGCCAGGACAGCATGCAGAGCCGTCATTACAGAACCGGTCCGTGATGCAATCCCTGTGGTGGTCGGTCAGCGGCCGGCTCTGCAGCCCTTGCTGAGCACGGTGCCTCAGCGTGGTGTGGACATGCTGCAGCGGCTGCAGGCGGGCGCTTCCCCGTGTCGGGGCTCCAGGATCCCCAGGTTTCGTGGAGGTTTCATCCCCTCGGCGAGCCTGGCAGATGCTGATGAACTGGGTGTTAGTCTCGCCTCTTAAGAACCCTGCAAACCCTGACTTGCTGAGCAATACTTTCAGCCAACGCAGACTTTTGCTAATTTTTTTCTATCTGAACAAGGATATGGACAACTCTGCCCTTAGCCATCGATGCCTCTGCTTTGCGAGCACCCCAGGGTCAGACTCTTCACCCGCGTGTCTGCTTCAGGGTTTACAGCCACTTAGATCTCCTTTGTTCAGGCAGAAGAAATTCCTTATGTTTTCAGTCCGAAGTTGTTTGAATGTTAGACCAAGTCCTTTCAAAGCAGGACACAACGCTTGATTCCTCTTTGAAATATATATACAAAATATATGTATTTTTGATATCTCACAACTGTGAGAAGCCCCGCAGGAGTCAAGGATTCTGCCCTGCCAATACCTGACCTGGGGAACGCTGGAGGGGAAGAGTGGAACACCCTTATGTCCTTATAACAAAGAATACCACTAGGTCTTTGAATCACTCTCACTCTGAGACAAACAAAGTAAGCTCATGCCCCTGGCACATACAGATTGAGCCTGTAGTCTATTAATCTCTCCTCATTAACTGTTCAATGATTAATGAACTAATTATGCTTCTGTAATTTCAGCAGAAGGCAATGAAATTGCACGCATGCCAGCAATGTCAGGCAGTGTTTTACTAACCACACAATGCAGACGACACCGTCTCTGCACCCAGAAACCTCACTGCTAACATCCCCAGTGAGTGGCTGGGAAGTGTAACTGCTGCCTGCCCTTACGGACCCCTGCCCTTGGGGGCCAGCAGCGCCGAGGGGACGGGGGTCCAACTGGCCATCAGAAGAGAGCAGAGAGGTGTTGGGGGGCTGCAGGAGAAGGAGTCCTCCGGTGACAGGGTGACAAAGTGGTTTAGAGTTCAGTTTCTTGACACCTAGTCTGCATGGAAAGGGCCAGCTGGGATGTCAAAGCGATGTCAGAAGTTCAGAGGAAGGTGGAACAATCAGGAGGTGAAAGAGGAGACGGGAGGAACCAGCAGCACAGAACCGCAGCAATGCCAGCTAACACTGAACCAGCGGGCACGGAAAGGGAGGAGAGGCCACAGCCTGGGGATGGACACAGTGGAAACCAAAGGTGAACCAAACACAGCAGCAAGAGGGGCAGCCACTACTGATTTTTGCAGCAGTCACTATTCTGAAGAGAAAAAACGGCACCACCTTTTAAATTTAATTTAATTTCAATTACACAAGTAACCTTCCTAAATTCTGAATTCACTTCTAAGGCTGCCAAAATTTACAAAGAGAGCTTGTGGTGCCTGTGGAAACAGTTCTTGGAGAGTCTGACATGGAACAATGTAGTTACTACATGGTGCTTGATAAGATATTCAAACAACACTTAAACCAGTTGGTTCTTGGTTGTATGGGCTTCGTTTTCTAGCTCCTGACTTAAGACAGGGTTTTCACTCCATTTCAGCTAAGTCACAAGGACAGAATCCTTGCATTAAGCACAGCTTCAGCCTAGAGGAAGCATTAGAAGGAAATCAAGAGGTTTCCAGTGGCTCAGTAGCCCTTGTTTCTTCACTCTGGAAGGATTACAAGAGCCATCACTACATAGTAAAAAAAAAAAAAAAAAAAAAAAAAAAAAAAAAAAAAAACAAACACCACAAAACACCACCAACACAAAGCAAAAAACAGGTAAATGCAAACAAGCTTCCTGCCTCAGCATGCCCCTGAACAAAGTCTTTCTTGGGTGCCTGTCGAGAGGATCCCAAGAGGAAATGTGAACAGCAGGTGACTAATCGCCGCCTGGGCAGGGAGAAGGCAAACACTGCAACTCCCAGAGCAGCACCAGCGCAGCACAGAGTGAATCGGCATCGTCTGCTGAGCCCTTGGCAACCCAATCCAAATAGAAGCTGTCAGGCTTCACGGTGCTGTGAAACAGGGAAATGCATTTCGCCAGACCTATAGGGAAACAGCCTTCTCCAATAAAACAGCAACACCGTAGTTGTAAAACAGGGTAACACCAATGTCCTGTTCAAGAAAACAACGCATTTCAATCTCACTTGGGAAACTCCAGCCAACATTTTAAAGCCAGTACTCTACTTGGAGCTCCACAAATGAACCATGCATTTTTGCGTGGAACTTGTTTTTCTTGTCAGCAGGAATAGTGTTGCAGTAGAGTAACAGTAAAAAATAAAAAAATAAAAAAATTTGAAATTTCTCCACCCAGGTAGAATTCCTATGTTCACCAATTTGCATGTTTTTTAAAGCTTTCCTATACTTATTAGATTTATTTCTTTACTATGTGTTACTGCAGAAAGAAACACTGAAAAATACAGCCTACTCCCAGGAGGACTGGATACACGCTTCCGAACGTGCAGCTGGAGTACCATGCCTAATGTTAATCTCTGGAGTGGGGGTTCCCCTAAGGACTTTCTAGCAGATGCACGATTACTGCAATTACATCTTCCCCTAAGAGACAGATGTAATTATTCTGCCATCTTCATCTGTAGCACATTGCTCATCTTGCCGATAACTGAGATTTTAAACTAAAAAGGGCGCATGACACAAAGACAGCCTGGTAGGTAAATAGAGCGACTGAAGGGATGCTCACAGGCTGTAACCCCAAAAACCAAACAAGAAATCAGCACCCACAGAGGACTTTGATGGCTCTAGCAGACACCTGTACTGAACAGACTCTAGCCCATACCCCAGCAGAGGCTGCTTCAGATAAAGGAGGCACACCACGAAGCAGGAGGCATAGAGAGGTGCACGTGTTTTGTCTTTAGGCTGGCATCCTCCAGCTGGAAACACAGCAGTGGGCTTCATCAAAAGGCTCAAAATGGGCTTAAAAAAAGAAGAGAGGCAATGAGCAGCACAATTCAAAGCATACGGATGGTTCCTCCACCCAACATGCAAAGATTTATTGTTTTTTTTTGTCACCTGGTGGCAGCAATCCATCTGGTTATTATTAGCTATTGCTATTTTTAGAGTAAAAGAAAAGAAAAAGGATTCCTGTGAGCTATGGGATGAATACATCCAATGCAGCTGCTTCAATGGAAGATATTTTTTTGTTCCATGAAACACAAGAGGAAGGGGTAGTAAACACCAGGAGCCCAACTTCTCACCACATCACTTCTCAGAGGGTTCTGTAAATCTCAGGGAGAAAACTAAATACTATTTGTTTTCTTTGGAAAGTGAGATTCCTGCAGCCAAAAAATGTAGTTGCCACCTCACTTTCCACTGGCTGGTAAAAACAACAAAGGAAACAATAACTGTAGGTGAGCATCACAGGATCTCCAGAACTGTTACCTTGGGCCACTGCCCAGAGGCCCATCTCCCAGCCTGATAATCATCAAATTGGTAACACGGGTTCAGTTCACACTTCTGCAGTTCCTGCTCGCTATTTAATCCCCGCAAAGCAGCGGTCAGAACCGAAGCCCTTCAATGGCGGGATATTGCGTTTCTGTTCTCACTCCAGTGATCCCAGCCAAACACTTTAATAGAGTATCAGCCTTCATTAAAAATGTATTCATCAACTAATCTACCTGTAACGAGAGCTTCTGCAAGGAAACAGGCAAACAATAAAACTCAATTTGCTTCCAAAATATGCGAAACAGATCACATATTACTCAAAACAGTTATGAAATTTTACTGATAACAAGTGCTTGGGCAGGCAGATAGGAGTCTCTTCTGATAAAGATACCAGCTAATCTTTATGATGGCTTAAGAAAAAAATGGTAGTTACTCAAAACAGCATGGATCAGCACAAATGGGCCAAGGAAATAACCTTCGTTCCAAAGAGAACCAAGCTTAGGTTAGATTGCCATACAAATTACATGCTTTAAGCTCATCGATTTATATAGCTACTTCATACGCAGCAGTTACATTTACTTCATTGAATGACTACTTCAGAATCATTCAGCACCCCCAAAATTACACAGAATCATCAAATCATTAAGGTTGGAAAACACCTCAGGGATCATCAAGTCCAACCATCAACCCATCTTCCAGTGGAAGAATTTCTACCGGTCATTTGTTCTGAAACACGCTGAATTCTGTATGCATCCTTACAGCGTGCCGTGACCGCGGTAAAGCCCAGCTCTTGAAATGCCCTGGAGAAAGGCAGCCTCAGGAGTTCAGATAATGATTTTAGGTCAGCTGAGACTGGAGACATGCTCTTGCTCATCTGAGGCAGTCTCCATCAGGTACCACCAATGTCGTACATTAGAAGTGGGGCAAACTGAATCCTCATCTCCTCCAAGCCAACCAAGCACACTTTGCATTAGGCAACAAACCCATAGTTTATCATTCAGAACATGTCATACACGGTGCATGCCCTTTAGCATCATCCTAAGTGTTCCCAATGACTATCGGAAGTGGCGCGGCTTGGCGCTTGGTACAACCAACAAGCAGACTCTGCCCAGACATCGCCAGCAATTAGACTCCTGGCAGCTGACCTCAAGGCACACCCCAGTTCAGGAAAACAGAACTGCTGAACACTTACACTGTGCCTGCAAATGGGTCAGCTCACAGCCAAACCACTCCAACTGAAATACAGCAGAGCTGAGGACACGAGCAGAGGTCTGCCTGTCTGGCAGAGGTCCCATGGCTCAACAATTCTCCCTACAGGAAAGCTGTGCTGGGTCAGGCGCGCTTTTCTGAAATAAGTATGCTCCAACCACGCTTAAGCAAAACCAGGATAGTAAAGAAACAAATTCCTGACCCTACAAACCTCCTTCATTGCACCGTGACCCTGGAGAAAAGTCCCACCTTGAAACTGCCAACACATGCTGAACATGAGATGACTCAGAGTTCCTGCCACAAACACGTTAAAATTCAAGAGATTAAAACATGGGTACAGATAAAATGCTTGTGGTGAAGTGGTGCACCCACAAACCCCAGGACACCAGAACACACGTCATACTTGATGAATCCAAGATCTTCACCCCACAAGAGAACCACAAAAGGTTCAGGCAGCACTTTCAGAGGCTCAGGCTGTCCCCTCAACATGAGAAATCCTTGGGGAACCTGTTTTATAAGCAGCTGGTCTCATGAGTCAATGTGGTTATACCATCTATTGCCGTCATTCGCCCAGCCCCACATCTTGTACACGTACGTACTTGTAAATACACACACACACACTTCTTATATATAAAGTATACGTACGTTGATTCATGCCAATACCTCATCTCACAGAAAACTTTTATTAAAAAGGGTGTTTCAAGCAATTTGTAACCACAAGTTGTGCAGAGGCTACTTAGAATTTAGTCTGAATGGCAGAGGTTCGTTTCACTCTCCGCAAGCGTTAGCACCGTGAAGTTAACAACCTGTTGTATCTATTGATTAGGAAGAACAGATCTTCCACAGTCTCTACGCTAACAGCAAATAACAAATAAGTCCGCACTAGTATCCAGTGTTAGACCCTCATTACTCGTGTGATGTACTGAGGGCAAACACTCATTTAAAAAGGTGTTTCCACAAAGGTGTTGCAACTATACCCTTTTAATTGGGAGGTGCAAGGACTTACTGAACTGGACTACTTCCAGCTCCGAGAGTTTTTCGGTTGATTTTTAATTTGCATTATAAACAGCCAGCGTTGTACTATCCACAGATCTCTTTTTTACAAGGAAACAACTCTAATGATCTGCAGCATCAGGAGGTAAACACCTGTGTAAAACTGACAGTTTGGTACCACCAAGCTCTGTGAAATCTTCCTTTCTCCAACAGGTATTCTTTTCAAACTTGTCTGAAGGGAAGTGACAGTTTGTCATGAACATACTGAAGACCCAGCCAAAAAAGCCAAAGCACCAAAATCCTAAAAACACCCTGGAGAGAGGTGACGGGAAAGAAACAGTACAGTTTTATACTGTTGACAGATGTCCAAGACCAATCTTGGGGGAAATAAAAGGAAAAAAAAAAAAAAGAACAGTATCAGCAGAAGAAACTGAAAACATGGGGGACACCAGCTTCCAAATGCCTTCACTAGATTGCTGTGTATGCAAATGAATATGGAGGAGATCCCAATAGAAGTTAATTGATCACTGTAAGCCAACAGGATGCTACACAAGGAAGAGATGAACTAGTGACCAACAACTGAACACAAAATAAGAGCAAAGAGAGACCCACCACCTCCAGTTCGAGGTGCCTGAGGCTAGGCAAGGATGGCTGAAGATGGGCCGCTTGCAGAAACAACATCTTACTTTGTTTATCTGCACTAGGATTTTTCACTAACAGATATACAGACCTTCCATCATGTAAAGTCCAAGTCAAGACAAGTTATCTCTGCAGGAGATAGTAAAGTTGGTAACCTTTGTTCGCACTGTAGCATACTCTGGAGGGGTTTCAGCCTGCCTTTTCCAGAGGCCCTTACATTGCCTCTCAAGGTTCATGTTATAAACCAGCGTGGCTTTGTTTTAATAAAGGAAAAAATAATTATTTTTGTGCACACGTAAAAGCTGTATTGCGTGGCATGGAAGATCTTTGGAATTTTAAATAGAGTTACATTCCTAGGTACTACTCTCCCTCATCAAAACCAGCAGGTGGTTTTAACTGTAAAAAAATAAAAGTTACTTCCTGCTAACCAGGCTGGAGATCACACAGTAATGCACCTTTCCAGCCACATCTACAATTGACACTGAAGATATTTTCCTTTATCTAATGCAGTTTGTCACTGAACCAAGAGACAGCTTGAAACACACCGTGCACAGAGACCACCGGCTGCGCGGGAGGAATCTCCTGTGTCTGACTTTCAATTGGGCTCCATCTGCAATGAAACTATGTCAGAAAATGGCTTCTGGGGCTGACGTACACCTCATGAGACTGTGTGCAGCAATAACAAAAGAAAACCTCTTTCAGGCAACAGTGACAGCTTGCAAAGCTTTCTTAACAAAAATAGAGATTTCTAGTTCATTCTCTAAACCCTTTCATGCTACCTCCTCTTCCTCCTCTCAGGCAGAAAGTCTTTGGCAAGTGGCCTGGTTCTTCCCTTGATTTGTTTCATCTGTTTTCTCTACGCCACTTACTCTTGCGCACAGTGTCTTCAAAGCGGGGCTGAGAGCTCATGCGCCAGCAGTCTCCTAAAGGATATAATGAGAACCACGTTCTTCACCCCGACAAGCGCAGAAACACAGAGAGGTTAAGTGATTTGCCCAGGGCCACAGGGTAAGTCACAGACAGAGCCAGGGTTAGGTTTCAGAAGCTCCTGGCTAATATCCTGCATTTAATTACATCTGCACAAAGCATCTCATTTAACAGAGGGCAGCTAAAGGAAACAGCCAAGGAGGAACATCAACCTCCTCCCCGTATCTAAACGTGGGTAGCATGCTCCATTCAGGCCCAGTATGATTACCTGTGCCACCAAAATAAAAGCCACAACACCGCACGGAAAATTAGTTGTAGCTGATTTAAACAGAGGGCTTCCATTCAAAGCCAGCAAGAGGCTTTTTGGAGTCACCATCACAAATGGCAAAGCGAGGGACTAGAATATCCACAGGCTGTCTCACAAGGGAGAATTAAATGAAGAGAACAGATTGGAAGCTACCAAAAATAATCTCTATGATACCTACAAGTTAGCAGAGAGACAAATACGGGTGTGGGACAGATACAAAAGCAGCCACACTCGTGAACATCAGTACCAGCAATGCTGAAGCTGACAAGGGAAAAACATAAAATGTCCAAATACCACTCAACACCCGAACCAGTCTTTGACAAGGAAGACAAATAAAAAACCAGAACCAAGCAGAAAATTGTGAACAAATCTGAGCCAGCAGAGACACATACACAGGGAGTTAAACCCGAGGACTGCAGCAGCAATTACAGCAGCAGGGACCGTGGAACCATCCCAGGAGCCGGTTAGCTGTGCACCCCACAGACCCCCCCGGGGCATTCCCCTCCAGACCCCCACCACACACACATACCACCATGCTGTTACTCATTACCAGGAACTATTTATTGCCAGAAGCTCCCTGTACAGTATGGCTTCTGCAGTTTCAAAACATTTCTGTTGACATTCAAGCCAAATGCTTCATTAGCTGCTCCGCTTAACACAGTTCCACTCACACTCTAAGAGGAGGGATGCTATTGAAGGTACGGACACAAAGCAGTAGAAAGCATGATTGAGATACTGATTTTTGGGGGACGTCAAGAAATGCTTTTCATCTCCCAAGCAAGCAACTGACCTCACAAGTAACTCTTTCAGTATTTTTGCAGAATTATGACAGTTCATTAATACAGACACCTATTCCCGCTCCAGAGGCTGGATAAACATTGACGGACAAGTAACCACCCCACAACCACGAAACCTATTTTCCTCCTTTATAGACAGGGGGGAGAAAAAAAGCCAGAAGCAGAGCAACTAGCCCAAGGCCACAAGAGCAAGTCAGTAGAACGGCAGCAACCGTGGAGCTCGGGGAGAGAGCCACGCTGCGTGTGCTCCCTGGGCTTCACCTCCAACAGCAAACACCTGCTCCTCCCTTAGCCCAGGTTTCAGACCTGAGAGCCTCGGTGGTGACCCTGATCGCCAGATTTCGGGTGGAAGGGACAAATCACGGTGAGGGTTCAGCTGCACCCGCTCCGCGCCCGCCTCACGGTCCCCATGAGCCGCTTTTTCCCCGAATGAATATTTCATGGTTTATCTATTCATGGTTTAACTATTCACCGCGCTCCCGGAGCTCCCCGGGCCCATGGAAAAAAACTCCCCCGGGGCCCAACCCCGCCCGACGAGCGGCGGCCGCACCGTCCGACCGGGCCACCCCCCGCACCCGGGGGGCACAACCGAGGCGTTTCGGCCTCGGCATCTCCCAGCAGAACAGCACCGGGCTCCCGACGGAAGAGGTGATGATATTTCTAGAAAGAAAATCGCTTCGGGTCCACCCCGGTGCCGGCTCTGCCCTCTCCCGTGGCGGCGGGGGTGACAGAGCTCTGTCCCGCAGCCCGCATCCCCCGACCCGCTGCTCGGGGGCTGCCCGAGGGTGACATACCTGCTGGACCCCCGCGGCCGCTCCAGGGGCTCCCCGGCTCGGCAGCTCGCCCTGCCGGACTCTGCCACCGGGGCAGCCCCCCGGGCGCGGCTGGGCACCGGCCCCGCTCCCTGGTCCCCGCAGCGCCCGGGTTTCGGCCGGAGCCCGCCCCTCGGCGGGTGCTGCCGGCAGAGGCAGCCCGGCCCCCACCCGCTCTCCCGCAGCACCTGTGGGCGCGGGTCCCGCCGCCGCTCCCTCGCTCAGGGTCCGCTCATACCGCCCGACGGCCCCGCTCCCGCCCGGCCTCCCCGCGGGAGCCGCCGTCAGACCGGATAAACGGGTTCCCCCGGTTCGCCGGCCCGGCCCCGCCACGCACCAGGAGGGAGGGACCGCGCCGGCCCCGGACCTGTCCCTGTGCCCGGCCCCGTCACCCACCGGGAACCGCCGCTCTCTGCCCTCTGCCGCGGCGGCGGGACCTCCCTGCGCTGGGGCGGCGGCTGCGGTTGCGCTGCGGGGCGGGACCGGCACCGCCCCGGCAGGTGAGGGCGGGATGCGCGGGGCCGGGCCGTGAGTGGGTCCTGGACCCCCCCCCCCTTCCAGGTTAAATCCATTAGCCCTGGTGCTGTTGCTACATGGCCTTGGGAAAAGTCCCGCCCCCCCCCAGCTTTCCTGTAGGAAAGTCCTTCTAGGGAGGGATTGGAGAGTTGGAGGATGTTCAGCCCTGATATCCATCCTGGTTGCAGGAGGTGTCTGGGAGCAAGCAGCATCAACAGCCTCATCCTGCTGGCGCTTTGACTTTCATGTACACAGAAGAGAGTCCTTCACCCAGGAAGGTATTTAGAAATGGAGTTTATTGAGAATTCCGGACAGCCGGCGCCCGTTTTCCCCAGACCACCTGGATTCCTCCCTTCTCCCGCTGTGGTTCGTCCCCTGACCATCCCACCCGGTGCTGTCCCCATAGGCTCTCACCCTGCACCCCGTAATGTGCCTGACAGCCCCGAAGCAGTAGCTCCATCAGTCCATATGGTTTTGGTGGCTCACTGAAATGGGTGTCACCCCCAGACCTCAGGGCTGGTGGCTCTGCAGTGGCAACCCTGGGAGGGGCTGTGGGGGAGGCTCTGTTTCTCCGGCTGGGTGCTCCCCTGCCCGACCCCCTGTGCTCCTGTGTGTGTGGGGAGACGAGGGTTTTAGGGCATCGCCTAAGAGGAGGAACTAACCTCTCACCGTACACATGTCCTGGGCATAGCAGGGCCCGAGGGCGGTTTGGAAGCAGTGCAGAGTGCTGATACGAGCCAAGAAATTAACGTTTGGACCTGGTATCCGGATTGCTGGTATGTTGATTGATCTGATTAAACAGAAAAAAAACGGAAAACATTAGCTATCTCTTAAAGTGGTGATGAGAACTGCACATAAGCCACATGCTCTGGTGTTTTAATGTGCTCTGTCAGCAAGGTTTTCCATTTTTTGCTCGGTGGCTGGCTGCTGTAAGTTAAATACATGTTCTGTCCTGTTTTCTTTCTTATCTGTGAACTCAAATGTTTGCATGGCATGGTACAGTGGTGGAGGAAACCAGTTGGGGAAGGTGCTCATTTGGGCAGCTATACTGGTTTAAATGCACACCAGCTATGGCTTTCGGCTCTTTGCTATTTTTGAAGTTTGCGTGGTTTGGGTTTATTTCTCCTCAAGAACCAGCTGCTGTATTCCAACTCCGCTTCTTACCCACAGAAGGTAGTGTCAAAGCTGCGGCTAGGGCTTGCAAAAATTCCTAGCATTGTCATCCATTTCAAAATGAGCATCCACCTGCCTCTGGGGCTGAAACTTTCCATATTGATCAAACCTAAGTGGAATGAAAAGCTTCTTCATACATCAGAATATTTTAGGAACACAGAATCCCCTTGTCTTTCAATGGGTAAGGAGGCAATGTTATTCCCTGGAAGGCATCCAGTTTGCTCCCCTTCATGCAGACTCTCTCCTGACGAGGCCATTATCCATGTTTAAACACGGTGAGGTTCGAGTTACTGTGTCCGTGAAGTAGTTTCCATGGGACTGTAGCAATACCAATGTCTGATGTGTTGCACCTTTGTTACTCAAGGTCATATTACAAAATGGGTGAGAGTCTTTCCGGCAGAATTTCTTCTGTTGTTGAAACGAGAAGTGCAATTTCTACTGTAACATACATTCTTAGTTTGGCGTAACACCAATCTTATTATTGAACAGGTATACAAGCAGAGGAAAATTAGAAAAAGGTTGGAATCTTGCAGTTTTTAATCAACACACCATCAAACCAACGGATCTTTTGATCCCTTGCTGCAGGCTTCCCTAATAAGAGTGTGTTTGATCATTATATACACGGGAGAACCTGTCTGGGGTTAACGCTGTCAGCTCTTCACTTAGGAGTACCTGTTGCAGAAACAGAATCTGCCCACTTGTGGATGCTGCTCTATAATAAAAGTCATCTTTGTTTTGGACTGGCAGGTCTGTAAGACAGTACTTGGTTTATTTTTCAGTAGCAACAATACTCCATTTTCCTGTGCCAGAAAAGATCTTGGTCAAATAGACTTTTTTTTTTTTTTTCCCTCTAGACCTAAAATGTGATGCTGGATTCCAAAGCTGTGTCTTTCAGCACCTTTCTCTTTTCCTACCTGCCTCAAATTCCTCTCACAGGAGCAAAAACAAAGTTAATTAAAAAAAATAAAAAAAGTAACATTTCAGCCGAGGAAAGCAGCAGAGATTTACTTACGCCTTTAACAATCCCATTTCTGTCCAGGAAGTGAACTCGTGTCCAGGGCTGGATGTTTGGTTTCTACATCATTTTTCATTAGGTCACTGTATGCACAGCTAAGTTTGCATGATGCCCTTTCAGGAAGAAGATGATTGGAGATAAAAAAGCCCCTTAACAGTGATTAATTGCTACAGCAGTGATTAATGGCCCAGTCCAAATGTTACTTTTTACACGGAACAAAGTCTGTGCTAGAGGGAAGTACAGCTGCCATCCTATAAATCACAGGGATGATGAAGAAGATGCCGCTGCTGATAATTAATTGTTCAAAAATATTGGTGGGCATTTGATTTGTGCCTAACGCTACTAGTTGTTCCTGTTTATCAGAGGTTATACAGATCGATGGTTATACATTTAAGCAGTTCTGTAACACATATTTATTCACCTTCTTATTTGAACCATTTCCTGATATGCAAAAAAACCAGGGAATGACGTGGCTTTGCTTTTATTTCATGTTTTCTATAGAACCCCGTTTTTGAAACCTGCCAATTCCACTTTTATTTCATGCCTTAAAAATTCTTCTCATAACAGAATAATCTCAAGTTTTGCAAGGTGGGTTGTTTTTGTTTTGTTTTTTTTCAGAGCTCGGTGCTGTAAAAATGAAAGTGTCATTAACTGGATGAGCAAAGAGACTTCTTCACAGTAACGTTCCTGAGCAGGGTGGAGTTCACATTTAACTCATGTGTGTTACATGCTGCAATAGGTTAGGAGATACCCAAATCCCAGGTTTTTTTTTCCTGGTGAGTGCTGCTGATGGAGCCATGTGAGACCCCGCTGCCTCCTTGCTTTTGCCTCAGCATACCTGCAAATGCGGGAGTTTCTCACAGGAGCATTGGTGTAGTTCTGCTGGTGCTGCCCGTGGAAGGTGACGGCGGTGATTCCAGCTTGTACTAGGAACATACGTGAGTGTTGGTAACATATTTAGTCACAACAACCCCCTGCAACGCTCCCGGCTCGGGGCAGAATGGCTGGGAAGCTACCCAGCAGAGAGGGACCTGGGGGTGCTGGTTGACAGCCGGCTGAACATGAGCCAGCAGAGTGCCCAGGTGGCCAAGAAGGCCAATGGCATCCTGGCCTGCATCAGCAATAGTGTGGCCAGCAGGACTGGGGCACGGATTGTGCCCCTGGACTCGGCACTGGTGAGGCCGCACCTTGAATCCTGGGGTCAGTTTTGGGCCCCTCACCACAAGAAGGACATTGAGGGGCTGGAGCAGGTCCAGAGAAGGGCAATGAAGCTGGGAAAGGGTCTGGAGCACAGGTCCAATGAGGAGCAGCCGAGGGAGCTAGGGGTGTTCAGTCTGGAGAAGAGGAGGCTGAGAGGAGACCTCATCACTCTCTACAACTGCCTGAAAGGAGGGTGCAGTGAGGTGGCTGCTGGCCTCTTCTCTAAAGGAACAAGTGATGGGACAAGAGGAAATGGGCTCAAGTTGCACCAGGGGAGGTTTAGGCTGGATATTAGAAAAAATGTCTTCACTGGAAGAGTGATGAGGCATTGGAACAGGCTGCCCAGGGCAGTGGTGGAGTCACCATCCCTGGAGGGGTTCAAGAAGCGTGTAGATGTGGTGCTTCGGGACATGGGTTAGTGGGTTGGGTGGTGTTGGGTTGGACTTGATGATCCTTGAGGTCTTTTCCAACCTTAATGATTCTATTATTCTACGATTCTATGATATGTGAAGCTCAGTGGTAAGAGACAGTAGTATAAACTACAGCACAGCAGCTTTGCCAGAGCGTAGAATAGCAGTGGGCTCAATTTATAGCTGTATCCATTGCCGAGAATAAAATTAATTTCCAATTCCAGCTATTCAAGAGATGTTGTTTCCTCTACATTCCTTTTTCTGACTATGATCCGTCAAGTATATACACATGGATCTCATAGAACTTCTTTCTTCTATAAAAAAAACCCTCTTTGCAGTCAAGCGAGCTAGTGATGTTTCACATGAGGAGGACACTTTTTTTCCCCGAGTGATCTAGTTGTAAAATCAGGACTTAATGTTTATAACAGATACAGAAGGAACCCTTAACTCCATCTGTTTTCAAAATCTAGGATGATATTTTTGGCTTTTAAAGCAAGTAAGATTTGATCTCGTCTCCGAAAAACTATAAAAAATATTTGAGATTTATCTTCAGAAGTCACAAAGAGGAAGTCAGTAGATGATTTTCACCCAGAGAAAAGAAACATTTGTTTCTGTGCATTTGATGTACATTCCTAAAATGAAGTGGGCTTTTAGGAAAAAAACAAACAAAAAAAAGACACCTTTGCAGTTTTTGTCGTGCAGGTTCTTCTTCTTCCCCGCCCCGCAACTGGTAGTCTTGTGTTAGAGACTTCAAGTTTTGCCCTTATCCTTGGATCTCCCTACAGAACTGCTTTCTGGACCCTTTGGACAACTGCAATTTTACCATCAGAGTACATGTAGGAAGTCTGCCCTTTTTTGGTTTTGTTTTTTATTTTTCTTTTTTACTGTAAAAGGATTTTTTTTTCTTTTTTTTTTTTTTTCTT
>WKFP01015389.1:2458527-2468943 GCA_011057875.1 Pterocles orientalis
TTTTTTTTTTTTTTTTTCTCCCTGTGAGTCTGTGTTTCCACAAATCAAAATTCGGTATTTTCTGACTGTCACTTTTCTCTTCTGCCATCTGTACATGATGCGTTTTTCCTGGAGGGAGCATTATTCTTGTTTAGCTTACACACACATCATGTATTTTCATAACATTTTGTTATCCCAGATAGTATACATGGGTTATCAGTGTACTCCTGACTCGCTGGCCTGCTAGAATGATGGGATGAACTAGTCTGCCAAGCCACTTCAGCACTAATTGCATGAAAATTCCCTGTAACAACGGAATCCTCCTGGAGAAAAAGGGTATTAAAATTACAAAATTCCAAATATTGCACAAATATTAAATAATCCTTAAAGCAATTCCAAGAGATACGTTCCAGTAAAGTCATTTCAGTGCTGCTGCATACTCTGGCAGGCATCGAATACAATTACGGAGAAGAAAGTAGAAGAATGCCAAGGACAAATGATGGGGGCTGCAGGCTATCCATCCAGATGCTATTAAGGGATTATTATGTCACAGGCTCATACCCTGCAATTCCTCTCTTGCCATGCGGTCTGGCATGTCTGCGCAGGCTACCGCAGTTTTAAGACATAAAAGTGATAGTAGGGTATGTGGATTTTTGGTTGTTTCAAAAAATAATTTGTAAGGAGGACATCCAGCACTGTACGATAAGTTGTATCTTCACAGAGATTTCTAGCACGGGCTCCCTGGACACGCCGGAGCTGTGGAACCACAGCTGTACCATGAGCAGCCTGCGTTTGTGCTGCTGCAGTCATAGAAATACAGAATCACTAAGGTTGGAAAAGACCTCAAGGATCATCAAGTCCATACTGCATGGGTTGGCGCTGGCGCCGCTCTGCAGATGTCGCCGGGATTCGCAGTATTTATCCATCATGTAGCAGCATCTCGCTGCTATACCAGAGATGTGCCATGTGAAAGTGAGTCAGATGGTTGGTTTTTAAGGGAAGTTCCTGCTTTTAGCAGCCTCAGAAGAGTCATTTTATGTAACATTTTAATGAGTGGGCTTCTATCAAGAGCCATGGCTATAGATATTTTCAAAGCATTACAAAAAAGCTGCCACATATAGTCTGAAGCATGGCTTGAAACCTGAAACTAAGGGGGAAGTATTCCATGAGAGAAATCCTTGATGGCACATGTTAGGTCCCCGACGTGCGGGAAGGACTGGGTTAAAACCTACTAAGAAGGGGGAGAGGTTGTACCTGCCAGCCGGCTGCACTGGAGATAGTTGGGTCTTGGGGTGCTCTACACACCACTGTGACTCATAGCCCATCCTTTTAGAACTGGAAGAGCCTGAACTACAACGTCTGGACTCATCACCATGCTCTCATGGGTCGAAGGCGTTATTGGAGCCTTTGGACACAGTGCGTGGAATCTCCTACAGCTGGCTCCTTCGAATGTTCTCTCGGAACACTGGAACTTCTCAGCATGCTCTTGGACTGCGAAGCAGAGACAATCACATATTTAGTGCTGTAATAAACCAGAATTCATTATTATCAGGCATCTACAGCAAAAGTGTATTTGATATTTTGATATTTTTTTATATCCCCTTCAATTTTTTTAAAACTTTTTTTTGGTCTAGGCATTTGGAGTAAATTCAAGAGTTAAAATTAATATGCAGAGAAGCATGAGCTAACTAGAAATTAGTTCACTCGTACTACTTTCAGCCCTCGTTACTTCTTCAAAAGGCTGATTTATGATGTTGGAGGTTGATAGCATTCATTGGATTAAACTCTCAAAGTAAACAAAGTAGAAATGCCTTCTTCACTTCAAAAGTGATGAGGCATTGGAACAGGCTGCCCAGGGCAGTGGTGGAGTCACCATCCCTGGAGGGGTTCAAGAAACATGTAGGTGTGGTGCTTCAGGACATGGGTTAGTGGGTTGGGTGGTGTTGGGTTGGACCTGATGATCCTTGAGGTCTTTTCTGACCTTAATGATTCTGTGATTCTATGATTCTATGATTCTAAGTGCTGGATTGCTGGTAAAGGTGATTTATGCTGTAGGTGTGCTGTTCTATATAAATGTCAGCAACTTTAACGTAGACACATCTGCATTACATTTCTGCAGCTTCTCTAATAGTGCTGCTATTTGGACCAAAAAAATATTCAAGAATATGTTTTTATTGTATGTGTGCACCCACATAAACGTGCATTTTCTTTTTCTCTTTGTTCATTTGCTTAAATACAGTGTCTTGGAAATAGACTCTTTTATTCCAAGTTTCACAGGAGGAAGCATGGAATGATTAGATTTGGTGAGTTAGCATCTATTGACTTAGCTTGCTTCAAAGGCAGATTTATTTTCATTTTTTCAGCTGTGGCTGCTGCTTAGCTAAACCAGACTGTCTCGGGTCTACAGCCCATCATCTGGGCTGCGTGCTGGGGGATGGGATTTGGAAATAACATGCTTAGGTCTATCTTGAGTATACCGTGGCTTTCAAACCATACAGATATGCCCATCAAGGTATAAAAATATGATGGAGGAAAAGAATTTAAGGAGATAGGGACCCCATAAGAGAGAGAGAAGTAGAAGACAGGAAATGTGGTAGGAAGGAGATATGAGGGGATGACTCAGGGGGAAAAGAAAAACCAGAAGGAGACAAGTGGAGAAGGAAGTTAGTTCTTACTCTGGGGACAAAGCAGGTCTGTGTATTTGTGGAATACAGACGAAGATCGGAGGTAGGATGAGGTCTGCTCACCCATCTGCCGCAGCCGCTCACCCGGCCGAGTGCGAGGCGTTCATCCTGTTCTGCATCGATTGGCTGTGAAAAGCGGGATGCGTAGAGAGTAGTGCTGGCACCCCAGCTGGCACGTCAGTTTTCTTAATATTTTAATTTAAAAAACCACAATATTTTAATTTAAGATTATTAAAAAATCAGTTCATATGATTGATCAGCTTTATGAGACAGAAAATCATAGGTACACAATAAAGGTACGGCTGATGAAAAATCAGGCAGAACCACACAGAAATCTGTGTTGACTACGTAAGGATGTATAGCCACCTACAGAGGTACGCATACTTAAGTTTTTGACAACACAAAGACTCAGTACCTCAACTGATGTCTTTTTTCTCTCTCTACTAATCCTCCTCCCACTCAGCAAGAAATTTAACTGCAAAGACTTACACAAATGTCACATTATAAGACTTATTCTAGAATAATTTAACACATCTCTGGAGAATTATTCCTGACTCTTGCTTGGGTAGGTTGAGAACCGGATTCCCTGTGGTGTTCAACCTGTGTCCTGAGATAAAGAAAAAGTGATGGCCAGATGGTGATGCTGTCATGCCACTGGAAAGCCTCAGAGCTGCAAGTCACTGGAAATAAGCAGTAAAGAAATAATGGCATCAACATTTTACGTGTATCTTACGATTTGCTGTTCTTTTGGTGGCACATAAATAGCAACCATCTTGCGCTCAGCATTACTGCAGATTATTGTCTCGGCAGAGAAGCTCTGAAGAGCCTGGCTTAAGTGGATTGAGATGTTCTGTCCCCAGCTTCCCTCTGCCAGATGTTACCATCCCCATAAGAGTCAGCAGAAAAGACTGTGTTCAGAATTTAAAAATCAGACAAGCAAAAAGTGTTTCTCTGGTAGGGTAATGCAAACCTGCTGAACCTTCGGTAGCTTCAGACTTAGTATTTCTAATGGATTTGTAGGTCTTCCTTGCTGGTGAAGATTTATCTACGTATCTTTCAGTGTCATAGGAGGAGTTTGTTCTTCTGAGGGTTGAGTCAACGAGATAGGTGATCCCCTCCCTGAAGAGCATGTCATGCCGTTGGCAATATCTGCTACCTAGAGGGTCTTCTGGCAAGAAAAGGTATCACTTGCTCCTCTTCCAAGCACATCAGATGGATATGAATATAGAAATGCCAGGAGAATGGTCTCCACGTGATATTTAGCCAGTGAGGACTTAATTTGATCCAGAAGGATCACCATCCTGATTTATGGACTCCTTTTTAAACAGGGCTGAGACCCTGTCTCTCCTGCAGCACACAATGTTTCATCTCTGCAAATACCAGAGGAGTTTTACTCCTAGTTCTCAGGGGTTTGTGGTTCTAGTGCATTGACATTTGTACCCCAGGAAGTGCTAACAAGGCTGAAGAATAGGAAAGCTTGTTCATCATTCCCCACAGTTTACAGTCTCATAATTAACACCCTTTGCTGGATAAAAAACTGGCTGGATGGCCAAGCCCAGAGAGTCATGGTGAACAGAGTGAAGTCCAGGTGGCGGCCAGTCACCAGTGGTGTTCCCCAGGGATCGGTTTTGGGGCCTGTCCTGTTTAACATCTTTATTGATGACCTAGATGAGGGGATGGAGTCCTCCCTCAGTCAATTTGCTGATGACACCAAACTGAGCGGGTGTGTTGATCTCTTTGAGGGTAGGAAGGCTTTGCAGAGGGATCTGGACAGGCTGGACCGATGGGCTGAGGCCAGTTGTCCGAGGTTCAATAACGCCAAGTGCCGGGTCCTGCGCTTTGGTCACAACAACCCCCTGCAACGCTCCCGGCTCAGGGCGGAGTGGCTGGAAAGCTGCCCAGCAGAGAGGGACCTGGGGGTGCTGGTTGACAGCCGGCTGAACGTGAGCCAGCAGAGTGCCCAGGTGGCCAAGAAGGCCAATGGCATCCTGGCCTGCATCAGCGATAGTGTGGCCAGCAGGACTAGGGCAAGGATTGTGCCCCTGGACTCAGGGAGCCACACCTTGAATCCTGGGTTCAGTTTTGGGCCCCTCACCACAAGAAGGACATTGAGGGGCTGGAGCAGGTCCAGAGAAGGACAATGAAGCTGGGGAAGGGTCTGGAGCACAGGTCCAATGAGGAGGGCCGAGGGAGCTTGGGGGGTTCAGTCTGGAGAAGAGGAGGTTGAGAGGAGATCTCATCACTCTCTACAACTGCCTGAAATGAGGGTGTAGTGAGGTGGGTGCTGGGTTCTTCTTTAAAGTGACAAGTGATGGGACAAGAGGAAACGGCCTCAAGTTGCACCAGGGGAGGTTTAGGCTGGAGATTAGAAAAGATTTCTACCCTGAAAGAGTGATCAGTCATTGAAACATGCTGCCCAGGGCAGTGGTGGAGTCACCATCCCTGGAGGGGTTCAAGAAACGTGTAGATGTGGTGCTTCAGGACATGGGTTAGTGAGTTGGGTGGTGTTGGTTGACAGTTGGACTTGGTGATCCTTGGGGTCTTCTCCAACCTTATTGATTCTAGGATTCTATTATTAAGCTTCCTGCTTTTATCACTAAACTCAAACAGGTGATAATTCCACGCGCTGATCAAGACCTTTCTCATGGGTGGATCCTTGTTGAGTGTTCTGCTGTCCTGCACAGACATTTTGGTGAGCTGAAGGTAATATCTCAACACATCCACTCATCAGTCTGCACACTTCTCTTCCCTCATGTGCACATCTGAGTGTTCTCGGCACGTGTGGACATTTCGTAGGGAGAGCAGCTTGGGCTGTGTGGTCTGAGATGCAAAGCTTATATTTCTGGTGAAATACACAGACTCCGCAAATTCTACAGAATTTGGGGGGAGCACTTCCTTTTGTAACCATCCTTTACCACTCCTCGCTATCCTGTGCTTATTAATGGAATCTGTCGAGGAGAAAAGGCCATTCAAATCCTACCTGAAAGTATTTACATAAAATCCTGCAAGGTTTTCAGGGTAGTTCTGAGCAGCACAAACATCTCCCCCAGTTTTCTACTGGAAATGTTACGTCTCAAGCTAGCAGCACAAATACCTAGAGCAGTATGAATAAGTAAAAACGACTGTAGATGTTTTATCTGTCAGGAGATACCTTGTTGTTTTGCTTTGTTTTGCTTCTGAACTAGCAGAAAATGTTAATAGAGGGAGCTCCAGTTACTGTTCAGTGTCTGGAAGAGCAGAGCTGGGCGGCGCAGTCCTTGAGCAAAATAACCTCGCTGCTCTGCCAAGAACTGATCAGGCAGAAACATTCCCAAATGTTTACGGAGAGAAGGGTGAGGAGAGGGATTAGTCTGTGCAACAGCTTCTCGCAAGGTGTGATGGAGGTGAGCTGGTTCAGCCACGTGCCTGTTGGAAACTGCTCCTTGGGAGCTGTGCTCCTGCCACCCCTGCTCTCTTTGCTGGGAGCCACATCAAAGGTGTTTGGCTTTGCAGCCCCTTCTCGTACTTGCTCAGGCACAAACCTGTCCTTTAGTTCTGCCCCTGACTTCTCCCAGTCCTTACTGGTGCTGGGCCGGCAGCATCGCCCTGCCCCTCCTTCCAGAGGCAGCTTTTGGATGCTGTATTTCCCCAGCGCTGCTGTGGACAGTACCGCTTGTGCTACTGCAGGTTTGGTGACTTTGCTCCCAACACCCTTGCAGCTGCTGTATTTCTTTAAACTTACACAGCTTCTTATTTCAGTAGGCTTGGTTATAATCTCAGTCTTATTTTCAGGTATTTGTTCAAAGAATGAATGTGCTCCAGTAACCCTGAAGGAACACTTGCCGGAAGATACTGGCAAGAACTTGCAACATTTCTACTCTTGTCTTTGCAGGACGGATAAAATGTTTCCCCTGCTGCATACACACAGTCCAGCGTCAGCAGGGACAGCATCTCCAGGGAATGAGGACCGAGCGAAGTCAGCCGAGAGGAGCAGAGTCTCAATCGATACGGCTGGTGCTGCTGCAACAGATGCTGCTGCTTCTGCTGCCAGCGAAAAAAACGCACGTTGTCAGGTGAAGGATCGAGTGGCCAACACAAGAGTCTTACAGGTGAGGAAAATTAATTCCAGTTTCAAGAGTCTCTGAGTCAGAGCAAGTGCTTAGTTATTAATGAGTCCTCCATGGCTCTGCAGAAGGATATTGCAAAAACAGAAATACGGAATGAAATCCTGAACTGCTTTAATTTCTGTGGAGGCAATATTCTGAACTGAGAAGTGAAATAGCCACTAAAGCACCCAACGAAGGAAGTCAAATTTCTCTCTACCAAAATCTGTGTTTGCCTAAAAATTCAGTGATTTCTCTTAGCAGCATAGAGGATGAGCAGCTTAGGAATGCTGGACTGGTTCCACACGGTATTTAATACCGAATCGCAGTTTGAAACGCTCTGGTTGGCAGAGCAGTGGTGGTCTGGGAGGCGACGGTTAGTTACAGGCAAATAACCTCCATAAACATGAAACGTAAAAAGGGTAATTACAGATACGAGTATCTGCTGGTCTAGGAAGAAAACGGAGTTGGCTACTGTCCGTGAGGCCCAGAAGTTTAGGAGAAGTAATAAGGAGGGGTAAGCTTACAGAAATAAACAGTAAGTGTAGATGAGGGTTCAAGTCCAGAGAAAACATGATTATTTTATCTTGGCTCACTGGAATATGTAAAGCAAAACTCTTGTTTTCAAAACGTTTTGTAGAGATGAACTAGCAAAATACTGTAGAGATAATGCATGAGCGCAACTGATTCCATGCACAGTTTGCATCCAGAGAAGGGAAAAAGCTCTTGAAAAGTGAAAAAAATTTGGAAAAGAGTAAAATGTAAAGGAAGTTCCAAGTTTGGGTTTTTTTTTTCTAAATAGCTCGATTTTTCCTCTTCTGTTCAAACCAGAGATCGAGTATGATTTCATCATCAATAGCTACACCTTCCAATCATAATGTCCTGCATGATGACATTTTACTGTAATTTATCGCAACGCATTCATGAATGCAATATTCATGAACGAAATATGGGCTTGTCCAAGCACAAGAACTGCAACAAGAAAAAGAAACTCGCCAAACCGCGGTCTGCTTTGCTATGCAGGAGCCTGGGAGGGCACCGCGCCATCAGTCGCCATCCACAGCACAAACAGGAATTCACCCCGTGCGCTTTCACCTATTCATCAGCTGTTACTTTTTAAAACCATTGTAATAGCTCAACTGCAACAGACGTCACCTCAGAGCAGAAATCCAGAACATCATTTTTTCAGAGGAAAATTCCATTTTCTGACACAATTTGTTTTCTTCCATGAATCATCCTGTTATCCAACCAGAAATGAAATTAGATCTTCCAGCTCTCAACTGGAGTTAATAATTAATGTCACCATAATGAGGTTCCAGCCTTCCCTGAAGAAACTCTTTCGATCACGTTAACATTTCAATGAGTGCTGCTGTCGACCAACCCAGCAGCTCACTCCTTTGGCCTCTCTTCTCCATCTTGGTCAAGTTTCTTTATCAAAAAACAGCCAGTTACATCCTCCAACAGCACCTCTTTTCCCTTAAGGCACACCTGACTGTAAGCTCTGCTCCCCAGGGATCTCTAGGATTGTGGATTAATCACCCCTGTTACGGTCTCTGCCCAGACTAGGGGAGGAAAAACCAGCCCCTCAAACCAGTGCCTGAGCCAAGCTGCTGGGGAAGGGACCAGTCCAGCGCTCAGGCTTTTGTACCCTGCTTGTACTCTTGCCATTTCCAACATACCCGTACTCTATGTTCCACCTCTCTCTCCCCTCTTTCTTTCCTACTTACTTTAAAACCACAGCAGCCCTTTGACAAAGATCGGGCTTTGTTTGCAAAGAGCATTTGTCATTTCAGTGCACGCTCTAGGGCCAGCGAGCTCTTACACTTGGAAACCATGGTGTCTCTTAAAGAACGAGAAAACTGCAGTTTCTAATTCAGGCTTCGATGAGATTCGGGAAGTTCAGCAGTGAGCACACGCAGACTCTTCTGGCTGGAAGCACATCAAATCCCACAATGGAGCTCAACCGCTTGGAGGAAAAATACTTGTCAGACAGTTAACAAATGGTTTACCGTGGCTGTTTAAGGTGAAGCTATCCAACCACAGAGACATGTGAACATTCATTTGTCCATATGATCCTTCGACTGGGTGAGCTGTGTTTGGATCCATGTCTTCTTTCCAGTGGGCAGACTGGTGAGCAATGCCCTCAGTCCAGAAGCAGCCAAGATGCTCTGCTAACTGTATCCATGCCATGGAAATGCTGTTCATACCCAGGCTTGAAGGTGGAAGGCTTGGGGCTTTTTGGTTTTGGGGGGTTTGGTGTGTTGTTTGGTTTTGTTTTTTTATTTTTAATTGTATTAATTGCTCCTAGGGAAGTCCTTAAGAATTTGTGAAATCCTATCAATAAATGGATTGTTGCTGGACAAAGCTCAGAGGTTACCTCAGTCACTCGTTCCCAAAATGGTACTTGACACTGACTAGACTGAGAAACACTCATTAAAATATCCAACACTCATTATCCTAAACAAAGCTGGACTCTGTGTTCTGCCGGGCATTGGGGATGCAAAATGTGTCTCGATGCACCGAACAAAAGCCACATTCAGAATCCATGTGCTGCAGAAGATCTGCAATAAGGTCAGTCATTCATCGGCTGGGAGCAGGACCTCACCCCGGCACAGCACAGATGTGTGTTCCTGGCAGAAACAGAAAGAGAAGGGAGCAGAGAGCATGGCGGTTCACCACCTCTTCGCCAGGTTACGAGGCAATTGAACCGTTTCCACTCCACCTTCTGTGGTGTCAGCGATGTGATACAGGGTCAGTACCAAGCAGGCAGAAGCAGTAATTTCTTCACCTCAACTGGTTGCCGTGCCACAACTACACAACCAGTGTAAGTTTCTAAGATTCAGAGTTCCATACTAATAAAATCGTTCCTCCTTTACCTCTCCTCTCCCCAACACCACACTTGTTCCAAGCTAACTAAAAGTGTCTTTGAGTTGTTGCCCAGAGGAGCCCCAAAACCTGGGAAATGCACAGGTAGAGTTGTGGTCAATGGCTCAGTGTTCAAACAGAGAGCGGTGACAAATGGTGTTCCGCAGGGGTCGGTACTGGGACCACAGAATCACAGAATGTTAAGGATTGGAAGGGGCCTCGAAAGATCATCTAGTCCAATCCCCCTGCCTGAGCACGAACACCCAGATCAGATCACACAGGAACGCATCCAGGCGGGCTTGTGGAGTCTCCTTCTCTGGAGGCATTCAAACCTCTCTGGGCAGCCTGTTCCAGTGCTCTGTCACCCTCACAGGAAAGAAGTTTTTTCTCATATTCAAGTGGAACCTCCTATGTTCCAGCTTGAACCCACTGCCCCTTGTCCTATCACTGGATGTCACAGAGAAGAGCCTGGCTCCAGCCTCCTGACACTCACCCTTCACATATTTATAAACATTGATTAGGTCACCCCTCAGTCTCCTCTTTTCCAAGCTGAAGAGACCCAGCTCCCAGTGGGAGCAACCAGTGCTGTTTAATGTCTTTGTAGGAGACATGGACAGTGGGATGGAGTGCACCCTCAGCAAGTTTGCTGATGACACCAAGCTGTGTGGTGTGGTGGACACGCTGGAGGGAAGGGATGCCATCCAGAGGGACCTTGACAGGCTGGAGAGGTGGGCCCATGCAAACCTCATGAAATTTAACAAGGCCAAGTGCAAGGTCCTGCACGTGGATCGAGGCAATCCCAAGCA
>WKFP01015389.1:2468963-2481925 GCA_011057875.1 Pterocles orientalis
TGGGGGGGGGGGGTTGACGGTTGGACTTGATAATCCTTGAGGTCTTTTCCAACCTTCATGATTCTATGATTCTAATAATGTATCTCATTGTTCATATAAACTGACATACACTAGAAGGAGGGTTGGATTATCTAATTAGCCTTTCCTGGCTTCAACTTCAATGATTTTCCCCATCAATCTCTATGTTTCCCACAGAAGAAGCAGCAATATATTCTATGTTCCGTAGTAGACTGACAAAGTGGGAAACAGCATTTCTAATGGGTTAATGTAATGGTCTGGAAATAGAGTGTGTGTGTGTGCGTGCAAAATTTCAGTTTGGTTGGAGGCGGTCATCAACAGTTCATCCAAAGAGGGGATGGAAATGGCTGTAACATTTCTAATTACTGGATCTATGACAACTACAACAGAGATGAAAAAGCATATAAAGGGTACACAAGACTTGTAGAAAAATCCCATCAGATAAATCAAGATATACATGACTCCCGGGATATTTACATTGACCTAACCTGGACTTTCCACAGAAACAGTAGTGATCAGTACAAGTGAGAACAAACCTAGCGCCATGTGAGTGAACGACACAGTCAGTTTGTAAGTGATGATTGCTTTGCTCTTCAGGCAGTGGGTAGATACAGATCCTTTTAGCAGGTGCCTGTTTCCCACGAGGCAACCAGTTGACCAGGACTTCCCTTTTGGTGCCGTTCGCAGCAGTTAGGTCACGGCTCCTCTCTGGCTTCATCACTGCAATGAGGGTCATGTCACTTTCTGGGCAGAGCAGATGTAGTTGGCCTTTACTGACACGTGGAGTGTTGAATATGTGTGCCCGTTCTCTCTGTAATTACCCAACACCGCTTTGTACCACTTTGTGTAAATGAGCTGGCGTGCTGCTGGAGGCCGCTCTCGTCGTACGCACCCTTGTTCTTTGGGTGTCAGTCTGCATGGATCCCTTACAATGTCTCTTCATTTGGTGTTAGCAATGAACCTAACTGCCTGCTAGTAAGGAGCAGTTCTGCTAGAAAAAAACTCTTAAAAAAAAAGAATTTAAATGGTTGTAAATAGATTGTAAATCCAGTTGAACTGATTTTAATCAAGAAAAAATATCAGGTACTAATATATATATATATAAATCTCCTGAGTTATGTCAATAGGATCTCATAGAATCATAGAATCATGAAGGTTGGAAAAGACTTCAAGGATCATCAAGTCCATCCCAACACCACCCAGCCCACTAAACCATGTCCCGAAGCACCACATCTACACGTTTCTTGAACCCCTCCAGGGATGGTGACTCCACCATTTCCCTGGGCAGCATGTTCCAATGCCTGATCACTCTTTCAGGGTAGAAATCTTTTCTAATCTCCAGCCTAAACCTCCCCTGGTGCAACTTGAGGCCATTTCCTCTTGTCCTATCACTTGTTCCTTTAGAGAAGAGGCCAGCACCCACCTCACTGCACCCTCCTTTCAGGCAGTTGTAGAGAGTGATGAGGTCTCCTCTCAGCCTCCTCTTCTCCAGACTGAACCCCCCCCCAGCTCCCTCGACCCTCCTCATTTGACCTGTGCTCCAGACCCTTCCCCAGCTTCATTGCCCTTCTCTGGACCTGCTCCAGCACCTCCATGTCCTTCTTGTGGTGAGGGGCCCAAAACTGACCCCAGGATTCAAGGTGTGGCCTCACCAGTGCCAAGTCTAGGGGCAAAATCCCTGCCCTGCTCCTGCTGGCCACACTATCGCTGGTGCAGGCCAGGATGCTGTTGGCCTTCTTGGCCACCTGGGCACACTGCTGGCTCATGTTCAGCTGGCTGTCGATCAGCACCACCAAGTCCCTCTCTGGCCATGTGCATAGGTGTGCACTAAACTCCCATTCTTCTTCCCTCCCTTTTTGCTGTTTGCAATTCCCGTTATCATCTCCAGTCTGGTGGGGCTGTTATCACACCTCTCTGCTGTTTTGAAGGGTCCCTGTCCGTGCTGACCAGTTAATAGCATAATCATTGCTGGAAACTGAAAAGGAGGGAAAGTAAGGTGGATGATATTAGCATATGCTGGGGGTAACAATTCCTCCTACAGCAGCTTCTGGGATTTCAAAAAGTAATGCAGAACAGAGGACAAAAATATATTGCAGTAGGTGTGTGACCCTCTGATATTCACATGGACAATTAATATTCTACGGCAAGCTCACTGCGAGAGTACATATGCAAAGTAGTGACACCATGGGCCAAATTAACAACTGGTACCAACAACCGTTGCTCTGTTTACTTCAGTGGAACTGTTACTCTCCTGCCCTAGTTGTGTGTTTGTCCTGTGCCTGGTGTGTTGCAGGAAAACCCCTCTGGCGCAGGTGCCCTTACTGGTTAGACGAGCCGGAGGGACCCAGGTGTGCACCACAGCTCTCCCAGCTCCCTGCCAAGACAAGACCCAAGCCCACACTGGTGCTCGTGCTCAGGACCTGCATTAGGAAGGATGGCCAAGCCTGTGGGATGGAAAGATTCTGCAGAACACCTTGGTCTCATCCCTTGATCTGAGTGGTGGGACCAAAGTAACATGAGTACGCCTGCTGTGCAATCTACTTACCAAAGCCTAGAAGCCAAAGAATGAATTAGCCTAGAGAAAAAGCTGTCCTTCTGCTTCTGAAACCTTCCAGGAGCGGGACTTGACATAACGTGGAGAAACCTCTCCAAGGCTATAGTGCTGCCACTGTGCACTTAGAATGGGGGAAGCCATTCAGCACCCTACAGCCACAGTAGGAGAAATCATCGTCATCTGCGACGCAAACACCGCCGTTACGAAACCCAGAACATAAGATGAGATCTCCACCCTAAAACAGGTGATATGCATGCCTGATTTGGAATTCAAATGGCCCGGGTGGGATGGTTTCGCTGATTGCTGTTTGGGGCAGGAATGAGAGAGGAGAGGTGATTTAGATAGGTTGTGCTCCTTCCCAGAGCTTCCCGGCTTGGACACAGTCATGTCTCCAAGAAAAGTCTGGAGATAGGGATTTTAGATGGTGCTTGCTGAAGGAGACCTGTGAACAGGGAAGCTTTCCCTGGTGCTCAACGGTACAAGACCTCATTTCTGAAAATAAGCCAATTAGCTTACTTTGACTTCTTATAAATGAAATAACCTACAGTGCAACCTTTTACCATCAGTCAAGTGCAAATAGTGCAGATTTCCTCGCTGATAATCCTGCAGAGAATGAGCAATATAGGCAATGACACGGCAACTTCCATGAGACCTAAATTCCCATATACCTCTTCCCAGGGGCAGGGCTCCAGAACTCGAGCTGGCCCCTCTCTTCCTTCCTTCCAGTTGGCCAGAGCCCAGAGCTGGTTGTCTTTGGCCATATAAACATTGTTGTTGAATTCTCACCAGTTGAATTCTCAATATATCTTTCAGTGCAGATAGCTTGGGTATACCATCCCAAGTGTTGCAGAGCAGCTCCAGCACAGAGAGGTGAAAGGAAGCCACAGCTCAGATTTTCTGGATTGGCAGAAATATTGCTCAGGGGGACCAAGGTAAGCTGGAGTTGCTGAAGTCTTGCTGTCTCTGTTCATCAGACGTGAGATGCCTAAATTGAGCGCTGGAGGTTAGCAAACATTGAAAACATTGGCTCAGGATTCTCAGCCAAAAAAAATATCATTACAGTATCCTGGGCTTGGAATCCTACCCTCAGCAAACGTATTTCAAGCTTCTACAGTGTACCGCCATGCCCATTTGTCAGAGTGGCGTTACGCCAGTTCTCAAGGTGGTACACCAGCTTTCCCAGGACATATGTGCTAAGGAAAGACGTATTTAGTAGGGCAGCCTTCCTAATGCTGCAAGTACCAAATCTGCAGCCAAAAGTCCCTTTTATAGAAAGCTGCAGGCCTGTTGACACAGGATTGTGTTTGGCAGTGCTCTCTCTTATTCCCATACAGCCAACCTGTAATAGGCTAGGAGGGGATAAAAGAGGTTGTGCTAGAGAAAAAGGGGGAAAAAAAAATGTTTGCCATCGCTTGTGACTTGACTGTTGGCAAAAGCAGGCTTGCCATTTCTCAGTGGTTGATCGTAATGAATGGGTCGCCTGCCTCCCTGCAGCGCTCCGATGAAAAATCAAAAGAAATTGATAAGGAAAACGCCTGCTGTTAGTAGGAAACTTGAAGCTGGATTGTTAGAAGGCGCGTGGCAGTCATTCACAGAAATCCTGCATATTCTCTCTTCAAGGTTTTGGTGCTGAGCGCCTGCCGGTGCAGTTGGCAAAAATGCTGCATATAGACAGTCATTAGCATGTCCTCAGCTCTCAGGTCCTCTCCTGCACGGGGGATAGATGCACCTTCCTGCCTGCAGCAGATCCTGGAAGCCAAGGGAGGGGAGCTTCTCCTGGTGAGCTGCTCTTTTCACCGGTTTTCTAAATCAGGCTCCGGATCCTCTGCAGCTGAAAATGTTATGGGAGTAGAAAAGCCTTTCATGTGGAAATTCCAAAAGGGAGATAAGTGAGCTTCAGGCAGAAGGGCAATAGCATCAAACAACATCTTCTGATCTTTTTTCAGACTCATAATGCATTCAGCATGGTGACTGAGTACACAATGAATGATATTGTCCGTGTCTTCTACTTGACCTAAAAATCACCCGTGATACTTTGCAGAGGAATAAAAATGTTCCAGGATCTAAAGCACGAATCCTTCTATCGGGGACAGGAGCGATCTGCCTGACAGAGCTGGGGTTTATGAAAAATACAAAAATTCAGTGTCCTACTTCATCAAGGTCTTAACGTCGCTGTAGTTAGGTTTATGGAAACATCAGCTAAATACCCCAGAGCTGTCAAACAAGACCAAAGCTGCCCTTCCCAAGCAGGCTGGTTCAGAAGAACTAGGAAGGGAATGGCAGAGTGAACAGAGGACACTAAAATGCTGCGGTATAAATCCCTCACCATGATTACATCCAGTCTTCAGCTGCCCAAATCCTACGGAATAATGCCTAGACAAGACGTAACAGACTTAACAAGAGGTGTGATAGGGCCCAGAGATGAGCAAAGGTTGAGAAAAGCTTGTGTACTTGGAGGCACCAGGTGAGCTAGAGGTCTACAGCCTAGAAAGGAACTGAACGAGGGGCTTACGAGCTTCTCTCTGGAGAAGCTGAACAGCTGATAATTACTCCTTATTAACCATAATATAAGAAACTGGAGAAATGAAGTAGTTAAAATTATAAAGAAGCAAACAGAAAGAGGTATTTCTTCCCACAATATTGGGAATTTGTTATTCAAGGATAATGCCAAAAATTTCCCTAGGTTCCAAAAGGATTGTGACCAGTTCGGAGAAGAAAAACTTGTCCAAGTCTACGAAAGGTAAAGATACAGAGTCTCGTACAGGAAGTCTTTGAGCTGCAAGCTGCTGGAAGCTGGGAGGTTTTGCAGTAGAAGTGTCACTGCATGCAGAGGGAAGATAACAAACTAGAGGAGCCAGCAGCTATCCAGTTACCTGCTGACTGGAAAAGTGACAAACCATGACAGCCAGTAAACTGGGAGGATTTCCTGTACTGTCCAAAAAAACAGGCCACTGACTACATCAAAGACCAGCCACTTTTCAAAGCCTTTGATACCACACCTCCCAGATCAGGTCATACCATTCTATTAAGACTTTTTCAAATATCCAAAAAATGTGGGTTTGTTTTTGTTTTTTTTTTCCTTTCCTGTAAACTCTGAATTCCTGATGGAAACACAGACCTTCCCTCAGCTTCTTTAATGTGAATTTTGCTTATTGTCTCAAATTTTTCAAAGAAATGGAAAATTTCGAAATTTGTCGTGAAGGTAAAAAAATCTGCAGCTTCTGAGAAATACTGTTTCAGGAAACATTAGAGACACGCGTTTTCAACATAAATGCACAGAACTACTAGCACAATCACCAAAATTAGATTTTACATTACATTCCTTGCTGTAGAAAGAGAGGACTGCACACGATCCTAAATACAAAGTTGGCTTCAAGGACTTCAGTGTTTGTAAGTTCAGGCCCTAACTAGGAGCATGTAGATGTACCTAAAAATCATTCTTCAAACCAAACCAAAACAAAACCCCTTTGATTGATGAAAAGCCAGTAGATCAACTCACTTTTCCTGAATAATCCTACATTCCCCATAAGCAAACAGATTGATGTGAATTCTGCAAAGTTTCTTTGGCCATTGAAGACAGCAGTTAAGTAACAAGAGAAGACATGTCTTGAAAAATGAACGCTTTGTTGAAATGAGCTAAAAGTGAAGGAAAAAAGAGACAATGTTTCATCGCAGGTGACGTATGGTAGTTTTCATTTAATATTTATTTTAAAATTCTCTCATTTTCACAGCAGTCTCAATATGCCACAGTAGCATAACTAGTAAGTCAGAAGTAGACCCATTTTATAAAGAAATGCCTGACAAAAAGAATTGTCAACACTTATACTGATTTTCTCCTGGTAGTTTCTCAAGGAATATGAACATTCTCTGCTTTGTTTTCCTTAAATCAGTGTTTAATCCATGTTTGCGCCATCCCTGAATAAGGTACTGATTGCATGACTGTTCTCCTTTCCTCCTGTTCCTGAGCTGGGCACGATCTAGCTGTGCAGTTCCCACCATGCATCACAGTCGAGGTAATCTTGTGTCTGGCTGCTGCTGGACGCGTTGGTCCTTCCTTCTTTCCTTGGGGCATCACCAGGGACATGGTTCTGTCGCACCTCCTCTGTTGGTGCTGGGTTGTGCTGGATCTGGAGTGTTGAGAACCACGGGGGAGTTAGAGCACAGTGAAATCCTGGTCAAGGAGGGGCAAGCATCTCGCTCATGCTTGAAGTATTAGATTGTTCCTGGAAACTGAATAACAATTAACCTCGCCGAAAGCCAGGTCAGACCTTGCTACCACTGGAGATGGAAAAATTCCACTGGCTTTAGAGCCAGCAAAGCCTAGCGCAAAGGTGGGATTAATCCACACTTTGCATTTAGTGGATAGGGATTGACTTAAAAAGTGGCTACTCGGAAGCCTGGGCTTCTGTTGCCTAAAGCTGTGCCATACATTAATGTTCTCTGCTGAAGACATTCAGCTACAGGACATTCTAGTGTGGGATTTCTGACTGGCTGACACGCAACGTTACCATAATTCACAGAATCACAGAATTGGGATGCCATTGGCCTTTTTGGCCACGAGGGCACAGTGCTGGCTCATGGTCATCCTGCTGGCCACCAGGACCCCCAGGTCTCTCTCCCCTACACTACTCTCCAACAGCTCAGTACCCAACTTATACTGGTACCCGGAGTTGTTCTTGCCCAGATGCAAGACTCTACACTTGCTCTTGTTAAATTGCATTAGATTTTTCCCTGCCCAAATCTCCAGCCTGTCTAGGTCTCGCTGGATGGAAGCACAGCCTTCTGGCGTGTCAGCCACCCCTCCCAGTTTCGTATCATCAGCAAACTTGCTGAGGGTGCACTCTATTCCCTCATCCAAGTCATTGATGAATATATTGAACAGCACAGGTCCCAGTACCGAACCCTGGGGGGCTCCACTAGATACAGGCCTCCAACTAGACTCCATCCCATTCACCACAACTCTCCGGCTTCTTTTCTCCATCCAGTTCACAATCCATCTCACTACTCGACACACAATTCGGGGACACTCAGCCTGACCCCAGCAACAGGCAGGTTTCTATCTTTGAGGTGTTTTCACCAAACCGTGTCACCAATCTTGTAAAAAGGATATCTGCACATAGGCCGGGGGATTGCTGTTTCATCCTCATGAAGCAATGAAACCAAGAACAGAACTGAGAAAATAGCTTAGGAATCAAATATTCAAAGCTCTTTAGGGTTTGGGGGATTTTGATTCAGCACGGTTTATAGCTTCGATGAGTTTCTTATGACTTTTTCAATAAGAGATTACAAAATACTAACATGTTTTAAACCAGTTCATCTTTCACGTTCATAAATTCAGTTTTCTGTGTTCAGAACCACATCCAGCCCCTAGACATTTTAATGATGCTTTAAGGAGGATATGTCCTGAAAATATAGACGCAATGCTGTCATTCAAGCATAAACCTGATAAAATATTAAAATTTCTTATGAATTTTTTTCCAGAAAAAAAAGAGAAAAAAATTATCACCGTTGACAAGCTTTACAGGGAGAAAGCCTTTTTTTGGGCAAAAAGCTGGTTCAGTAACAGCATTAAATATTGAACTATGCTGAAGTGTGTCTGTAAACAGCCTTCTCTGAGCTCAGTATGATGTAGATTTATTTTCTCCTCTGTGGAAATAGAATGATGAAATTCCATTTTAAACTAAGGGCTGAAAAGACGGTAGGATATCGTCTAGAACTTTCCTTTATTACTTTTACGACTTGTTAAGCTCAGGGGAGCTAGTGATACATTGTGAGGAGAACATTTAAAAAATCCCCTTTGAAATAACTCAAGTGCAATAACCATTTAAAAGACGAAGGAACTACAATCAACACGCAGCAAGTACCCCGCCAAATGAAATGCAGCCTTCATGGCGTGATTTTTAACTACCACTGCCGCACTCAACATCTAAAGCCATTAAAGCCGCAAGAAAAGATGCAGCGCGCCCTATTTTCACGCCAGGCTATTTGTGTTCTGCGCTAACGAGCCTCAGCTCGATCGGTTTTGCAGTCATCGCTCAATACCTCAATCGTAATGACGCCGGTTTAAAAATAGCCCAATTGGCCGGGTAATTAGCGTGGTGCCTTTGATTATGGGTGATGGCACTGTTGCCCCAGCCCACTGCATGGGCTTCTGCGGTGACCAGAGGTTCCCCGGCCCCACAGGAGCCTCTGTGGGCTGGGGCTGGCACGGTGCGGTGCAGGCAGATGAGAAAGTCAAGACCTTTGTTGGAGAAAAGCGATACCTATCGACCGCAGGAGACGCAACGGGAGACTTCCCAATGCCAGCCCTCCAGGCAGCCGGTGCGGCTCTGGGGTTGCCAGCCAGGTAGCCACGCTGACTCTTGCTGGCACCTCTGCGCCCTCATCTCTCATGTCACAGCAATTCTTTAGAACTGAACTTACAGCTCCCAGTAAATAGAAGAGCATGTCGTTTTGGAGGGACTCTGGCAGCTGTTTATTCTCATAATGCAGTTTGGGAAACTGGTGAAGCATCGATCTGATTTCCTAAAGAGCATTTTCTGCTGAGGTTGCGGCTCTATTAATCTGTCCAAGCCAATTCTGTAAAACCCAAACCATCTGTATTTGTGAAGCCTGTGGTTTATTTAGATTTTTCTTTGTGTCTGCTGGCAGGGGATGATTAAAAGTCCTCGGGATTTGCAGTGTAAAGTCTGTATATTGGCATGTTACAGTGACCTTCTAAGTAGCGCCTCCCAATATTTGAGTAACAGCTGGTACAGTTAAGTCCAGCAGGAAAATAAATACTGGCTACAAATAATAGAACTAGCTAAGCTTTTGCAGCTTATAATGCCTGCAAACGGTGGAAATAGAAAAGGTTTTGCAGTGTTTCAGCCTATTCCCTAGGCTTTTATTCATAATTACTGAAGTTTTCTTGCCAATTACAAAGCCATGTCTAGTTGTATCAAGTGTGAGTGGTATTTCTCGGAAAATGATGGAGCAGTTACGAAAGGTCTGTCCCAGCAAGCTTGTTGAGGGCTGCAGAGAGGACTCCTGTAGGATTTGTATGAGTATATTAAATTAGCTCCCCTGGCTAATGTTTCTCTTTTTCTGCTGCCTCTATCCTGAAAGCGACACTAGCAGATTCTGTTGCATGATTTGGCGAGAAGGCGTTACGTAAAGTTTATTTGGTTCAACCTCCATGCACAGGCACCGTACAGCTCCAGAATTGTGGAGCTGGGACAGAGAGACTCAGCACCCAAACGCACATCACTGTGAATCCGCGCCGTGATGCTTGGAAGGGCAGAGTGGGCTGCAGCAGGGCAGGACAGTGTCCCACGGGCACAGTGGCTCTGTCAGGGGAGGAGCTGCTGGGCGAGAGCAGACACATGGAGCAGGGCAGGCGTGAACGCCCCGAGACACACTTTTCTGTGGGTACGGTTATTCCCCTCCTCTGCTGTATGGAGCGTGCTGCGGCGTTGGGGACTCGCCAGCGGTGTCACACAGGCTGGAAACGAGCTTTGCATTCACTGGGGTTACTCCTGCTGGGAACGGCTTCGGAACGTGCTCTTACAGCAAAGCACCAAAGAAATCTGGAAACGAAGGGACTGTTTTCCGTGCGGCACTGCTGCTGCCTGCTCAGGTGCAAACCGGTGCTGCCTGGGTACGCCGGCGGCACAAGAGGACGGGCAGAGCTGGGAACATCTTTTTAGTTCTTTCCATGTTGTTCGTGGTGGTGAACCTGATCGGATTACTAATAGGAGATGTGTTGTTTTAACTCCCCCTCGTGCCATTGGTACAGAACAGTTTGTGAAGTACTTCCAAGATAACTAACTCCGATACAACTATTTGAAAATCACAGAATATGGCATGAACCTTCCATAAACGTTTTCTCATTCATAAAAAACCGAAAAGCTAAAAAAAAGTTCATTTTCATAATAATTCCTGCAACTGTCATAATTGTAAATGGGAAATAATTCACTTCAAGCGGATTGGGGCTATAAGCCCTCTCACACTGCAGGAGTTCATAGCTTCACTTCTGATCTTGTTCCTCTTTCACACACCTTTGGAGGAAGAGATTTAAAATATCTGCTGGAGATTTGGAACAGGTCTAGTACATTGGGATAGAGTGTACTCCACGAGTAGGATTTTAGGAATATATTGAACCCCAAGTGGGGAGTTTTTCTGTTTACCAGCTTCTTGTTACCTTAATTTTCCCTGTGACTGATAAAAACATAAAATGCTATTTACGTTCTTTGTCTGCTGATCATCCACCAGCAGACTGCTGGATTGCAAGAAAGCACCCTGTTAATTCAGGCTGCTCCAGAAGCTGATGGTTCTGATCCTTCCCACTGAAAGACTTTTTTTTTTTTTTTTTTTTTTTTTTGTGACTAGCATATCACTTGGCATTGAGAAGCAGAAAATAAAAAAAAAAATCCCATTGTACTTGGAGGATGCTTGAGCATTCCTGCTGTAATACCAAGGGGAAAAAAGACACATGAACAATAACAATTTCCTGAGCAAACCTCCTCCAAAGAGGCTAAAAATGGGCATGTGCTCAGGTATTTTTATGACTTTTATTTGCCAGATGAGAGAATGAAAAGCCACGCAGGAAAGCACATAAAAAGCATTTTCCTTTTTTTTTTTTTTTTTCTACAGAGAAGTACGCATTGGCATTATTCGGCTATTTAGTATGAGCAAAAAAATGGGCCGCAAGCCCATTAATCCCTGCGGTCATCCCAGGGTGTATCGCTGCTGGAGGATATCGCTGCGGAAGCGGTTAGAGAGATTTAGAGAAGGATTAGACGTTTATACAAATAGGAGCAGCGGCTGCTGGTAGCTGCTGAGGCTAAAGGAATTACCAGGGATATTGCCCTGCAGCCCGGGGGCCATCCCCTAATCACCAGCCAGGCTCAGGACCCCCCTCACCCCAGAGCTGCACATTTGTTTGGGCCGCTGCTAAAGGGTCAAAAGAATCCTCAGAGTCACACTGCTGTCCGAGGCGAGACACCCGGTCTGGCGCAGGAACTCCTCCCATATATATATATTTATACATATATACACACACACCTTTCAGTATATACCTACCAGGGCGTGCGGCATCCTCCTCGCTCCCGGCTGCATCCCGTCTTACACAGCTGTATGAATAACTGAGAATTGCCATCCATAATACATATTTAATCTATTTTTCCTCGGAAAAATTTTAAATAATGAATGGGCCTTTGTTATGTAAGGAGGCGGATTCTAAATCATCTGAGCTTCCACCTAGAGATTTTTGATGTCAGCGTTCTCAAATCAATTACATCTCTCCGGGGCCATCTATTATTCTAAATACAATTCTGAAGAGGAATTATGCATGTAATAGTCATGAGCAAATAAACAAGTAATCTCCATCACGGATTTGATACTAAAGCTTTACAATCCAATAGGGCTGGTGTGTTGGTGGCAGAGAATACTAATTTTCTGCTCTGTCATCAGAGATCCTTTCATTCAGCTTATGTACAAACATATTTTTCCCGTGGGGAGAACCTGTTGATGGGAGTGCTGTCTGGTTTTACAAAAACAACAGAGCAGATGCTGTAACGTGGAAAAACCATCGCTGTGGTTTCAGAGGCCCGGAGGTGGCCGGGCACTGCTCACCGTTCACAATCACGAACTGCAGAAAGGCTCTGGATTCAGAAAAATTGCAGAAAAAATATATTGTGAGTGCTCCTGAAACCCTACAGTTTGAGGTACCCACGTATCACCTGAATCATAGCAGGTGAGGGAAGGGCATGGGAAAGAAGTGAGATCCAGATTTGAGAATGATCTGCTGAGCTTGGGAGAAATAAAACTGATCTTGACGCGCCAACGGCTCACCGAGCCCAGC
This sequence comes from Pterocles orientalis, assembly GCA_011057875.1. NCBI lineage: Eukaryota > Metazoa > Chordata > Aves > Pterocliformes > Pteroclidae > Pterocles > Pterocles orientalis. Next base: position 2,481,380 of record WKFP01015389.1, read on the forward strand.
GCCCAGGTCACACCCGGGCGCGCCAGGGGACGCCCCGGCAGCTCCTCCAAAGCGGGGGAACAGCTCCAGAGGGGGTGCTGGGGCTGACCCTGCCCGGCCGCGCCGTGATGAGCGGTTTCCTACCCGGGACGCTCCCGGGAGTACGAAGGCTGATGCCTTCGCACTTCGACAGCCTGGCAGAGGTCAGAACCTCCCTTCCCCAGCAGGAGCTTTCGGAAACGCTGGGAAAAGAAAAAAACAAACCTGTCTGCGGGTGGAATCTCTCCGCAAACAGGGATCTCACAGAATCCCAGCGAGGGCTGCTGTGTGCCGGCTCCGCAGGGTCGGGGACAGCCACGGTTCGGGCTGTGGGACAGCAGCTTCGTCCACGGGCTCCCCAGTGCGCCGCGAACCTGAAAGTCAACGTCGCACAGACCAGTCGTTACCCTGCGAGGGCACGAACGGGGCTGGGGACGGCCCCCTCCCCGGTCCCCGGGACCCCGCCGGAACCCCGCCGGGACCCCGCCGCCGCCGCCGCCGCCGCCGCCGCCGCCGCCTCCGCCTCCG
>WKFP01015389.1:2482173-2493486 GCA_011057875.1 Pterocles orientalis
GGCGGCGGGGGAGCCGCGGGCAGGCGGCGGGGCCGGTGTCGGTGTGGAAGAAGCTGGCACAGAAAATCTCCTGGCTGTGGAAGCTGCCAGACAATTTTATTATTTATGGTGTTTGAGTGGCACCAGATCGCTGCGACTGTGCCGTTTGGTTCCAGTTGGAGGTTCTTTGGCTGGAGTGGGTGTTTCTGTGGAGGGGGGTGGTTAGTTCGCTGTTGTTGGTTGGTAAAGCTGCGGGAGCAGTCTGGTGTAGATGCTCTGGGGGTGTGTGGAGGCAGGGGAGGAGAGGGCGCATTGCAGGAGCCCTGGGCGCTCAAGGTAGCGAGCACAAAACTGGGGGAGGATGTTTTGCTAAGCCTGCAGGTGAGGACAAGGGTGGCTGATGCCGCCGAGGCTGCAGCAGTCCCCGCAGCAGCTCACCCGGCCACTCCCCTGTGTGGGAACGCTCCTGCATGGTGACCCTTCAGGAGCCCAGACCCTGCAGCAGGGTCTGCAGGAAAGACCAGGCTATGGGGCCCAGCGCGGACACCCCAAAACGCCCAGCTGGTGGTCTGGTGGTGGTTCCGTGCATCTGTCACTCGCCTCCCGAGGTAAAACTGAGCTGATTGGAGAAGAACCACTTGGCAAAGCAAGCCTGTGGTCTCTCCACAGTGGCCCCGTGGCACAGTGGTGACTGCGGCCACCTGGCCTGTGAGGAACGGCGGGACAGTTCTTTGTCTTCTGCAGTGCTGGAGATGGTGATGGTGCTAGACACTTCCCAGAACAAAGCAGCGATCGTCTGAAGATAACACAGAACACTGCCTGTGGGAATGAGTGGAAAAAAGGGGGAAAAGGGACAGGGCGAGGGAGGGCATGGGGAGGAATGTGGGTGGTGTTACGCACCCGATGGGCGGTAGGCTCAACACGCCATCAGCCTAAACTGTTGTCGCATCTGTGGTAAACGTATGGGAGAAGGCAAGCCGTGAAGGAGGAGAGAATCTCCCAGGGGAGGGCAGCTGCAAATCATCTTCATTGACGGTAAATCTGAGGAGTGGTTGAGAAGGACAGGTATTTTTACAGTACCATCACACACCGGCTTTTGTGGGTAATGACTTCCCATAAGCATTGGCTTGGGCTTGACTTGGAGTTTTGTTTGGAAAAGCAAAATCTCCTCTCTGGTCTTGAGAGGCCGAATCGCGTATGCAGATGTATTTAGGCTGTTAGTTTTTCTTTGTTCCTACCTCGGTTTGAAATACAGCTTGCGGTTCTGTTGTGTGGTGTTTCCCGTAGGGTTTTCAGTAGGTCTGATGTAGGACTGCCTGTCCTAGCACATTTGCTGATTGGAAAAAGTAGTAATTTCAATGTAAACTAGACTTGCTTAATGGCATCTCATAAAAATAGCAATATCTCTTCCAAATAATTAAGCATAGGCTTAATTTCTACTTGCACGGTAGATGTACGTGTCAGTAGGCCTACTTCATGTCTTAAATTAAGCATATGCTTAAGTGTTTGCAGCGTTTCTGCCTACATTAATCTCTGTAAATAGCTGTAATTCTCCGTGGATACCTTCAATACAGACATCTGTTCCTGTTTTGTTCAAATAGTGTGATAGGCGTTAAGTCACTCTGTAGTTTAGGGACTCCCTGAGTCACAGGTGACAAGCCAACCATTGCATTTAGCCACTGTCAGGTGACGTTTTTCTTCAAATGTTGTTGGCAGAAGTCTGCCTCTTTGTAAATACCAGTAATAAAAAAAAATTCAATTCCATTCATCTGTTAGTTAAAATTGTCTGTAAATCAAATTCTAAGAAGAAAGGAAATAGTATGTCCCTTGGGGAAGTATAGCTCTCGTTCATTTCAGTTTGGGTTTCTTGAGACTTGTGGAACCGCCGAACAGAGACAAGAGTTTCCATAAGTGTTCCCTTCCCCTTCCTCAGTGAGCTTGGGAGGAAGCCATTGTGGAAGAAAAACTTGCAGCTTCTTGTGTCTCATTTGGTTGAATAAATAATGTGTCTTCAGAAAAAGGTCCTCAAAGAAAGAGGATCTTTGTATATCCAGTCACCATCCCTGGAGGGGTTCAGGAAACGTATAGATGTGGTGCTTAGGGGTGTGGGTTAGTGGGTTGGGTGGTGTTGGGTTGATGGTTGGATTTGATGATCCTTGAGGTCTTTTCCAACCTTCATGATTCTACATTTGAAAATATAGGCAAAAAGGAGGTTTGTATGTGGAACTGCTCTCTCCAGTTCCAACATTCTTTTTTGAGTTCTGCTCAACTTCCATGACTAGTATTTTCAGTTTATTCAGTCGCAAGCTTCCTAGTGAGATGACATTTTGTCATGCGTTAGAAAATAGACCCCAGGAGTCTCTCTGGCACTTGCTTTTGCTGGGATGTGCTTTTGGTAAATCCAAGAAAAAAGAGTTTTCAGGTGTGATGGCACCTGAAAACTCTGTTGCTGGGGTAGATTTCTGTAAAGCACAGGTTCATCTGTACTTTAACATCAGGGGAAGGAATAAAAATGAGGTTTGCCACAGTGGTGCCGTGGTGAAGTCCAGCTGGCTCACCCTGCTCCTGCGGTGCAGTTGCACAGCTGGAGGTTTTCCAAGCCTGGGCTGTCCCCCAGGAAGGGGCTCTGTAGCCGTGTCCCCCTGTTGCGCTGGTTCCCAGCTGGACTCCTGGGGCAGTGTGGGGAGCTGGGGGGGGTCTGGGCGTTGTGGCACTGGGGAGCGTTGGAGGGTGACCACCTTCCAGAGCGCCCATCACTGGGGGGACGTGCCGGAGGAGCAGCTCGTGGGCAGCAGTGGTTCCTTGTCGAGTGGTGTGGAATCTCAGCTGGAAGGTGGAAATAGGCAGAGCAGTGCGGGGCCAGCCCGCCTCCAGGCACATCATCTGCTCTGCCAGCTCTGGCTCAGACGCAAAAAAACCCTTTAAGTTGCAGAGAAGATACACCTTTTGGGAACAACGCCGTGAACACAGAGGTCTGTTGTTTCTGCCCTGAATACTCCGGTGATATAAAAGCATAACTCTTTCACTAGTCTAAGCGTGTAGATGTGGTGCTTTGGGACATGGCTTAGTGGGCTGGGTGGTGTTGGGTTGACGGTTGGACTTGGTAATCCTTGAGGTCTTTTCCAGCCTTCATGATTCTGTGATTCAAGGGCCTCTCTTGGTCACAGCAGTGAAACAGTGTCTTAGTAATAAGCAACTCAGAATAGTAACTTTTTAATTGACTTTTTAAATAGGGAGAAAAAATTTGAATTGGTTTTATAGTTTCTAATGCATTGGCTTCCCAGGGATAGCATGTAAAACTTTAAGTGATGATGAAGAAGTCCAGGTAAGAAGGCATTTAATGAGTGAAAGGCCTTGCGTGTCTATTTGTTGTGGCATAACAACAAAATAAGTACGCGGTGGTTCTTGGTAGGTCAATAGATTTTTTTATAGAAAAGCTTGCATTTTTAAACCTGCTTATAGTGAGTTATCAGCCTCTTTGGGCCCCTATTACTGACACTAAGTAAATTCTGCCTTCAGTGTGAAGTTACCGTGAGGATGTTTAAGGACGTTTAAATAACAAGCGGTTATTTTACAGTCTTGCGAGGGATGGAGCTGCACGTAGCTCGGCTGTTACTTTTGTTGCTGTTGTTGAGACGGGACTGTAAGCATCTCGTTGGGTTGAGTGTTTCCAGGATCTATGGTGAGGGCTGGCCGTTGGAGGGCACTGTGTCATGGTAAATGCAGACTCCAGGCTGTCCTCTCTCTCTGCCCAGATACCATTTTCCTGGGAAGGAACCATGGACTGTGAGCCCCACAAAGCCCTTCTGCTGCCGTAGCAGCCTTTTCCAGCCCAGGGGCATGGCTTCCTCTGCGTGTTAAGTTCAGGGAATCTCTAATTGTTTTGTTTTGAAAATATAACCAGGCACGATATGAGTGCCAAATGAGCTTAGCTTTCCGAAGAGAATCAAATAAGGATTTTAGGATGTTATGGAAAGAAGGAGTGCCCACTGCAGCTTCTAGGCTGGATTTGCATCCTCAGGCAATGAGAGGCTCAAGGGGTTATAGTGTTTACCCTTTCCACAATGGGCTGTCTCCTGGGATGCTGTAAAATACAGAGTTTTGGTGTCGGTGAGCAGAGAAAATCTTGCTGACTTTCCTAAGTCTCTTCATCTTTTTCTTTCATTGCTATCTCATCTTAAATGTGTGTTGCAGCTGTATTGAGTAAGAGTTTTACTGTAGCGGTGAAAGAAGTGCTGCTGGGCAGCTCTGTCCCCTGTGGGAAGGAAACGGCGCGTAACCTTGTGCACGCTGTTATTTTCGGTAAGCCGGGTAAGAATGCAGTGGCAGGTTGGGTGACTTCTGCGACTCGAGCACCGGCAGGAAGGAATGTGGTTTTACTGCTGGCATGCTCAGCTCAGCTCGGGACTGCTGCCATTTCATTATTAAAACCTGCCCGGGGTTTTACCTTTCAGATGTACTTCACCTGCATGGGGTTCCTGAATTGCTGAGTTCATAATGCTGGAGCGCTCCCTTCCCCTGGTCCCTCCGTCTTTTCCTCTCCCCTCCCATAAACAAGGAAGAAAACCAAAACCTTAGGAAGGGGATTGTTTTCCGCAAAGAAGCAGCGGTTTACTAGCAATTCATTTTAAACTGAGAGATGTGGTTAGATTGCGCAGGCCTGGAAGCTGACTGCAGTTAAAATAGTGTTAAAAACCCCAGAGAGAACAGCACCAACAAAACAAATCCAAAAAGTTGATTCTCCAAGTGGATTACGAAATGTCTGACTTTGAGATGACTGGGCAACAAACTCAATGTTTATGTTTGTAGTTGTTCATTTCTTCCTCCCTCCATTTTTTTAACCTTAATTTAATGTTTGTCAGAATAATGATTTCTAGGAATTAGAAAGCTTGTCTGTAATCAGAATTATCTACAATTCTGAGAAGACTGGCAGGATATGAGGAATAACTCCGTGAATGAGCTGTGCTTTTTGCAGTTGAGCTCTCATGCCTTATTTTCGTCCCTAACTGCAAGGATTAGTGTTATTTTATTGGTGTCGTGCCAACTCAAGACAGGTTTTCTTTTTTTGATGTAGTTTATCAGCTGGAGAAGAGCAGAATTGTTTTGAACATCGCATGCCATCATCTCTCCTTTGGCAGTTCCCAGTTTTGAATAACCCCGGTTTGAGGATGGATACGTGTACAATCTGTGCTTTCCTGTGGTTGTTTTTGGTTGAGAGCACTTCAAAGTCTTACTCTTTTTGACCGCCTCGATGCAGATGGTGGCACATGGATTTTGGAGAGATGTGGCAGCGATGCGTACATCTCAGTAGAAGGCGGCCTGGGGTGATTCCTCATAGGCTGTCTCTGCTATCTGGTGTGGCCCTGGAAAACTCCGCTTCTGGCCCCTTCCTGGCAACATGGCATGTGAGGTCTTGAGCACGGGGCCGGGTGAGCCGGTGGCCTTGTGCGCGTAAGGGAGTCGTCGCAGCTCCAGCTCTGCCCCGGCGCCTGTGGGACGGGTCGTGGTTCTGTTCAAGGTCTTCGGAGGATGAAGAGGCATTTTATCTTTCGTGAATGACGTAATCTGGAAGCTAGACTAATATCAAGGAAGAAGTTTTGTGGGATATGGCAAAGGGAGGAGATCCAAAGGAATTTTTTTGGTTTTGTGCTCTGCTTGCAGTCCTCCTCCTCTATTTATTTATCCAGTTCCTCTGATGAGAGGGAATCAGCTCTCCTTCGTGCTGTGGAGTGACTTAGGTAAACTGTCATCAACTTTTGAAATAAGTCAATAAAATTATTTCACTTTTTAATCATTGAGAAATTACAATAGAGACATTGCTTCACACCTTCATTATTCTCAGTATTTTCTTTTTTTTCTGATGAATGCCAGCCAGACTTCTTTTCTTCCAAGCTTTTGGTGTGTCTGTATGAAATCTTGCTTTGTTTCTTCTGCTAAATGAAAGCAGAGACATTTCTCTCAAACTTTTTTGCCTGTTTGAACAAACTTAATAAATGACCTTTTTTTAAAAAAAAATTTTTTTTTTTTTGTCTTATTTTATAAGTTTTCACCACCCTTCCTTATGGCCAGCTAGTGGTATGCTATTCCAGCCAACATGTGATGGAAACCATAGTCTGGACCAGCTCCCGGCCGCGAGCAGCGCTGCGGTGGGATGTGCTGGGTGAACCACGCGAAGCAGAGCTGGATCCGTTTGGCGTGGGGATGGCAGGAGAGCTGCTGCCGTTGCCCGGCTGTTCAGGAAGCCTTGAAGCTTTGGGTGTGTGCGCCTCGTGCAAGGGTCTGGATGTGTGGCCTTGCAGGGTCACAGAGATCATTGTTGCCGATCTCGGCTGACCTTGTGTGGCTGGTAAATCATGGAATGTCACTCGGATGTGCTAAGAAATTCAAAATAATTTTTAAAGCCTTTCAGTCCTCATGCCATTGTCAAATGGCAAAGTCTGAGGGTGCAGAAAAGCTGATTCCCCGTGGTGGCGAGGAGCTGGAGGGGAGGTGATGGGGGTCCCTGCTCTGTGCCAGGGGCAGGAGGACAAAGCCTCTGCAGAAGCGTCGGGTGTTGCAGTGGAAGGAGGAGGACCGGCTGAGGCCATCAGTGGTGGGGACAGCCCAGGCATCTGGAAATGGGGCCAAATAGGCTGCTTCTATAAGAGGAACTTTAGGCCAGTTTACTGAAAGGAACTGAGATGTGGGTTTGGGGGCTCAGTGTGACAGGCTGGGCTGTGAGCTGGGGTCCTGCCTCACAGGGTATCCAGAGGCTGGGGGGCACAGCGGGGGTTGTGGGCCTCCAGCTGATGGTCATCTTGCTGTCACCTGTGAGTCGTTAGTGTGAGGGCTGATCGTTAGGGCAGTGCCTGTGCTCCCCAGATGGGGGGCTGCTGGTGCTGGGGGGTGGCTGCCGGAGCGGCTGACGTGACCTGGTGGATTTGCTCTGCTGTAGAGGATGTTCTGCTTTCCCTCGTGCATCTTGGGGCCCTTCTGTGAACCAGTCCAAATGGTGAGTTTGGAGACGGCTGCCTGTCTCTTTGCTGGGCTGTTGAGTTACAGAGCTGCCAGAAGGATGGTGGGAGCCAGAGGTACGTGGTGGGGGCTGCTGGAGGGTGGCGGAGGGCTGCCGCTGTTTGTGGCTGTGAGCTCTCAAGTTGGCTCTTTGGATCTTACAAATCCAAAGCTCTGGCTGGAGTCCTGGCCCTGAGGAGGTCTGTGGTGGGTTTGTCTGAAGGCAGCTCAAAAAGGATTAAAAATAAATCACGACATAGGTCAGGTTAGCTTTCCCTGTTGAGTGAGTTAAATTTGCCTGCTGTGCAGCCGCACAGTCCTGCGGTGGTCTCGGGTGAGCGGAGGAGGCACGTGGCTGGATGGGTGGGAGAAGGACCTTTGTTTCCATCCTTGCTGTCTGTTTATTTTGTTTCAGTTACATCTGGTCAAGTCTTGTCACTTAATAATTTATACCTCATTTCCAGTGTTTAGAGAAAGAAGTGAACTCCTGGAGGTGAGGTAGGAAATAACCAACCCAATGCTGGGAATTCCCGTGCGAGTTCAGCCCGGACGGCGGGTGAATAATGCTGGCTCCCATGGCCTGGGGAGGTGCTTCTCATTTCCATCCCCTCTGGAAGGAGCTTTGTAGTTTTGTTTTCCATTGCAGGGTAGGCTCGTCTCAACAATCCGGTGACACACCCGTGTCCTGACAATGTCCTTAGCTGTGACTCACCGGCACTCAGTGTTTGAGCAGAGGCTTACGAGGTAGCACAGTAAGTCGGATGAGTCTTGTTTCCCGTCTTCTCGTCTTCTCCGCTGGTGGTGCCTCCCTGCCTCTGAGCCTCCTGGTCATCCCCAGCAGGAGGGCTTTCTTCTACTGCATTGTCATCTCCCCGGCTAGGACTTGTGCTAGTTCTCGCCCACGGTTCTGGTACTAATCCTCTTCTGACAGTAGTGTTTGGTGAGATCCTCACAGGAGATGAGTCTGAGAGCATTCTCATTAAAAACTAGATGTTCCTGGGGTGTCAGCATCCTGACAGCACCACGGGTGTTTCTCCTTCTTCGCAAGCTTCGTTCTGGCGTGACTGTACCTGGCTGTCGAGCTCATGGTGGTCTTTGCTGTGTCCTTGTCACTTCATTGAAACCTTGATGAGTAAGAGTTACTACTTAGACTACTACTAAGTGGTTACAAGCTGGGTGTGGATTACCTATGAGGTAGTTTGTCACCATATGTCTTTGTGCTCTTCATGCAAGACCCTGGGAGAACCGCTTTTGGAAACTGTCAAAGGCAGGGGTCCTTTGTAACTATTAACGAACAGTCTTAAGGTCCTCAGAGTTAAGATGGTGGAATTTGTAGGTAATGTCTTTTCAGTCTTACGGAGATCTTCTGATACCATGTACCTACCTGTGTTGCTTTTTTTCATTAGAATATTGCCAAACTTGGGGTTGGAACTGGCGCCTGTTCTAAGCATTTCAGTCATGACTTCAGTCCCCGTGTTTTGGTTGACGTTCTTATTAAAGAAATCTCTCTGACGCTTCCTTGAATTGATTTAGCAAAAATTTTTTTTATTGTTCTCTCATCCTGCTGTTTCTAAAACTTGCACAAGAAGCCAAGCCATGAACCCGTGCAGCAAATCCGGCTTGAGAGAGCTCAATCCCGTGCGGTGAAACAGCTGCTGGAGCCGGTCCCCGGTGAGGGGCATCGTCAGGCAGCGTGAGCACCCGTGGTTCTGCAGCACCTGGAAAATGGCGTTAGGGCCCTGGGACTGGTGGAGCTCTGCCGGCTGGAGTACACATGCTGATAGTGTTTGATAAGGCAGGAATGTGCCGCTGAAGCTGCGTGTCATTGCTGGCGTTGCTGTGGAAACCCGCATTTCAGCCGGGCTGGTTTCGGTGTGTTCTGATGTTTATCGGGGAGGTGAGGCAGCGCTGCGGCAATGTCCACCAGCCTGGGGACGTCAGGGCTGCCGCCCAGCACCGTGCCGGCACTGCCGGGTGTCTGACCCGAGGCAGTGCCCGTCAGGAGGCTGGACGTGACCTCAGGCGGCTTTTCCCTCCAAGGCGCCTTCTGCTCTCTCACCTCCCGGGGCGCGGGCTGGAACCACCATGGGGATGTGCTGTCCCCCCAGGCTGGGACCCTGTCCCTCGCCGTGTCCCTGCAGGCAGGCTGGGGCTGTGCCGGAGCACAGCAGGGCTGTGAGGAGCTCCTGGCCTCGCCAGAGCATCCTTCTGTGGCAGCACCAGGGCTGCCTGGGGTGGGGACAGACCGTGCCGGGAAGGGCTGGTGTTTGTTGTGTTCCTTGTTTTCTCCAGCCTGCTCCATGTGTTGTGCCCTACAGCATCACTCTGGGTTCACTAGTTTGACTAGGTATTGAAGTGTTGTGGGGTTTTTTTTTCTTTCCTATGAAAATGCTTAGGAATAGAGAATAAATCTCTGATTCCCGCTTCACAGAGCTGCTGTTTGGCAGTCTGTCTCTAGGTCAGTGATTTTTCAGACTTCCCCGGTAGCAAAGCCTCTCGTGATGGAATGAGCTGTGATTTGTGCCATGCAAGCTGCTGTCGTTTCCCTGCCCAGGGCTGGGACTGCTCCTGTTGTCTCCACAGCCTGTGTTGGAAAGCAAACCCAGATGCGGTGACTCTTGGGTAGTCCTGGATGCCAGGCTGATTCCTTGGGTTAGGAATTGCTGCCGTGGACCTGCAGGGTCCTGAACACACAGGGTAAAGTGCTGCATCTGTTCTTGTTCTCAGCGTCCAGAGCTAATTAGTCTTTGGAAATGCTTGCCTGCAAAACACAACTTCAACTAAAGTTAAACCATTTCTTCATGATGCTTTGTGGGGGTTTGGTGCGAAAGCCAAAAGTTTGACGAGATGTTCAGAGACTTTCCTTAGCTGAACTTTCTTGGCGATTGCTTGCGAGTTGTACGTGTTGTTTATTGGAGATCTTGCACGCAGAGGCAATGTGTTTGTAAGTGAGTACTCGGCACTTGCTGGCATTCCCTGCGGAACCTGGGAGGAGAGGAGAGCCCAGAAGACTTTGTAAACAGGCTTTGCCTTAGCAGCGCGGGTCCCGTGTGCTGGGCTGGTTCTCCTCCCCAAATCCTCTGTCTGAACCTCACGGAGTGCCATTGCTTTGGAGACCGTTTTTGTTGTCTGGGTGGTATTCAGCTGGGAATGGGAAGTTACCTGGATTTTATAGCAGTTCTGGGAAGTTTTAGGTTTTTTTTCTTTTTTGCACCAAATTTTCTGCTTGGCAAATAAATCTCTCAACACATCCACCCTCATTTTTATTCTGTGCTTGGTGTTTTGACCCAGTCCATCTAAAGCCTTAGCAAAACAAATGGCTTACCCTGGTGCTGCGCAGTACTGCCTGGTACTGCCTGAGCATTGCTTTAGGAAATTCTTCTTTGTAGTCTTTTGTGGTAGCATATCTGAGCGTACTACAGTTGCATTGCCTTACTTATTGATGGCTCTGGTTCTAATCCAGGGCCCTGGTGGTGTGTTTTTGTCATGGAATCACAGAATGGTTTGGGTTGGAAAGGACCTTAAAGATCATCAAGTTCCAACCCCCCTGCCATGGGCAGGGACACCCTCCACTAGCCCAGGTTGCCCAAAGCCTCATCCAGCCTGGCCTTGAACCCCACCAGGGCTGGGGCATCCACAGCTTCCCTGGGCAGCCTGTTCCAGTGTCTCACCACCCTCACAGTGAAAAACTTCTTCCTAATGTCTAGTCTAAATCTACCCTCTTGCAGCTTATACTCGTTACCCCTTGTCCTGTCACTAAAAGCCCTTTTAAAAAGTCCTCCCCATCTCTCCTGTAGTCCCCTTCAGGTACTGGAAGGTTGCTATTAAGTCTCCTCAGAGCCTTCTCTTCTCCAGGCTGAACAACCCCAACTCTTTCAGCCTGTCCTAATAGGGGAGGTGCTCCAGCCCTCTGATTAATTTTGTGGCTCTCCTCTGGACTCTCTCCAACAGGTCCAGGTCTCTTTTATGTTGGGGGCCCCACATCTGAACACAGTACTCCAGGTGGGGTCTCATGAGAGCAGAGTAGAGGGGGAGGATCACCTCCTTTGACCTGATGCTAGTGCTTCTTTTGATACAGCCCAGGACACAGTTGACTTTCTGGGCTGCAAGCGCACACTGCCGGCTCGTGTTGAGCTTCTCATCCACCAATACCCCCAAGTTCTCCTCAGAGCTGCTCTCTATCCATTCTCCGCCCAGCCTGTATTTGTGCTTGGGATTGCCTCGACCCACGTGCAGGACCTTGCACTTGGCCTTGTTAAATTTCATGAGGTTTGCATGGGCCCACCTCTCCAGCCTGTCAAGGTCCCTCTGGATGGCATCCCTTCCCTCCAGCGTGTCCAC